>OU974075.1:8753867-9292709 GCA_918843875.1 Diadumene lineata | reverse complement strand
ATAGCCTTTTGCGTTTTGTCCATTTTAAGGTATTTTTGGGGATTTTGCATGGACTATAGCCGTTACGTTTTGTCCATTTTAAGGCATTTTGGGGGATTTTGCATGGACTATAGCCTTTACGTTTTGTCCATTTTAAGTCATTTTGGGGGATTTTGCATGGACTATGGCCGTTGCTTTTTGTCCATTTTAAGGCTTTTTTGGGGATTTTGCATGGACTGTAGCCTTGACGTTTGGTCCATTTTAAGGCATTTTGGGGGATTTTGCATGGACTATAGCCTTTACGTTTTGTCCATTTTAAGGCATTTGTGGGGATTTTGCATGGACTATAGGATTTTTGTTTTGTCCATTTTAAGGCATTTTTGGGGATTTTGCGTGGAATATAGCCTTTGCTTTTTGTCGATCTTAAGGCATTTTTGGGGATTTTGCATGGACCATAGCCTTTGATTTTTGTCCATTTTAAGGCACTTTTGGGGATTTTGCATAGACTATAGCCTTAATTACGTTTTGTCCATTTTAAGGCATTTTTGGGGATTTTGCGTGCACTATAGCCTTTGCGTTTTGTCCATTTTAAGGCATTTTGGGGGATTTTGCATGGACTATAGCGGTTACTTTTTGTCCATTTTAATGCATTTTGGGGGATTTTGCATGGACTATAGCCTTTACGTTTTGTCCATTTTAAGGCATTTGTGGGGATTTTGCATGGACTATAGCCTGTGCTTTTTGTCCATTTTAAGGCATTTGTGGGGATTTTGCATGGACTATAGCCTTTACGTTTTGTCCAATTTAAGGCATTTGTGGGGATTTTGCATGGACTATAGCCTTTACGTTTTGTCCATTTTAAGGCATTTGTATGGATTTTGCATGGGATAGCCCTTACGTTTTGTCCATTTTAAGGCATTTTTGGGGATTTTGCATGTACTATAGCCTTTTGCGTTTTGTCCATTTTAAGGCATTTTTGGGGATTTTGCATGGACTATAGCCGTTACGTTTTGTCCATTTTAAGGCATTTTGGGGGATTTTGCATGGACTATAGCCTTTACGTTTTGTCCATTTTAAGTCATTTTGGGGGATTTTGCATGGACTATGGCCTTTGCTTTTTGTCCATTTTAAGGCTTTTTTGGGGATTTTGCATGGACTGTAGCCTTGACGTTTGGTCCATTTTAAGGCATTTTGGGGGATTTTGCATGGACTATAGCCTTTACGTTTTGTCCATTTTAAGGCATTTGTGGGGATTTTACATGGACTATAGCCTTTTGCGTTTTGTCCATTTTAAGGCATTTTGGGGGATTTTGCATGGACTATAGCCTTTACGTTTTGTCCATTTTAAGGCATTTGTGGGGATTTTGCATGGACTATAGGATTTTTGTTTTGTCCATTTTAAGGCATTTTTGGGGATTTTGCGTGGAATATAGCCTTTGCTTTTTGTCGATCTTAAGGCATTTTTGGGGATTTTGCATGGACCATAGCCTTTGATTTTTGTCCATTTTAAGGCTCTTTTGTGGATTTTGCATAGACTATAGCCTTAATTACGTTTTGTCCATTTTAAGGCATTTTTGGGGATTTTGCGTGCACTATAGCCTTTGCGTTTTGTCCATTTTAAGGCATTTTGGGGGATTTTGCATGGACTATAGCGGTTACTTTTTGTCCATTTTAATGCATTTTGGGGGATTTTGCATGGACTATAGCCTTTACGTTTTGTCCATTTTAAGGCATTTGTGGGGATTTTGCATGGACTATAGCCTTTGCTGTTTGTCCATTCTAAGGCATTTGTGGGGATTTTGCATGGACTATAGCCTTTGCTTTTGGTACATCTTAAGGCATTTTTGTGGATTTTGCATGGACTATAGCCTTTACGTTTTGTCCATTTTAAGGCATTTTGGTTGATTTTGCATGGACTATAGCCTTTACGTTTTGTCCATTTTAAGGCATTTGTGGGGATTTTGCATAGACTATAGCCTTTACGTTTTGTCCATTTTAAGGCATTTGTGGGGATTTTGCATGGACTATAGGATTTATTTTTTGTCCATTTTAAGGCATTTTTGGGGATTTTGCATGGACTATAGCCTTTGCTTTTTGTCCATCTTAAGGCATTTTGGGCAATTTTGCATGGACTATAGCCCTTCAGTTTTGTCCATTTTAAGGCATTATGGGGGATTTTGCATGGACTATAGCATTTATGTTTTGTCCATTTTAAGGCATTTTTTTGAAATTTTGCATGGACTATAGCATTTATGTTTTGTCCATTTTAAGGCATTTTGGGGGATTTTGCATCGAGTATAGCCTTTACGTTTTGTCCATTTTAAGCCATTTTGGGGGATTTTGCATGGGATAGCCTTTACGTTTTGTCCATTTTAAGGCATTTGTGGGGATTTTGCATGGACTATAGCCTTTGCTTTTTGTCCATTTTAAGGCATTTTGGGGGATTTTGCATGGACTATAGCCTTTACGTTTTGTCCATTTTAAGGCATTTTGGGGGATTTTGCATGGACTATAGCATTTACCTTTTGTCCATTTTAAGGCATTTGTGGGGATTTTGCATGGACTATAGCCTTTGCTGTTTGTCCATTCTAAGACATTTGTGGGGATTTTGCATGGACTATAGCCTTTGCTTTTGGTACATCTTAAGGCATTTTTGTGGATTTTGCATGGACTATAGCCTTTACGTTTTGTCCATTTTAAGGCATTTTGGTGGATTTTGCATGGACTATAGCCGTTACGTTTTGTCCATTTTAAGGCATTTTGGTGGATTTTGCATGGACTATAGCCTTTACGTTTTGTCCATTTTAAGGCATTTGTGGGGATTTTGCATGGACTATAGCCTTTGCTGTTTGTCCATTCTAAGGCATTTGTGGGGATTTTGCATGGACTATAGCCTTTGCTTTTTGTACATCTTAAGGCATTTTTGTGGATTTTGCATGGACTATAGCCTTAATTACGTTTTGTCCATTTTAAGGCATTTTGGGGGATTTTGCATGCACTATAGCCTTTGCGTTTTGTCCATTTTAAGATATTTTGGGTGATTTTGCATGGACTATAGCCTTTACGTTTTGTCCATTTTAAGGCATTTTTGGGGATTTTGCATGGACTATAGCCTTTATGTTTTGTCCATTTTAAGGCATTTTTGGGGATTTTGCATGGACTATAGCCTTTGATTTTTGTCCATTTTAAGGCATTTTTGGGATTCTGCATGGACTATAGCCTTTACGTTTTGTCCATTTTAAGGCATTTTGGGCATTTTACGGCATATTGCATTGTGTACAGCTCACTAAAAACTACCACCCCCTCAACACTACCGCCACAACACAAACTACCACCTTTTCACACTACCATTACCTGACCATTTGAAAACTTGAGCGTTTGCAAACCCGAGCGTTTGAAAACCTGAGCGTTTGAAGACACGAGCGTTTCAAAACCTGAGCCTTTGAAAACCACACCGCTGGAAAACCTGAACGTTTAAAAACCTGAGCGTTTGAAAACCCGAGCGTTCACAAACTTGTGCTTTGAAAAACCGAGTGTTCAAAAAACCTGAGCGTTTAAAAACCTGAGCTTTTGAAAACCGGAGCATTTGAAAACCTGACCGTTTGAAAACCCGAGCGTTTGAAAATCTGAGCGTTTGAAAACCCGATCGTTTCAAAACCTGAGCGTTTGAAAACCCCACCGTTGGAAAACCTGAGCGTTTAAAAACCTGAGCGTTTCACAACCTGAGCGTTTAAAAACCTGACCTTTTGAAAACCTGAGCGTTTGAAAACCTGAGCGTTTAAAAAACCTGAGCTTTTGAAAACCGGAGCGTTTAAAACCCTACCTTTGGAAAACCTGAACGTTTAAAAACCTGAGCTTTTGAAAACCCCACCGTTGGAAAACCTGAACGTTTAAAAACCTGAGTGTTTACAAAGCTGAGCTTTTAAAACCTGAGCGTTTATAAACCTGAGCGTTTAAAAACCTGAGCTTTTGAAAACCTGAGCGTTTAAAAACCTGAGCGTTCACAAACTTGTGCTTTGAAAAACCTGAGCTTTTGAAAACCTGAGCGTTTGAAAACCTGAGCGTTTGAAAACCCGAGCGTTTCAACACCTGAGCGTTTAAAACCCGACCGTTGGAAAACCTGAACGTTTAAATTTAAAACCTGAGCGTTTATAAACCTGAGCTTTTGAAAACCTGAGCTTTTAAAAACCGGAGCATTTGAAAACCTGAGTGTTTGAAAACCTGAGCGTTTGCATACCCGAGCGTTTGAAAACCTGAGCGTTTCAAAACATGAGCTTTTGAAAACCTGAGCGTTTGAAAACCTGAGCGTTTAAAAACCTGAGCTTTTGAAAACCTGAGCTTTTAAAAACTAGAGCATTTGAAAACCTGAGCGTTTGAAAACCTGAGCGTTTGCATACCCGAGCGTTTGAAAACCTGAGCGTTTAAAAACACGAGCGTTTCAAAACCTGAGCGTTTGAAAACCCCACCGTTGGAAAACCTGAACGTTTAAAAAACCTGACCATTTGAAAACCCGAGCGTTTGAAAACCTGAGCTTTTGAAAACCGGAGTATTTGAAAACCTGAGCGTTTCAAAACCTGAGCGTTGGAAAACCCGTGTGTTTGAAAACCTGAGCGTTTAAAAACCTGAGTGTATAAAAACCTGAGCTTTTGAAAACCTGAGCGTTTAAAAACCTGAGCGTTCAAAAACCTGAGCTTTTGAAAACCAAAGCATTTGAAAACCTGAGCGTTTGAAAACCTGAGCATTCGAAAGCCTGAGCATTTGAAATCCTGAGCGTTTGAAAACCTGAGCGTTTGAAAACCCGTGTGTTTGAAAACCTGAGCATTTGAAAACCTGAGCGTTTGAAAACCTGAGCGTTTAAAAAACCTGACCGTTTAGAAACTGGGCTTTTGTAAACCTGAGCTTTTCAAAACCGGATCATTTGAAAACCCGAGCGTTTGAAAACCTGAGCGTTTAAAAACCCGACCGTTTGGAAACCCGACCGTTGGAAAACCTGAACGTTTAAAAACCTGAGCGTTAGAAAACCTGAGCTTTGAAAACCTGAGCGCTCACAAACTTGTGCTTGGAAAAACCTGAGCTTTTGAAAACCGGAGCGTTTGACAACCTGAGCTTTTGAAAATTCGAGCGTTTGAAAACCTGATCGTTTGAAAACCTGAGCGTTTAAAAAGCTGAGCGTTTAAAAACCTGATTGTTTAAAAACCTGAACGTTTAAAAACCTGAGCATTTGAAAACCTGAGCGTTAGAAAACCTGAGCTTTGAAAACCTAAGCGTTCACAAACTTGTGCCTTGAAAAACCTGAGCTTTTGAAAACCGGAGCATTTGAAAACCTGAGGTTTTGAAAACCCGAGCGTTTGAAAACCTGAGCTTTTGAAAACCCGAGCGTTTCAAAACCTGAGCATTTGAAAACTCGACCGTTGGAAAACCTGAACGTTTAAAAAGCCGATTGTTCACAAACCTGAGCTTTGAAAACCTGAGCGTTTTAAAACCCGATTGTTCACAAACCTGAACGTTTGAAAACCCGAACGTTTCAAAACCTGAGCATTTGAAAACTCGACCGTTTGAAAACCTTAGCGTTTTAAAACCCGATTGTTCACAAACCTGAGCTTTGAAAACCGACCGTTGGAGAACCTTTACGTTTAAAAACCTGAGCATTTGAAAACCTGGAGCCGGTTGTACGATGCTTGGATAGCGCTATCCAGCGGATAAATCGCTATCCAGCGGATAAATTGTAAAGAAATCATATGGAGCGGATAACTTTATCCATTGGATAACGCTATCCAAGCTTCGTACAACCGGCCCCTGAGCGTTAGAAAACCTGAGCGTTAGAAAACCTAAGCGTTTGAAAACCCGAGCGTTGAAAATCGGAGCATTTGAAAACCTGAGCGTTTGAAAACCTGAGCATTTGAAAAAAACCTGAGCTTTCGAAAATCGGAGCATTTGAAAACCTGAGTGTTTAAAAACCTGAGCTTTTGAAAACCCGAGCGTTTCAAAACCTGAGCGTTTGTGAAAACTCGACCGTTGGAGAACCTGAACGTTTAAAAACCTGAGCATTTGAAAACCTGAGCGTTAGAAAACCTGAGCGTTTGAAAACCCGAGCGTTCACAAACTTGTGCTTTGAAAAACCGTGTGTTCACAAAACTGAGCTTTGAAAATCTGACTGTTTAAAAACCCGAGCTTTTAAAAACCGGAGCAATTGAAAACCTGAGCGTTTGAAAACCTGAGCATTCGAAAACCTAAGCGTTTGAAATCCTGAGCGTTTGAAAACCTGAGGGTTTGAAAACCCGTGTGTTTGAAAACCTGAGCGTTTGAAAACCGGAGTGTTTGAAAAGCTGAGTGTTTGAAAACCTGAGCGTTTGAAAACCTGAGCGTTGGAAAACCTTGCGTTTACCAACCGAGCGTTTGAAAACCTGAGCAGTGGAAAAACGTGCGTTTAAAACCCGATCGTTTGAAAACAAGAGCCTTTAAAAACCTCAACTTTTTAAAATCCGAGTGTTCACAAACCTGAGCTTTGAAAACCTAAGCGTTAGAAAACCTTGACTTTTTAAAACCTGAGCGTTTTAAAACCCGAGTGTTCACAATCATGAGCTTTGAAAACCTGAGCGTTTAAAAACCTGAGTGTTTAAAAACCTGAGTTTTTGAGAACCTGAGCGTTTGAAAACCTGAGCGTTTAAAAACCTGAGCGTTTAAAAACCTGAGTGTTTAAAAACCTGAGCTTTTAAAAACCTGAGCGTTTAAAAACCTGAGTGTTTAAAAACCTGAGCGTTTGAAAAACTGACCGTTTACAAAACCTAAGCGTTTAAAACTGAGATTTTGAAAACCTGAGGGTTTGTAAACCTGTGCGTTAGAAAACCTGAACGTTTAAAAACCTAGTATTTGAAAACCTGAGCGTTAGAAAACCTTGACGTTTGAAAACCTGTGCGTTTGAAAACCCGAACGATTAAAAAACCTCAGTGTTTAAAACTTGAGCTTTTGAAAAACTTAGCGTTTGAAAACCTGAGCGTTCACAAGCTATTATTACAGCACACTCTACCACCGCGACACATACACATTCACACTAGCATAACCACACACACTACCATCACAACACACATTACCATCACAACATACGCTACAATCACAGCACACACTACAATCACAGCACACACTACCATCAGAACACACACTACCATCACAACACACATTACCATCACAACACACAGTGTAGTGTCTTTTCGCGCCATTATGTAAATTATGATAATTTATGCAAATGTAACACCCGGTCAACATGAGTTTGTAATCACGGAATTTTAGAGTAAGTAAAAGTGTTTGAATTTGATCTAAATTTGCGGAGTCTTTTCTCAGACATTGACATTATTCCTAAAATTCCGTGATAATCGATCTGTGGACCCGTTCGTGAGGTTTTAGCAGGATTTATTGCCATGTGATTTGTGGAAATTCAAGAGTTTTATTATTCATCAAAACGACGTGAAGTTGTCTCTGTGGATCGTTGCTTAATTATAAGGTCATGAATGAGTCTGTAGTGATGGAAGGGATAGTAAATTTGAGGAAAATCAGAGCCGGACACATCGGCGAAATGACAAAGATTAGCAAGAGGATGGAAAAGTATCTCAAGGATCACAAGTTTTGCAGCGAAGTTCGCTACGAAAAACAACGTCTCGAGACACAATGGCGGCGCTACTGTAGTGTTTACGAAGAAATGCTTGAGCTTTTATCGGATGTGGACAGAATCGAAGAGTCGACTCGACATCGAGGTCAAGAGAAAGGCTACGAGGAGCTATTACAAAGTGTTGAGGAATATTTAATTGCGGAAGCGAAAAGAGAAAGTGAAATGTGTCAAGGTCAAAGTGGTGCACTCGACGAATTGACAGGGTTTCGTGAACATGTTCAAGCAACTAATGTTTATTCTTCGCGAGGGACGGACGACGACGTCTCTGCTGTTTCAAGTCGCTCTAGAGGTTCTAGAAAGTCGACTAAATTCTATGCTAGCTCGAGGGTTCGAGAAGAAGACGATTTGGAGAAGTTTCTCTGCGATAAATCAAATGTAAACAATCAAGTCGTGACGAGTTTGTTTGCTTCGCGAGACATGGACGACGAGGTTCGAAGTTCGGTCTCCACTTTTTCAAGTCGCTCTAGAGGTTCTAGAGTATCCAGCACGAGCTCGATAGCTCGAGAAGAAGCGAAATTGCAAAGGATTCTCGCCGAAAAGCGTCTGAGTTTGTTGAAGGCGAGCAAACAGAGGCGATTAAAGTTAAGTCAAATAAACTTGGAGAACGAAATAGCCGATGCGCAAGATATGGCCGAAATAGCTAAAACAAGGGATGATTTCTTTGAAAATCGTTTAAACAACCACAATGAAAACCACGATTCAATTACCGAATTTGACACTGCTGCAGTTGTCAAGAGTGATTTAAATGAAAATATGGAAAAATGCTCGACGGTTCAACCTATTATTTCATCAACATTGTTTACACCTACACATCCCTATGGTACAACCATACCTACTCAAGGAAATCAACACGTGGATTCATCTCAATTTGACACTGCTGCGATTGTCAAGAGTGATTTAAATGAAAATGTGGAAAAATGCTCGACGGCTCAACCTATTATTTCATCAACATTGTTTACACCTACACATCCCTATGGTACAACCATACCTGCTCAAGGAAATCAACACGTGGATTCATCTCAATTTGACACTGCTGCAATTGTCAAGAGTGATTTAAATGAAAATGTGGAAAAATGCTCGACGGCTCAACCTATTATTTCATCAACATTGTTTACACCTACACAACCCTATGGTAAAACCATAGCTATTCAAGGGAGTCAACACGTGGATTCATCTCAATTATATAAACAAGACAAGCCAAGGCTTCATATTAACGAAGATCATCGTGCTGATTGGCCAAAACATCCACCTTCAAATATTGTTGTAGACTCACTCCAAACATATTCAAGTGACAACAGTAGTGCAACAGAGAGAGCAATGGAGAAGATTACATCAGGTATAGACTCTATAGTGGTTCGTTCTAGTCTCCCTCCCCTAGATGTTGTAAAGTTCTCTGGTGACCCACATGAGTATTACAGGTTCAAATCACGTTTTCATGAAATGGTGGACAGTCAAAACATTTCTGATGCACAGAAAATGTCACGTCTACTGCAATTCCTTGATGGAAGGGCACGAAAGGCTGTAAGTGGTTTCGAAGGTGTCCCTGGAGGCTTGTACAGTGCATTAAGACTGCTGGAGCAACGTTTTGGTCAGCCTCATATTATTGCAAAGTCATGTGTCGATGCATTGGTTAATGTACCTAACATCTCAAGTAACAATGGTCAAGCACTGCAAGAGTTTGCAGATCGCGCTAGAACAATGTATGAAACTTTGAAGGCACTGAATGCTCTTCAAGAGATGAACATGTCAAACTTGTCTAAAATGTCAGGCAGGCTACCAGTATCACTGCAGATAACATGGAGAGATGAGGTTCAACGGTTAAGAGAGAAAGGGAAAGTTCCTGACCTTGAAGACTTAGTGAAGTTCATTGAAAGAAAGGCTGATGCGGCCAGTGATCCAGTGTTTGGTCGAATTGGTGAAACTCACAAGACCTTTCATAACCCAACAAGAAGTGATAGAAGACCTCCTCAGTCAGCAGCATCACCAGTGACACCAAAGACAACAACCATGATGACGCACTCAACATCACCAAGTGAACAACAAGGCACCTCAAACAATTCAAACAAGTCTAGTAGCATACCGGACACTGGTTGCTTCATATGTGGCTCAACCCATAAAATTGAAAATTGTCAAGAGTTTGCGAGTAAATCTGTCCGACAAAGGATTCAGATAGCAAGACAAAAGGGACTTTGCTTAAATTGTCTACGCAAGGGACATTTTGTTGCACAGTGTCAGTCTAAGTTTACATGCAAGGAATGCAAACAACAGCATCACAGCTTACTACACAAGTCGTCAGAAATGAAGGAATCAGACAAGAAAGAAGAACCAACACCAGCTGCCAAACCAGTAAATAATTACCTTTCTAAGTTAGTTAATGTAACACAGCCTGCCAATCAAACTACACCAACTGCAAGTAAGAGGGTTGCATTACAAGTTGTACCAATTAAAGTCTTCGGTGATGGTCACAAATCCACAAGTATGTACGCGCTACTTGATACTGGGAGCGAAGACACTTTCATATCAAAAGCCATAGCAGACAAGCTTGGCGTGCAGGTTAACAACTTTGGTAAAGTATCCGTTTGTACATTGTCTGGAGAATCGACTGTGAGAATTGGCCATGTCGATCTCAAAGTCAAAGGTGTGGACAACCAAGACAAGAACACTATAACAATTAAGGATGTCAAGGTTATTGATAACCTTAGTATTGACACTTCAAGACCAAAGGACCTTTCCAAATGGCCTCACCTTAATGACATTGTTATTCCTGATGTTGATGTTAATGAAGTATTAATGCTTATTGGTGCAAACGTACCCGAAGCTCAGATGCATATAGAGTACCGCATGGGAAAGCCTGGTGAACCATATGGTGTACGAACACTACTTGGATGGGCGGTGTTGGGGCCAGTGGATAACAATAACCTCAGTGACAGGCCCAAGGTGAATGTCAACCATGTCAAGTTCGGAGAAGTAAGCGATCAACAGATGAGCCAGTTCCTCAGACTCGAGGATATTGAGATGAACAAGACCTCAAAGCAAGCGATGTCGATCGAAGACAAAGAGTCACTGAGACGAATGGACGAGTCAGTACGACTAGTTGATGGCCACTACGAAGTGGGAATGTTATGGAAAAGTGAGCATCCCTGGTTACCTAACAACAGGATGATGGCCGAAGCAAGGTTGAGGTCCCTGAAGAGAAGACTACAGAATGATGAAGGCATGCATGAGAAGTATAAGGAATTCATGAACAATGTATTATCGAAAGGTTATGCAAAGAAACTTACAGCAGAAGAAGCAAGAACAACAAGCAGCAAAACATGGTACTTACCACACCATGGAGTGTTTCACTCCCAAAAGAAAGACAAGCTGAGGGTAGTATTTGATGCAGCCGCGCAACACAATGGTGTCTCTTTGAACAATCAACTCAACCAAGGCCCAGATCTGTCAAACAGTTTATTTGGCATACTCCTTAGATTCAGGCAAGAACCAGTCGCTCTGGTCGCAGATATAGAAGGGATGTTCAACCAGGTCAAGGTCCCAGTAGAAGATGCGGACGCACTTCGTTTCCTTTGGTGGGAAGATAGCAATCTAGAAGAGGTTTCAGAATTCCACATATTTGGTGCCGCAGACTCCCCGAGCTGTGCAAACTATTGCCTGAAAAGAGCTGCTGAGGATAACAAAGATCACTACAGCGAAGAAGCAGTAAGCACAATCAAGAATGATTTCTATGTCGATGATCTCGTAAAGTCAGTTGGAATTGTGGAAGATGCAAGGTCACTGTCACGAGAGGTAACTGAGCTGCTAAGGAGTGCTGGCTTTAGATTGACCAAATGGATGAGTAATCGTCGAGAAGTACTAGCTTCAATACCAGACTCTGAAAGGTCTCAACCAACTCTTGATTTGGATCTTGATGAACTTCCAATACAAAGAACTCTGGGCGTTTTGTGCGATGTACAGAAAGACGTATTTACATTCAAGATCAGTGAACTCAACAAGCCTGCAACCAAACGTGGTATACTTTCGACTGTGAGCTCGTTGTACGATCCCATTGGTTTCGTCAGCCCAGTCCTGCTGGAGGCAAAGAAGCTATTGCAGAAACTTTGGAAACTGAATCTTGGCTGGGACGAGCCCATACCTCAGGTCCTTGAGCGGCAATGGAGTAAATGGAAGCAAGAGCTTGCAAGTCTGTCTGAACTTCATATTCCCAGAGTCTATCTCATAGCCGAAACCGATGTTGTTGATACATCTCTACACGTGTTTGCTGATGCGTCTGAAGACGGTTATGGGATGTGTGCATACCTCAGATTTCTCCAAGCGAATAATGTGGTCAAATGCGCTTTCCTGGTTGGAAGATCCAGAAGTTCACCTGTCAGACCCATATCCATTCCTCGCCTTGAGTTGCAAGCTGCTACCTTAGCTGTACGAGTATACAGAACACTGATTGATGAATTGACCTGTAGTATTGACAGAGCAATCTTTTGGACCGACTCCCAGACGACCCTGCAGTATATCAATAATGTAACCAAAAGATTTCAAGTGTATGTAGCTAACCGCGTGGCCGAAATAAGAGAAGTAACTACACCTAAACAATGGAGGCACTGCCCTGGAAAGTTGAATCCTGCTGACGACGCGTCACGTGGGCTTTCACCAAAGAAGCTATCTACCGACAAACATCGTTGGTGGAAGGGTCCTGATTTTCTTTTAGGAGATGAAGAAAGCTGGCCAGATACAAAGGTGAACGAAGTTTGCGATGATGATCCTGAACTCAGAAAGGAAGTGCAAGTCCATCAAACTTCAACCAAGACAAACATCAACGATCAAGGACTCAAAACCATGATAGAACGCTGCAGTAGCTGGGCCAGGTTACAGAGACGGGTTGCTTGGTTAGTACGTTTTTGTCATTACATAGCTAAGAAGAAGACGAACAACTATGAGAAAGGCCCATTGACACTTAAGGAACTCAATGAGGCAACTTGTGTAATTGTCAAGGTAATCCAAGCAGAAGCTTTCTCTGAAGAACTATCAGACATCAAGACTAAAGGAGAAGTAAAGAGGAATAGCAGCATAGCTGATTTAAGGCCCGTCATACAAGATGATGTGCTACGTGTGGGAGGCAGACTTCAGAATGCAACAGAGCTGTCATTGGACGAGAAACATCCTATGATTTTACCTAAGAAGCACCACCTTAGCAATTTGATCATTCGTCATTACCACGAGAACACAGCCCATAGTGGACGAGAACAGACGCTATGTGAGTCAAGGAGGCAATTCTGGATTGTTTGTGGAAGGAGCCTTGTCAAGAATACAGTCAGAACATGTATCAAGTGTCGCCGAGTGAATGCAAGACGATTAGAACAAGTAATGGGGCCGCTCCCAAAGGCAAGACTGGAGGCATACCGACCGCCATTTACTCACACAGGAGTCGATTTGTTTGGACCGCTTCTGGTCAAGTTGGGACGTGGAACAGCGAAGAGATGGGGTTGCTTGTTTACTTGCCTTAATACACGCGCGGTGTACCTTGAAGTTGTACCATCTTTAGAGGCAGATGACTTCATTATGGTCTTACGACAGTTTGTGAGCAGAAGAGGTCCACCTAAAGGAATAATGTCAATGTCTGAGAAAAGACTCCGCAAATTTAGATCAAATTCAAACACTTTTACTTACTCTAAAATTCCGTGATTACAAACTCATGTTGACCGGGTGTTACATTTGCATAAATTATCATAATTTACATAATGGCGCGAAAAGACACTACACACAGAACCATCACAACATACGCTACAATCACAGCACACACTACCATCAGAACACACATTACCATCACATCAAACACCATCATCACAACATACATTACCATCACAACACATACATTACCATCACAACACACGCTACCATCACAACACACACTACCATCACAACATACGCTACAATCACAGCACACACTACCATCACAACACACACTACCATCACAACATACGCTACAATCACAGCACACACTACCATCACAACACACACTACCATCAGAACACACATTACCATCACATCAAACACCATCATCACAACATACATTACCATCACAACACATACATTACCATCACAACACACGCTACCATCACAACACACACTACCATCACAACATACGCTACAATCACAGCACACACTACCATCACAACACACACTACCATCAGAACACACATTACCATCACATCAAACACCATCATCACAACACACACTACCATCACAACACACACTACAATCACAACACACACTACCATCACAACACACACACTACAATCACAACACACACTACCATCACAACACACACTACCATCACAACACACACTACCATCACAACACACACACTACCATCACAACACACACTACCATCACAACACACACTGCAATCACAAAACAGACTACCATCACAACACACACTACCATCACAACACACACAACAATCACAACACACACTATCATCACAACACACACTACCATCACAACACGCACACTACCATCACAACACACACTGCAATTACAACACAACACACACTACCATCACAACACACACTGTCATCACAATCCACGCACTACCATCAGAACACACACTGCAATCACAACACACATTACCATCACAACACACACTGCAATCACAACACACACTACCATCACAACACACACTACCATCACAACACACACTAGCATCACAATACACACTGCCATCACAATACACCCTGCAATCACAACATACATTACCATCATCACAAATAATATCACCATCATCAGACACACATAACCACTTCTACAATCAATACTGCCATCACCACAAACGTTTGGTAGTAGGCATAAAGTCTTATTAAGAGAGTATGAGATAAGAGAATTTAACCCCCCGTATTGGGCTTTACACTCATCAGGAGATCTTTTCATTCATTTTTTTAAACTGAAGTTATTTCGGGAACGAAACGTGATTGGACAGATTGCAGAAGGAGCTGTCGCATCGTCAAAACATCTCAAGACAAAAGTGAGGAGATTGTTAACAAGTTTCTAAAAATAGCACGACAAGTAGAGCCCCTGATGTGGTCCGGGGATAAGCTCTCTTATCTCATACTCTCTTGGTTTTATATAGTACTTCAGGTCCTATTATTTAGCACCACATCAAGCATGCGCCATTGTACAATTTGATTAAAAAACCGCGTTTGTACAGGGAAATCTTTATAGGAGCAAATTCAAATGTGTTTTCTATTGTTACGAGTGGAAGGAGGGTTGCAGAAAATATTCGAGCTCCCTCGGCCAAGAATACTCCACGCGCTTGACACATGCCAACAATACCACGTCACTTGCTCAATGCGTCCATAGGGGGTATCATGCAATTTACCCTACCAGTGTTAAAATCTTGTAGAGAATCATTGCGATAGTACTCACCTGCATCGACAGATTCAGAAATGGAACATAAACCGGGTATGAGAAACCATCAGGAAAGAAATACAAAAATAAGCACATATGGTCTCTTCAGGATCAAGGGAATCTGCCCCCAGGTCTGCATGTACCTCACGGTTGGGAGGGGGGGGGGGGGGGGGGGGGGGTCCGGGGATACACGGTAGGGCCGGGGGATGCTCGTCGGAATTTGTCAAAAATACATCTGAAAGTTACCAGACGTTTTGCGTGGCTTCAGAAATTTTTCATCTTTAAAAGATACCAAAATCATGAGTTTAACCCCTAAAAGATACCAAATAACCGCAAAAGACTATTTTCTTATCAATAGAGACAATTATATTGCTATTTTGTAACTCTAGATATGCGTCTTTCTCTATATTTAGTACTTAGGCTTGTTGATAAAGTTGTTTTCGTACTGGACCAAATTCTCTATTGGGGTTAGATAAAAAATGTAGCCGTGAACAGCATCTGCCGCTGCACGCAGGAACACCATGTTTCAGTCTTTTTTGTAACAATTTGCGCGTACTTCGTAAGAGATTTTCCGCGATTTTTCTAGACTGCTAGCTAGATATGAACCATAACAACAGTCAGCTTAGTCCATTTGAAAATGACTTTCATTTGAATATAAACATGTCCTACCTAGGTGCGCATGACTAATTTTATTTGCAAAATACAAAAAATACAATCTTGGACATAAATAGTTGAGACTCTTAAAAAATTGCATAGTTTCATAATTATACTCTGCATATTACATCAATATTTCCCCCTCCCTCCCCCTCCCTCGTCCAATGTTGTTCTTCATGAGAGACACCAACAGGGAGCACAACATTGCTTTTTTTTTGGGGGGGGAGGGGGTTCAAGGAAAGACCATCAGAGCGATGTATTTCAGGAAACATACTCAAGAAATGTCAAAGTGTACAAAGAGTCTCAACATTTATGTCCAAGATTGTTGATAGTTATCTTATAGATGTGATAGTGTGGAAACACTAAATAAGTGCAACAGTTGTTATTATTTAGTAGTGAATAGCACTATTTAGATATTAGAACACAATATAATTTGCATAATTGGCATGTTGCACTTTTTAGTGTTTGTACTCTACAAGAATGTCTTGAAACAGTGCTTAAATATGTCTGCCATATTTCACAAAGATATTGATGTTACCATGAATGGTTTCTGAAATTGAGTCAGCATTTTGTTTTTGAAAACGTCCTCCGTATCTAAAAAAAATAACTGCAGAATATTTCTCCGCTTGAAGACACGACTTGTACTACATCTCACTGCTATCCTCGCTCGCTCTTGAAGTACTTTTGTAGCTCAAACAGCAATGCATCATACCAGAGTACTTAGACCCCAACGGTCAATCTCAAAAAAGGAAGTCCTTCTGAGAATTCGGTCAGCGCTACCGACCACAGTATTTGCGTGAAGATAAGATTATGACGACGTAGCCTGGCATGATGTGGTTCGTGAATTGACATGTTTTTGCAAAGTTTCCTTCCTTAAAAACTCTCTCTTGCAGGTCGGGCATTGGTATGGTTTTATCCCCGTATGTATTTTAAGATGCCTATTGAAGTTAGATTTCCGTGAGAACGTTTTCTTACAAGTAGGACATTCGTACGTATTGTTCTCAGACTCATGTACTCTTATCTGATGGACACTGAGATGATAGATGGACTGAAACACCTTCCCACAATAACCACATGCTGTTCCCTTCTCTTCTCTGTGCGATCTGAGGTGGACAATAAGTGATTCGTCATCCACAAATTTCATGTCACAACCACCGTGTGGACATATGTAGGGATCTTCAGGATAATGTTTTGCAGAAACATCAGCATCTGTCGTTACATTTGCTTTGTTGTTTTCTTCATTCTGTGACGAAAGCTGTTTTTGTTCGAGGATCTCCAGCATTGTACTAATCTCTTCCATATCCTGTGCTAGTTCTTGATCCTTGTCATCGTTCCATTCATTGTCTTCATCGCATTCATTACCAGTATCATTTTCGTCTGAAGCACACCTCTGTATTTGTTGGAGATGTGGATTAGGTTGGTGCTTCAGTTGAAATTGTTGTTGTCGATACTGCTGTGGTTCAGGATGTAGTTGATGTTGTTGTTGAAGTTTCTGGTGTGGCTCTTGTTGCTGCTGTTCTCGTAGAAGTAATGTTTCTGTAATATTGGGTTGATTAAGTCGTCTGCGAGGTTGCTCTTGTGCTTGAGGCTGAAAATGAGGTTCTTGTTGACGTTTTAGCTGTTGTGATCGAGGTGATGTTCCAGTATCCGTTATTTTGTGCTGTTGAGATTGTAGTTGTCGCTGTGATAATATTTCTTTAGTGTTGATAGCATGATTTGTATTGATGTACATAGAAGTGCAGCCATTGCTACAGCCATAGTCATCGGTCTGTATAGCAATACTTCGCGTTTCTTTGTATCGGACGGGTTCACCATGCATGCTACTGTCTCCTGAGGCCTGGAATGGTAGCAATCTAGTGTTAGTTGTCCTAAATCTTCAGTTTAAGGACGTTCGCGAGAATTGCTCGTGTGCAACATTTCTGCGCATGCACTCGAGCGCGCTAAACTTCGAACAAACGACGTCAACACGAGCGCGCACAATTTGTTTGTTAGTTTTTGTCAATTTTTCCAAGTTTCGAGCGAAATATCACAAAAAAACGAAGCTCACAACCCCCATTTTTTCGTGTTTTATATGAAGGTACTAACGTGCTTTACAAGATATTTCGAAACAAAAAAATTGACGATTAAGTTTAAAATGAGATCATATTTACGCAACAAATCGAAATCTCGGCTTTATAATCTCCAATTGTATGTTCAAAGCTTCAATTTACATTCAAAACATCAAGTATCAGTTCCGTTTGTTATTCATATTTTTTCTAATGCTCTTTTTTCCTTATTATAGAACAGTATCGTGTTTTCTATAAAGCGCACAAAATTTTATAAAAAAACGAAATCCCGTACCCACCCCCATATTTCATTCGCTATTGTGAACGCCAACATCATACAATTTGCTCATTTGAAATTTTAAAAAAATCTGACCATCAGATTTTGTGCCCACGAGCGTCCTTAATACAGAGGCTTTTCACCATCATGTAATGAGAGCCATGACAGTTCTCAGGAACAACAGAATTGCCCTATTTTACTATGAGGTCATAGTTTGTTTACATGAATAAGAACAGACCTAATTCGGAATGAATAGTTTTCCTCTAGCACATTTTGTTTTGCACTAATCGTATATTTTCTTTTATTATAAATATATTTTTAGCCTATTTTTAATTGAATAAAACATCTTTTATCCCCTCTAGCGACTATGATTCCTATCGTTCAAACAATAGATTTGTTTTGATGTGACGTCATAATGAAATAGGGCAATCTAGACTAAAATTATTTGCACAAGAAAGCGTTAGTCTCCCAGAGGAAAACTATTCTTTGTTCCTGTCGCTGTCAAGGTTGCCATCACGTGACGGTCCACGGTGTCTATCAAAGTTACGTACACACTTATGGGCAGCTTTCTACTGGAAACGTTGCGAAAACGTTAGGTACTCAACAACCCGGGGGGGATTGGTGGGGGGTGGGGTAAATTCCATTCTGATTTTAGTTAGCACAACACCCTACCCAGCTCCCTTCGGGGGTAAGCATTGAAAAACTGCCCCTCTCCACTGAATCTATGTACATCTACAGCCTAGAGGGGGTATAGTGCTTGTTTAAAGTTGAGGTCTTGGGACAAGCAATGTCAGGAAAACATTCTAAATCCTTTAATTTTGTCCGCGACTGTAGCAGATCACTGCGTGTTTTCTTAAGCTACTACACCACAAGACCAAACACTTCCGTTTTGTATAGGAAACTTCGTGACTATAACGCGCGTGACGAAAAGGAAATGTATAATAGTAGGAGGCAGCATGGCGGTGGTCATAACGTTGGTCTTGCAATCGGCGGTCCTAGGTTCGATTCCCGCTCTGGCCACAGAAATTGCATTTGTCTAGGTTTTTGATTTGGTCAGTATATAATTTCTTGGCCATGTTTTGTGTATAGCCAACTAGTTTGCCTCCTAGCCAGTTGGGATTCTTAACAATGTTTCGTTTCATTTGTGGACTACCTGGAAAATAGCTTGAAGCTAAGTGTAGCTACCACGTTAAATAATGTTAATTTAATTTTAATGTAATATTTTTTTAATTTAATGATGCCATTCGGCGGGAAATTGTAGAAATATCATAATCGCTCTAAAAAAATCAAATGTTTAGGACAGAACAGCGACTGAAAACACACACACGAAAGCAAACGTTCACGGTGGAGAAGACAATCAATTCTTGCTTGTTATTTTTAAATACAAATGCATAATCATATCAGTGGTTGACACAATGAATCACAAAAGTTATGGCTTATTTACACATTGATTTACATATTCAGCCATGCATAAAAGTCACAGAAGCAAACAAAATATGCTCAAGAAATCTAATATTTACAACGAAATCGAAAAGTACATTAAAGATAATATCACTAGGATCTTAAAAAAGAATTAATTGCTACTTTTGTTACGTTAAATATACATACAAACCCCCGAATCACTATTATAAATAAATATCAAGACATCAACTTACATATCCAGGCGGCCATTTGTGTTCTCCGGTTACTTTGTTGTAAAGAAACATAGTCTGTCCAGACTTACACTTGTAGTCGATCCAGTTTGAATCCATCTTGTTAAATAACTGTAATAAAATAGATCATTTATGCATCAAACAGTATCATCGGCAATATTATTCCTTCGTGGAGACTGGTGGAGACTCGAGCCACGTGGAACATGTGCGTAGATATATAAACACATACCTCTAACTTTATACTGGATGTTATTATATACTTGACTATTCGCCTATGTTAACGTTTGTATAGAATTAAGAAGACCTGAATATTATTTTGGTCAGCTTCAGCAAACTTATGTGAAAGGCAACCAGGCGTTACTAGTTTGCAATAGCAAATACACAGGAACCCCGACGACTGATTGATTGGCGATTTAAAAATATGCATTTATATAATAAGTAATCCTATCATAAAAGAGTCATTTGTTCTCCCTTTCTTTGGTCTGTTACAGCTTAAAACATGCCGAATCCAGCCTACACTAAAGTAAGCTTTAACATTAAGTTTGGTTGTATGACTAAATAGCCCTGAACTGAACAAGATCACGTTTTACCCCTGTCATTTTCCCAAAGAAATTTACAGAATTCTTTCATATTAAATATTTTTTTCCTACGCGAATACCGTGACAATAGCCATAATCAAAATAAAATCTAGTTTCGCTTCAGATTTATTATTTAAAACAACAAACAAAAAACGAACGAATCATCAGCGAAAAGACGAACGTCACTCCTTGCTCACTTTATTCAGTGCTAACAAACAAACAATAAACTAGGAAATTAAAAGAAATATATTCACCAAAAATGAATAAAACACCGATAAATAATTAATAAATAGAATAAAAGAGGGAATTAATGAGTTAACAAAAAAAGCTAACTCGAAACGAGAAATTGTGCATGAGAAGACAAATTCAATTCGCAACCCTCGACATTAGCCTTTGTTAGTGTTTGTATACTTTTGGGCGATTCTCCTCAATAGCCATATTTCATTATGACGTCACATCAAAACAAATCTATTGTTTCAACGATAGGAATCACGGTAGCTAGAGGGATACAGCATGTTTAATTCAATTAAACATACGCTAAAAATCCATTTATAAGAAAAGAACAAAATATACGTTCAACGGCAAAGCAAAATGTGCTAGAGGAAAACTATTTAGCCCGAATTAGGTCTGCAGGGGCGGAAAATAGGGGTGGGCCGAAAGGGCCGCGCCCCCTTTTTTTGAATAAAAAAAATAATTTTAATTATTATTTTCAATTAAAAACAAATGACGTACATTCAAAACTGCTTAAAAAATGCCATTTTAATTGGCCGGCCCCCTCTTTCTCAATATCCTGAATTCGATCCTGATCTGTTCTTATTCATGTAAACAAACCATGACGTCATAGTGAAATAGGGCAATTATAAGTGTGTTTCAATACAGGAACATATAGGCCACGATGAATAACAGAACATAAATAATCGCTGGGGCCAAACACTAAAAGTGAGTGTGCAACAGTTGTACACTATTTAGTAGTACACACAGGAAAACAATAGGATTAGCATAAAAGAAACACTATTTAGTTATATTTATGTTCCACACTTTTAGCGCGTGCACTCTATTGTGCTTTTTTTTCTAAAATAAGTTCTATTTTGTTCTATTCTCAAAACAAAGAACTCTATCAAGAACGTTAAAAACGGTCATTTTCAGTTTTCAGTTTAGTGTTAACCTACAAGAAGGAAAAATGTGGTTTTGTGTGTAGTAGAGATTTTATTTTAATCAATCTTCTATCATTTTTACTTAAACAATTTGAATAATCCCCCACATATATCTTTGTTCTAAAAGAACCAATTGCAACAATATCCTTCCCACTCTTATTTGCCCTCCTTACATCGATAAAACATCTGTTTTAATAAAACGCTAGCCGTTTGTGATGTGGCTGGTTTTTGTGTTTTTGGGACTATTTGCATTGCTGAACGAGACGATTGACCCATTGCCATAGAGCAAACGCAGGTAAACCATGAAATAAAAGCACACGAAATACTATAACAAATAGTAGCTATTTAGTAACTATTTGTGTCTAGCACTCCACTAGGACATTGCAATTTCTTTTCTATTGTGTTCTGGTTGAGTGATGGTGACAAATAGTTACTAAATAGCTTATACTTCGTATTTTTTAGTTTGTTGTTATTTCATGGTTTCCCTGCGATGTTTTATCCAAGATAACAAATTAATTGTTAAAAAGTATATATATATATATATATGAGTCGTGATAACTTAAAACGGGTCTAGCTGGCAAAGACCCCTTTGATGCACATCTTTTTCACTTTTCTTTCTTTCGAAGTTTCTAAGTTCAGAAACTCTAAGACCCTATTAAAACAGTCACGAGTCATATGCATAAACGAACACATTCAGATTTCACAGAGTATAGCTATAAACAGTGTCAGGTGTCATAAATAAAAACATGATAGTTCTCCAGGGGCGGATCCAGGAGTTCTTTAAGGAGGGAGTGCACTATCTTCAGAAGGAGATGCACTAATCAATAAACAAAAATATCTAAGAAAACAAGGACTTGCACCCGCTGCACCCCTCCCCCGGATCCGCCACTATTCTCAAGAACTCATACACGCCTTATAAAAGGCTTAATGCTTGCAAGCAGTCGTGCGTGAGTAAATATGCCTTTTCAAATGCTCTTTCCGCGCAAATTGTCTCAGACAGGTAGGGCATTGAAATGGTTTTTCTCCGGAATGTGCCCTAAGATGTCTTATCAAGGAGTATTTCTGTGCAAATCGTTTGTTGCAATTGGGACACTCGTGTTTATTTTCTGCTGTGTTGTTTATTCTAATGTGAAACGTGAGATGATTTATGGATTGGAATAGCTTTCCACAGCAACCGCATCTGATTCCTTCCCCTTGTTTGTGTGATCTCAGATGTACAATGAGTGATTTTTCATCCATAAATTTCATTTCACAGCCACGGCAAGGGCATGCGTGTTGATAGTGCTGTGTGGCTCCATAGTTTCCTTCTGTTTCAACTCTTGAATCACTCTCCAACTTCTCTGGATCCTTATTTTCTTGTTTAATCTGCGATGAACAGTGTTTTTGTTCGAGCATCTTCAACATTGTGCTTACTTCTTCCATATCTTGTGCTAGTTCGTGTTCGTCGTCTTCTTTCTATTCATTATCTTCGTCATATTTATTCATTTTGCCATTTATTCGTTCGTCTGAAGCACTTGGTGAACGTTGTGGAAGGTATGGAGCAGGTTGGACTTGAGGATTTAGTAGACCTTGTGATTGGTGTGGCTGGAATAGATGTTCACGTACACGTTGTGTATGTCGTGATTGTTCTTGTACTCGAGCAGGCAATGTTTTTATATTGTTGAGTTGCTCGAGTGCTCGTTGACAGTGTAGATGTGGTTGTGCTTGTTGTACATCTGAAAATGTTTTTGTGTTGATGTGTTGATGAAGTTGTGGCTGAGCTAGTTGAAATTCATGTTGATGCTGAAGATATTGCGACTCAACTTGTGATAAGGTCACTCTGGCATGTGGTAATGTTTGTGTGTTGTTTTGCTGAAGATCAAGTTGGACATTATGTTGATGGTGAAGATATTGCGACTCTACTTGTGATGGAGTCACTATTTCGTGTTGTGGAAAGTGTGGTCGTTTTTGTGGCTGAAGCTGAGATTGAGGGTGTTGATGGAGTTGCAGTAGAGGATCTTGAAGATTTTGTGCTTGTAGCAATGTTTCTGGTTTGGAAATTGCAAGGCGTTGGTCTGTGTCAATGTACATGGAAGTACAACCATTACTACATCCATAATCATCTGTCTGTGTGGCAATACTGTAAAGCTCTTTGTTTCTTACAGGTTCACCATGCATAGTGTTGTCTTCTGATGAACCCTGAAATTGCAGCAAAGTGATGTCATGTTCAGTTGTTCAAAACACGTTGTAAATGTGATGATAAGTTAGACACCGTAGAATGACAATAGAGGAAACTGACGTTTTGATTCGGACATTAGGCCTTCGTCGGAGTAATACGTAATTCGTATTAATCCGACGAAAGACTAACGTCCGAAACGTCAGTTTTCTCTATTATCATTCTACGGTGTGTAACTTATCATCACATTTACAACTGTTTCTCTAGAAACACCGACGCAGTCCTACCTAGTATTTTATACTAGTTTTTATCTCTACATTTGTTCAAAACCCGGTTTGCTCGGGTCGACGAATTGGTGAATACAATTAAAAACAATAAAGTCTACTGAAATAGACCATAAACAGGGGGACCTTTTCAACTTGGGACCTTTGAGAATGGACCTATTTGAATAGTTGTGTATCCGCCACCAACATCCATGGCCGTTATTTAAGTCTGAATAGAGCATGAAAAGGGACAGTCCAGCGGCCCCATAACTATAGAGCTGTTTGTGTTTTTATGTACGCTAAATGCCAAATAGGATATTATTTTTCTTTCGACGTAAAGTACATTTTGAATAACATTTGATTATTCTAGTACAAGAGGCCAATTTTTAGTATCATTGAAAAGAAAACTACGTTTGACCGGTTAGCCTCGCTTTAATATCATAGAATTGTTCTAAAGATACGAGATAAAGGAGATGGAGGCTTACTCGACAACTCTCCAGTTTACTTATCCTTCACGCTCAAATACTATATATTTTTAACTTTGCCCACGTCACAATGAAATTTTCCTTTACAAAATCATAGAATATAGCATTCTCTTATAATTTAATCAAAAGAAGTGTATTCCACATTAATGTAATTTAAGAACGAAATAAACTTTAATTTGAGCTCAATCCATCTTGAAATAAACTCCAAGAAACATAGCAACCTTATAGACTCCTTGCAGTTCGTTGGAAGGCAGCTCAACCTGGAGGACAAAACAATGGATTGCAGCTCCCAAGAGAGAGAAAATCTTTTGTTTTGTCCTCCAGATGGAACAAACAAACAAACAAACAAACAAACAAACAAACAAACAAACAAACAAACAAACAAACAAACAAACAAACAAACAAACAAACAAACAAACAAACAAACAAACAAACAAACAAACAAACAAACAAACAAACAAACAAACAAACAAACAAACAAACAAACAAACAAACAAACAAACAAACAAACAAACAAACAAACAAACAAACAAACAAACAAACAAACAAACAAACAAACAAACATAACGAATAATAACAACGAATTAAGTAGAAATCCATTCAACGAACAAATGAATAAATTTAACACCACTGCGCTCAAACTTTCATAAAATTTTAATACAGAAAGCAAACAGAACAAACTGATAATAGCTCTTGTGGCAATAGCCGATTTGCATTATGGCGTCACTTTACCTCCACTACCAGCATTCTTTGCGAATTATATTTCACAAATTCTAATTTTTAATCCCTGTGGAGATTAGATATAACAATTTGCACTAATTACGCTACAAACGAAAAGTCAGTAAAGCATCATGAAGACCGCATATTGCAATTACCTTTAAGAAGATAAGAATGATAAGTAGTTTACAGAAGGAACAATAACAATAATGTTAAAAAATTATCAAGTCTTTTTCGAAAGCTTGGATTAGATTTCAAACGATTTGATGGGTTAATATAAAAATAGGTCAGTGTGGTTAAAGTTTTACAGGGGTGCACGTGGTCATCAGTGAATTCAGATGTTTTTTCAAGTTAGCTTTTTCTGAAAACATTTTTAGGCAACTTGGACATTGAAAGGGTTTTATCCCACGGTGTATTTTAAGATGTCTTTCAAAGTTAAATTTCCGCGAGAATCTCTTACTACAAGTAAGGCATTCGAAGGGTTGTGCGTCTCCTGTTTTGTGTATTCTCATATGTACGCTAAGATGCCTGATTGACGGAAACATCCTCTCACAACATCCACATGGAACTCCTTTTCCTTCTCTGTGTGACCTGAAATGGGCAATAAGTGATTCGTCATCCATAAATTTCATTTGGCAACCATCGTGTGGACATTTGGAATGCTCTTTATTTGGTTGTGTAGAATTGCCACAGGCTAGAACTCCAACGCTACAGCCATTCTCCATGTTCGTGACCTCACTTGGCGATGATTGGTACTCTAGTTCGCGCATTTCCACCATTGTACATCTTTCTTCCAGGCCATGTGCTGGTTCATTATTCGCTGGATCACTTTCGGTTTGAACACATCCATCAAATTGGTGTCGATGTGGACTAGGTTGAGATTTTAGCTGATCCTGATGTTCTTGGCGACATTTAAGTTGTGGCTCTTGTTGTTGTTCCATTCGTTCTGGCTGAGGCAATGTTTCTGTGGTGTTGGGTTCTTGTAGCAGTGGAAGATATTGCACCTGTAATTGTTCTTGTAATTGCAATTGTTGAGGTCGTAACAGTGCTTGAGGTTGTACATGATGTTCTTGTTGACATTTCAGTTCTATCTCTTGTTCTTGTTTTATTCGTTGTGGTCGAGGTAATGTTTCCGTGGTGTTGGGTTCTTGTAGCTTTGGACAAAATTGCTCCTGTATTTGTTCTTGTAATTGTAACTGCTGAGGTCGTAACTGTGGTTCAGGTTGTAGCTGATGTTCTTGTTGACGTTCTAGTTCTGGCACTTGTTGTTGGTCCATTCGTTCTGGTCGAGGTAATGTTTCCGTGGTGTTGGATTCTTGTAGAAGTGGAAGAGATTGCTCTTGTAATTGTGTTTTTAATTGCAATTGCCGAGGTCCACGTTGCAGAAGTTGTGGTTGCTGTACTGTTACAGAAGCTGTTGTTTTGTGTTGTTGAAATCGAGGCTCAACTTGTGGTCGTGGTTGTGGTTGAATTTGTAGTGGACGTTCCAATGAACGTTGTGTATACTGTGGATTAGGTAACACTTCTTTGATGTTATGTTGTTGAAGATTTAAACGTGTTCGTTGCACTGGATTGTGTTCAAGACAAGGTTGCTGGAATTCATTCTGTTTTTCAAGAACGGGTTGAGAGTGTACTTGCTTTTGTGGATGTATTGTTTCACTAGAGATGATAAGGTGGTGTAGAAATGTACTCATATACATAGAAGTGCAGCCATTGCTACAGCCAAAGTCATCGGTCTGTATAGCAATACTTCGCGTTTCTTTGTACTGGACTGGTTCGCCATGCATTGTACTGTCTCCTGACACCTGAAATGGTAGCAGTGCAATTTTTTATACATAACTTAGTTTTAATTTGTCTTTCTCATATTGAATTTATATCCTTTTTACATATAAACATATGAGTTGTGACTGCTTAAAAAGGGTCTAAGGGTTTCTGAACTGAGAAACATGACTTCGAAAGAAAGAAAAGTAAAAACGAAAAGGATGTGCATCAAAAGGGGCCTTAGCCAGCTAGACCCGTTTTAAGTTATCACGAATATTAATTTTTTATTCCGTGGTAAATATACAACTTATCTTGAAATTTTTGTCCAGTTAAAATACTGATTTAGCGAATAGCAAAGTCATTTGCATATCTCATTATTTTTTTTTAAAGAAATGATGAGTCAAAATGTACAAGATAACTTTATCACATAATTAGAAAATGATCACACCCACTCGGCCAATCAACGCTCAGTATTTCGATGCTCTATATTCCATAGAGTAACTAAAGGTGTCAAGTGGTGTGGGCTTTGAAGCACAGGGAAATTGTGGGGTAAAGAAAGCGTGGAATTTTATATCTAATTAGTATTCTATATATAGAGCATACTAATGATTTCTTTTGAATTCTTTTATTTTAAAAGTTCATTAGCATGCTCTATATAAAGCATACTAATCAGATATAAAATTCCACGCATGAGGTACAGATACAACAACTAACTTCAACAATTTCGATATTTTATTACTATTTTGTGGAGAAATACTAGAAATTAAAATTATACTTCTCATAACTTATTTAACATTATCATTTTATAAATTTCATTGCCGGGGCGCAGCGTGGTCATTTTTTCATGTATGCACAAGTACATATGATCTAAAAAATCCTAAGTAAACTGATCAACACTCTTAAAGCAGAAATCTTAAATTGAGCAAAAGTTTCTTATTTCTAGATCCTGAGACAAGACAGCAGAACTTAAATTAAGTAAAACAATGGGTTTTTGCTTAATTTAAGATCTGCGATCTTGTCTCAGGATCTAGAAACAAGAAACTTTTGCTCAATTTAAGATTTCTGCTTTAAGAGTGCAAAAAATACTGTGTTCTTGTTTTCGTGCTTAGATTCAATTTTGCAATTTAATCAAAGTGTTTTTTTCATCACAAAAGTCTTGGTTGCGTACAAATAAAATTTTAAAAATAGAAACAATTGGTAAAAATTTCAAAATTTTCGGTAACTTCAAGTACACACGTGCGTATATGCGTATAGGACGCTTCGAATTCGCCCTCGATGGCTTCGAATAATCTTGAATACAAGACAAATAGCTAACTTACAAGAAATATCTTTCTTAAACACACTGATATATACTATATACTTTAAAGAAAAAAATTGAATTAAACTTAACGTGTTAGACTTGTCTCACCATTCGATGTTCAGTCCATGCTTTGTTAACGTTCACTGCCTACTGCGTATTTTGTTTTGTTTTTAGCAGTATTATCTCTTCTCAGTTTCGTATTTTTTCCTCTGTAGTGGGAGATTTACATCTGCCAGTTAAATGGCCTTCCTCTATGAAGTCTAGCGTGTCTTCCAATTCAAGTAAATCGGCATTTTCGGTAAAAATCTCACTAGCTTCGATAAACGCCATTGCTCTGCAAAATGACGACCTGTACTGATTTCAATTACAACACGGACAAAACAAAGCATTCCAACGGTGTTCGTACTAAAACAATGACATAATAAACTGCCATTATCATTCCAAAACGCATGCAGAAATTGAAAGAAAGAACAACACAAGACAATATAAGCTAATTCTTTGAAAGAAACAGCTCAAACCTTTTTAGTTATGCAAATCACTGGCTTAGTATTCGCTAATATTGCAATGTTATTCGTTTCGTAAATTTTCATTCTGCCGGGACATTGCTTTACAGAACTCGAAGCGTTAAATGATATCGATATCAACATACTGCCGACATGATTAAAAAATCGTTGATATCATTGATATATAAGCAATACAAAGAGAGAACCTAAAACTCAGCCACCTTTATTAAAAAACTCATCTACAGTAAACAACAAACATTCCCTCGTGAGTATGATCATATTCTAAGGCAGATAAAGAATGAAAACGAGTGTTCCATGGGATATAGAGTCCCTCGCATAAGATAAAAGGCCACTCGGGCTACGCCCTCGTGGCCTTTTATCTTATGCTCGGGACTCTATATCCCATAGAACACTCGTTTTCATTCTTTATCCCTTACTTATAATATACTATATAACTATATAATATGTGCAGCTTTGTGTTTTACAACAAGAAAACTGACAACTTGGTACATGCAAGTGACATTGTTATTGCGCTAAATCAGTATTTCAACAGGACAACCTTTTCAAGAATAGCTGTATATATATTTTGTATTATTACTATTTTGTATCATTAATGTTATATTATATTTATTTTAACCTTTTTGTAACTTTGCGCTTATGATTATATACATATAGATATGTGTGATTATAAGCATTAAACATTATTATTATTATTATTATTATTATTATCATTATCATTATTATCATTATTATTTTTATTATTATTATTTTTATTATTATTTTTATTATTATTATTATTATTATTATTATTATTATTATTATTATTATTATTATTATTATTATTATGATTATTATGATTATTATGATTATTATGATTATTATGATTATTATGATTATTATGATTATTATTATTATTATTATTATTATTATTATTATTATTATTATTATTATTATTATTATTATTATTATTATTATTATTATTATTATTATTATTATTATTATTATTATTATTATTATTATTATTATTATTATTATTATTATTATTATTATTACTTCTTATTTAGTTTGGTATTTCCCTCTCCCTCTCCCCGCATCAATGTTGCATAGCATTAAGGTGTTTGTGGTATGGAAAGAAACATCAGGCAACATTGATTTTGGGGGATTGGGGTCTGGTTGAAAAGATGTCTCAGTGAAAACAAGAAAACTTGAACTGCATGAAGCAATAGAAAAATGGGTCAATATCCCAACTATTTTGCAACTGAGTGTAGATATTATTACAAATGTTCAATTCGCAGTCAGCACTCACTTTAACCAGTTATGTTGGATTTTGTCATAGCTACATATACCGGTAGTAGCTTTAAGGTAGTTCGGGACCCTTGCTACTGCGATCCTGCTCGCGCATGTCAAATCAAATAAAATTTATTGTGCGGTTAAAAAGACATTTTGCGGCAGAGCCAAAATATGGTCATTCTTGAACTTTTTGTTTTAAAAAAACATCATATCATTGCATATGGGCCTCAAAAGCATCTAGTGCCATTTCCCGCGCGTCCAAAACATTGAAATCGTCTTATTTTCCGAGTGTTTTTTGCTTATAGCTCTAAAATTAGCATGGTGACACCTGGTTATTTTTCCATTTTAATATTTGGCATAAACCCAGCTTTGAAATTTTGTAATAAAAAATACATGGTCACAGACAGCACCCTAATGAACCAAAACCTGAAAAGTAATTCTGAGTGGGTAAGAAAACATTCTTGAAATATTTCTCTCCGGCTACGGTTTTTGTATTTGCACTGAAATACAGGCTAGATAATCAACTTTTTCAATTTTATCCATTTCAAGCATAACAATGGAATTGCTGGTACTTGTATGGATTTTCAAAAGTATTCAGTAGTTTAAAAATGTAATGTAATACTTATATAGTGCATTTTACCTAATGTCGCAATGCGCTTTACAATCTTTAATATTTATATAATGTACATTGTAATCTGGTTTTACAAGCATGAGGTTGATTATTAGTTAGTAATTACACCTTTTGCTGTTCATTAATGATACTGAAACATTCACTCAAGTGAAAGATGATTACCATTAATGCGATCAGGCATTCAATAATGTGAACACTTGGTGAACAAGAGTAATGGTTTTTTAGAAATACATTGTTTGCAAACATTGTTTTTGCTGCTATTGTATTTGTTCATGATACTGAATGCTTTTTTGCCAAAAGGTGTAGTATGTATTAGTCTAGGCTATCACCCAAGGATGGCCATGGCCTTGATCCTCAGTTGTTCTTTTATGGTTAATGTGAGGCATGGCAAGATGGTACCTCCAGTTTGTAATGAACAGCTACAGAAGATACATATATACAAGTTTGTGAACCATCAGAGATGTTCAACTTCAGGAAATGATCCTTATTTGAATAAAATTACTGCTTATTTCTTATCATTTCTTAAGCCCACAGTAGAATCCGGTATTCTTTTATTTTTCACTGACAATGTTTTTTGAAATACCGGTAGGTATATATACATTTTACAGTGCGACTACTCCAACCAAAGCCACCCTGACAAATTTTTCACAAATTGTCCAATCATGTTCAAGCATTTGAACAATAGATTTCCCATTAATTTCAAATATTGCAACAACTGATAGATCGCGAGCAACAACTTAATGTATTGTGCAAATAATTTTGGCAAATATCTTCAAATGCTGGAATGTGATTTGACAATTTGTTAAAAATTTCTCAAGGTGGCTTTGGTTGGAATAGTCGCACTGTAAACATGATTTATGCAAAAGTAGTCATAACTTTGCCAATGCAATGATAAATGAGTTTTTATAGCAATTTGTCTTGCCAGTGGTGTGCCCAGTATTTTACAGAGTTCCTCAGGTTATAAAAAAAACCCATGAGTGGCAACAAGCCTTGAATATTTACATTATTAACAATAGAATCAAAACTTTCATGCTTTTACTCCGACTTTGATTTTATGAAACATCAACTTCTCACTAGCATTAACGGCGAATCAATTTACAAACTCCTTCAGATGTTCCATTAGAGACATAGGCAGCAGAACCGGGGGGTCGGGCACGTGTCACCCACAAAATATTTTTGGGGGACTGGGCCCTCCAATAAAAAAATTTGGTTTAAAGATATTAATGCATGAGTTTAAATACAAAAAAATTTGTTTTGTGATTTTCCAGTTTGTAAAGTTTTCCAATTAGATGCTACGTGCCATAATACCCATAAAACATAACCGCCTTGGATGCAGGAGCTGCTTTTTTGTGTCGAGAGGAAATGCGAAATGACTGGGCTCTAGTTATTAATTTCTCTTGGGTGGAGAGGTGTATGGGATTATAGTGCCCCCCTCCCCCACGGCTGTTAGTGTTCCGCAGCCCCTGAGAGACACTGTCCAGTGAACACAAGTTCTCAACTAGTTTTCATTTATGAAGGTCATTCACCAAAAAGCAAACAAAAATTACTCACCAAGTATTTTTTTCCAAACTAAACTTATTATCACCACTTTTTTCAAAAATATATAATCTTGATTTTGTGCTTTACTAGCTGTAGCTTAAATCCTGAATTAGTATACATAATCTAATATATGTCATCTTAATTCAACTTACATGTCCAGGTGGCCATTTGTGTTCTCCTGTTACTTTGTTGTAGAGAAACATCGTCTGTCCAGACTTACACTTGTAGTCGATCCAATTTGAATCCATCTTTTAAAATACCTAATCTAAAATGACAAAAAAAAATCAATTATAAATCAAATATAAACATCAAACTGAGCTGTTCGATCGGAGAATCTATTTGGTGTCAAAACTTTTATAGTGTGAATCGTCAGTAGAAATTTATGTTCGCTTATAGCGATAAAATATCACCAACTTACTGAAATTATCTCAGTTGTCTTCTGCTTTGAATTAACGATGTTTGTGTGGGATTAATTAGCTAGCGCAGTACCTGAATATTTCAAAATTGTCCGCCGTTTAGACGATTATTCAGTGCTATGGAGTGACTCAAAGGTCAGCTCATGTGAAAAGCAGCCAGGCGTTCCTATAGTGACGGATGAGACTGGGATATACACAGGAAACCCAAAAACCATGGCTGGGACTTCAAAAGTAATCACTGTTATTAGCGTAATAGTTATAACGAATTTGGACAATCTGTATCAAGTTATGAATTATTTTCAAGGCAGTTCAAAGTTATATGAGTAGGCAGTGACTGTGCAGTCAGAGGTTTTTCGTCACACAATACCAAAGTTAGAAACTGAACCGGATCACGATGCCATCAAGTATCAAACACAACCGGACTAATTGCGAAGTATGGCATATATTGCAGCCTGGGCAGTTGGGAATGATAGGAATGGCTCGTGCCTGTCTAACATCAGGAGTTCGTTCTGTGGTTGCAACGACAAATGTACACTTGAATTTTGCCACTAGCTTCTAGGGTCAGGCAAGCATCTAAAGTATGATGAAAGTTCAAGAGAGAGCTTAAATGCTCGGGGGGGGGGGGGGGGGGGGGAAACTCCGGGGATAAACGATCGGGGATGCTCGTCGGAATTTTTCAAAAATACACCTAAAAGATACCTGACGTTTTTCAAAAGGGCGTGGCTTCGCAAATTTTTCATCTCTAAAAGATACCAAAATCAGGAGTTTCAGTGCCATTGGCAACCCCTTAAAGATACCAAAAAGTGAGGATTTGGCAAATTTCATATTTTAAACCCTAAAAGATACCAAAATCGCTGATTTTTACCACTAAAAGATACGACGAGCATCCCCCCTCCCTCCCCCCCCCCCCCCCCCCCCCCGCGGGCTCAAATGAGTCCAAGAAGGATTTCTTTGTCTTCAAAATTTCCCTCATGACCATGCATGAGGTAAATTCGGGATTGTAAATCCCGCAGAATACAAAAAAACCTAAGGTGGTCATGCGGGTATTACAAGCATTAAAACATGCTAGTCTGCGTTAATGTACCAACAGAGGGGGTGAGGGGATTTTCATCATAATATAAGGAGGGGGGACAAAAACGAACACTCACTCACTCACTCACTCAAACCGACAGCATAGTGGCTGAGCAGTTATACTTTACTAGCCACAAAATGCAGATGACAGCAGCAATCAACGTTAAAATAATCTGTGCTTTTGAAACGCTGTTTATTTTCGTTATTTCAGTCACCTGTTAGCGTTACGGCTTGTTGTAAAGAAACAGTTTGGAAGAATTTATTCAGCGTAAGGGCTTGTGAGACTGACGTTTCGGACGTTAATCTTTCGTCGGAGTAAGGCGACAAAGGACTGACGTTCGAAACGTCAGTTTCTCACAGAGCCTTTACGGTGAGTACTCTTCCAACTGTTCCAATAGGAGATGTTATACATGAGTCTGCAATAAAAAAACTTGTTTCAATTATCATACAAGAGAGGCATTTGTCTGACTATTGAATAGACCTTTTCTACTTTGTATGCAAATTGCCCATTTCAGACCACATGACACTCTCTAGGGAATGGTTCTGTTGTGAAAAATGTGTTGAAATATTTACACCTGAAAGAAGAATCATTTCCCAAGAGTGACATCACATGGTCTGAAATGGGAAAATAAACATGGAAGCGAATAAGGTCTAATAGATTTTTTTCTGCCATTTTATTACATCTTGTAAAATTAAACTCGTATGCAAAGAAAAAATTTATTCAAAGTTCAGTTCAAAAATTAGCGATTTTTGTAAAATAGATAGTAAATAAAATTATCTACTGAATAAAAAGTATCGACAACATAGATTTTCTTCAGAATAGGCGAATTGCACGATGACGTAGAATACTACCACTACCAGAATGCTTTGCCGACTTTCTTTTGTATCGTAATTAGTGCAAATTGTTCTATTAATCTCCAAAGGGATAAAAAATTTGAATGTTAAAGAGAACTCACAAAAAATACTGGTAATCGTAGTAAAATGACGTCTTAATGCAAATCGCTTATTCATTTGGAGGATACAGATTTAACATTTTAGGTTTCATACAACCGGTCACTAAATGTTTCAACATTCACGACACACAGGAACCCCAAAGTGTTGATATAGTGCAGTTAGCCAAAATAAGCAAATCAGGTTCTTTCAACTCGGGCAGTTCCCGCATTCTTGAGAGAAAAGACCCGACAGAAAAGGCCTGGCGAGTGATGACGTCTTATACCCTCTATATACCATAATCCTTTTCGCACTGGTTTTATTATTTACGTATGACTATTGTCGTTTATTTTAAATGAAATCAGAAATCTGAATATGAAAAAAATAAAAAAAAACTATTACGTTCAATCCGGACCAAGATACATTGTAGTATAGAGACGGGGGTAAGATGTCATCGCTATTCAGGTCTATTCGTTATCATTTCCAGACATTTCGGACACGATCGCAGTTGATGAACTCACACCACTTTGTCCTACTGTGCAATAAACGATTATTGCAATATTATGAATGCTTACAAGAGTTTATGCATGACTTCGTGTGTCTTTTCAAGTTAAATTTGCCTGAAAACCCTTTCAGACAGTACGGACAATGAAATGGTTTCTCTTCCTGATGTAAATACAAATGTCTCTTGAGATTGCTTTTTCGCGAGAACCTTTTTCCACAAGTAGGACATTCAAAAGGTTTATCTCCTCTCTCGTGTATTCTTATATGTGTAATTAGATGGTTGATGGATTGATATATCTTTCCACAAATCCCACATGGCACAAATTGCCCTTGTCTGTGTGATCTGTAGTGTGCAATTTGTGATTCGTCATTAACAAATTTCATGTCACAGCCAGTGTATGGACATGGGTAATTATCTTTATTTGGCAGTGTGGAATTGTCATAAGCAAGAATTGCAGATCTTTGATCATTCTCGTTGTTGTTTAATTCATCGTTTTGCGATAAGAACTGTTTTTGTTCGAGGATCTCCAGTATTGAGCTGATTTCTTCTAAATCCTGTTTCAGTTCCCGTTCATTGTCATTATTCCAATAAATCACTTCGTTACACCTAACTTCTGAGTCAATTTTGCTTTCATGTGAAGCACCAAGGTCGACATGTTGCTCAGTTTGCAATTGTGGCTTCATTTCTACTTGTGATTTCATTTGGGATTCCAGTAGATGATACTGTAGGTCATGTCGAAGTTGTATTTGCTCTTGTGTATAATATGAATGTTGCTGTGGTGGATGTTTTTGTTGAGGTTGCTGTTGAACTTGCTTTTGAGATTTCTCTTGAGGCCGTAGTTGATGGTGCTGTTGTACTTGAGATATCATTTGGGATTCTAGCAGATGACACTGTAGGTCATGTCGAAGTTGTAGTTGCTGTTGTGTATGATGTTGCTGTAGCTGTGGTGGATGGTTTGGTTGAGGTTGCTGTTGAATTTGCTTTTGAGGTTGCTGTTGAGGTTGTAGCTGATGGTGCTGTTGTGGTCGTGGTAACGCTCCTGCCATGTTAGTGGCACGAGGCAGATCTCCATTGATGTACACAGAAGTGCAACCATTGCTACATCCATCATCATCTGTCTGTGTTGCAATGCTGTGCATTTCTTTGTATTTTACAGGTTCACCATACATGGTACTATCTTCTGATGAACCCTGAAATTGTATCGATTTCACGTCAATATAGATTCCGTGCATGTGACGTCAAAGCAGTCCGATCTGGAGGACAAAACAAACGATTTTTGCTCTCTTAAGAGCTGAAATCCGGCATTGTTTCGTCCTACAGGTTGAGCTGCTTTCCAAAACAAATAACAATACAACAATCTATTTTGAGATTAGAAAAAAAGATAAAACTTAATAAAAATTGTTTTGATGTAAAACACTTGTTACTCCAAACCGATTGAACAAGCAATTCCTTATGAACTTCGTGTACAGCCGATATTAACATTAAAATGGTCAACCCCCCTCCCTTCACAACATCCTGGAGCCGCGCCTGCTTTCTTTACTGTTTCATTAAAAACCTAGACATGGAAGAGTATGCGCATAAATTGTGGGTGGTCAAAGATTTTCGTGGTGCTGAAAACCCTGATAAAACGAAAAGATTCACGTCACTCTACAGGTAGCCCAAGCTCATTTTCTGTGGCGATGACGTCATTGGATTTTCCAATGGCCGTTTGAACATTTTTCAACCGATTCGAAAACACGCTCAGAAATTACTTCAAACTGCAGATCATTTTCGAACTTTTGCAAAAAATAGTGTTTTTATAGCTAATAAACACTCTGAAATACATTTGGTTTAATAAAAGTTAGTTTTTGGGTGTTTTAAAACGGTCGGAAGTTTTGCTTGATTCCTACCTACATAAATTAACAAAAGGTGTGCAACTTCCAGGACGACATTTTTCGAACGACTTCACAAAAAAATATATTACTCCAAAGCTACTCACTCCATCACAAAATCCTTCATAGTAGACAATTTACAATAAATAAACTACCGAAAAATGTTTTCGTTGCACTTTTATATTCTTTTTTGGTCGAGAAATAATTTTTCAAAGTGCAACACATCACCCGAACGAAGTCCGTTATTATCCGCAAGCTCCAGCTTTGTCCATTTTGACCGTGTAGGGAGGGGTGAAGTTGAATTTTTGTATATTTACATAAAGACCTAGGGGGTGGGACTCCAATGTTTTTCGTTCATTCAACCGTCATTTCATATTGGAACAAAAATTCAACCTCACCCCTCCCTACACGGTCAAAACGGACAAAGCTGGAGCTTGCGGATAATAACGGACTTCGTTCGGGTGATGTGTTGCACTTTGAAAAATTATTTCTCGACCAAAAAAGAATATAAAAGTGCAACGAAAACATTTTTCGGTAGTTTATTTATTGTAAATTGTCTACTATGAAGGATTTTGTGATGGAGTGAGTAGCTTTGGAGTAATATATTTTTTTGTGAAGTCGTTCGAAAAATGTCGTCCTGGAAGTTGCACACCTTTTGTTAATTTATGTAGGTAGGAATCAAGCAAAACTTCCAACCGTTTTAAAACACCCAAAAACTAACTTTTATTAAACCAAATGTATTTCAGAGTGTTTATTAGCTATAAAAACACTATTTTTTTTGCAAAAGTTCGAAAATGATCTGCAGTTTGAAGTAATTTCTGAGCGTGTTTTCGAATCGATTGAAAAATGTTCAAACGGCCATTGGAAAATCCAATGACGTCATCGCCACAGAAAATGAGCTTGGGCTACCTGTGGTCACTCAAGGACAAGACATGAAAGCCATTTTTTTAAATGATAATTTCAATTTTGTACTCTGTAATTCGATACCCTTTTAGTCAGTTGAATTAATAGCAAGGGTAAAATAAGATAGCAATTCACTTATGGCGTTCAATTTCCGCCAAAATTCGACTTGCTCAATTCAACATTGTACTTCTTCTATTCGACCTTTTTTTATAATCGGACATTCAACTTTGTTGTTTCAAGAATCCAACATCCTATGCTTCATAGTCCGACTTGCAAGTTTTCTAAATATTGTTGATGTTTCTGCAATCGAACTTTGTACTTTAACGAATTCAACATTCAACTTTCTCGCAATCGAACATCCTTCCGCATGCCACTTTCGTCCAGTCAACGCGGGCTCAGAAAATACCAATTCCAACACTGTTGGGTAGGGGGACGGGAGAAAAAGGTAACTTTCCGTACCCCCGATGGATAGCTGTGGAACTCAAAGTCAAATAAACCCTCCCCCAAAGCAACATTTTTTTGTCTTGTTCCACGTGATCTAGAAAAACAAGATGGCTGCACGGTGATTTCTTAATTCCCGTCAAAATTGTAGCTGGTAAGTATTTTTTTCTTTCTTTTTCTAAATAATCATTTCTATGATAAGCATGCACGTGCTTTTCATGGTCAACTTTTGCTGTACATTCAGTACATTTTACGATCGCAATTAACAGCTACATTCACTATTTCACTAGAAAAACTCACCTTCAGTCTTTGTTTTTTTCTCGCTGTAATGTCGAAAGGCGATCTGCCACTTTCAGAAGGGCAGATCTGACCTCGTTTAAGTCATCATCGGCAATGTTTCAATTCTCCGTAAGTGCAGCTTCCGACCCGAGGGAATGATCACGTGTTTTTGTATAAGACAAAAAAATGTTGCTTTGGGGGAGGGTTTATGTGACTTTGAGTTCCACAGCTATCCATCGGGGGTACGGAAAGTTACCTTTTTCTCCCGTCCCCCTACCCAACAGTGTTGGAATTGGTATTTTCTGAGCCCGCGTTGACTGGACGAAAGTGGCATGCGGAAGGATGTTCGATTGCGAGAAAGTTGAATGTTGAATTCGTTAAAGTACAAAGTTCGATTGCAGAAACATCAACAATATTTAGAAAACTTGCAAGTCGGACTATGAAGCATAGGATGTTGGATTCTTGAAACAACAAAGTTGAATGTCCGATTATAAAAAAAGGTCGAATAGAAGAAGTACAATGTTGAATTGAGCAAGTCGAATTTTGGCGGAAATTGAACGCCATATTCACTTACATGTCCACGTGGCCATTTGTGTTCTCCTGTTACTTTGTTGTAAAGAAACATAGTCTGTCCAGACTGCAATGTACTCACAATACGAAAAAACAACCAGGCGTTTCTAGCAAGAAGCACAGAAAGCCCAATCACTGTATCTGAAGCCGATTTGTGTTGGATCTTTGATTGAATATATTTACCTATTCATCTTTTAAATTAATCGAAACAATCAAGTATTTTAATTATGCAATAAAAAAAAAAAAATAATAAGATATCAAGCAATAAAACTCAAGTTATAGAGAATTTGATTTTCCTCATATACCCAGTCCTCCCAGCTTTTGTAGAAACGCCTGCTAGTTTCTGACGTGAACTGCATTGCAGAGCAAAGTTGAAGCGCGGGATTCTGAGACATTCAGGTATGTACGCTAGCAATTTCTAAATCAATTTTGGTTATTTTTCAAATATACCACTAATATTTAGTAAATAGTTAAGGTATTCTCCTAATCGGATTGAAAAATGTTTCTTGACGTAAGATTCTTCGCTGATGTAGACAGAAAATCGTAAAAGAGTTTGAAGTAGTTTGATAACAAGCTAATCAGTTTATGGGGAAAATGTCTCTTTCAGTTTGTCATTTTGGCGAGCTATTGAAATGCATTGAAGTTGATTTTAATCTTATTCCTGCAGTTCTTTCACAATATTGTATACTCTTAGTGTAAGTCAGAGCAATCCATTTTATACAAAAATCAACACTGGAAAATAGTCGATCTAATTTTGAAATATATATTTTGTTCGCAAAATACAGAAGAATATGTTTCGTTTTTGGACACGAAAAATAATTGAGTACTTTATCTCAGGAGCAAATTCATCTTCAGTTTCTTCGTGGCAAATGCATATTGAGCTGATGTGCATTCAGACAATTATGCAAATATGTTTGACATAAAGGATTAACAAGTACAATGACAAAAGTTGATTTTGGAACGGTCCAGTAGTTATTTGAGGGCGGGAGAAGGTTGGGCAAAAAAAAAAAAAAAAAAAAAAAAAAAAAAATATTCGAGTTCAAAAGTAAAAAAAAAAACTAAATGCAAGGAAAAAATTGCAGAAGAAAAATATTGTGTAACTTATAGGTGTAACTTAAAGTGGGTATAACCCTTTGAATGAAATTTATGTAGTTAATTTTACTTACTGTCAGCTTTCGAATGAGGTATATCTTAAGGGTATTCGATAAAATACGTCCAAGTTATTCGATACGAAAGTTAGCAATTTTTTTGTATTTTTACATGGTCGTTCGAATGACGGAAATGACGTTCAGGCAGGTACCTAACATGCGCAATGTGCGATATTTGGTTTCCTTTTCTTTCCGGTTTTTATAATTATATGAGGTACCTGCATGAACGTCATTTTCGTCATTCGGACGACCATGTAAAAATACAAAAAGATTGATAACTTTCGCATCGAATAACTTGGACGTATTTTATCGAATACCTTTAAGATATACCTCATTCGAAAGCTGACAGCGAGTAGAATTAAATACATAAATTTCATTCCAAGGGTTATAACCACTTTAACTTTTTAACTTACATTGCTAGTATTTATTCATTATTTTAGAGCTCACAAGAAGCCTGTAATATGTATGAGCAACCGCAAACATCAACTGCAAATCAACCAGAAACAAATGGGAAAGTTTTCCCAAAAATTGAAAATGAGTCAGAACCTCTTGATCAAGGCGATGCATGGAATGAAGACAATGAACAAGCACTAGCACAGGATATGGAAGAGATTAGTGCCTTGTTGCAGGACCTCGAGAAAAGGAAATTTCCTACGCAAAGTACCAGTAACAATAGTACGCGAGTTAACGTTGATGAGGCTAGCACACAGCAATATCTTGAAGATCACTACGCATGCCCATATGATGGTTGTGACAAACAATTTATGGATGAGGAACCACTTATAGTTCACCTCAGATCTCACACAGGGCAAGTGTTTCAGTGTCCATTCTGTAGCAAGATGTTTCAGTCAAAAGCAAATTTTAATGATCATCTTGAAATGCATAAAGCGGATAACAACCGCTTTGAGTGTTCATGTTGTAAAAGGAAATTCTCATCCAAAAATCACCTTAACAGACACCTTAAACTGTCTTGCAAAGAGAAACGTTTCAGATGTTGCTACTGCCAGGAGAAGTACACAAATAGATGCTATTTGTACCGACATATTAGGATGAAACATGCAAAGAAGAGACGTGATATTGAATGTTTGTATTGCGAAACGAAGTGTGCAACACTCGGTCAACTGAATAGCCATTTAGGGACTCATAAGTAATTCTGAAAGTACTGTATAAGTTCACGTTATTTAGTGTTATATGTTTTTTTTTGTCAGCCGAATTTTACTAAAGCATCTGTATTAATAATCTGTTAAGTTGTGCTTTTTGTATTTCATTTAGTATTTATTTGATTTGAGTGTTAAAAACTACAATGTACTTAACGTGAAATCTCATGCAAAAGTTTATAGATTATTAAAAACATTAAAAAAAGTTAACAAAATCTCGCTGCAATTGAAAGATTACATTTTGTTTCAAATATGAATTATAACTTTAGAATGAATGAACGAATGAATGAATGAATGAATAAATTAATTAATTGAATGAAGATAGGATTAATTGAAAGAATACCTTGAAACTGTTAAAAAAATAAACAATGACAGCCTTTTCCAATTTTCATTTGACTTTCCATTTGATTGAATAACCAAATACATGAATCGATTATTTAACAGACCGTTTAATTTTAAACCCAACGTGCAGAGGATAGAATATATCCTGATTGGTAAAAATACATAAGCAATGCATCAACTATAAACTCTATTTTGATTTGATTTGAGGATTTGTGCTCTAGGCACTAGAGTCTAGTACACCATGGACCTCCGGCTTAACGTCCTTATCCAAGAATACGCGGAATTCTAACCATTTGCAGATGAAATTACAAAGTCAGCTATTTCTCCTCAATTATTTTCAGACCCTTTGTGCTGGTCCGGCCACATAGATCGAACCCGTGACGTCCTGCACAATAGACCTGCGCTCAACCAACTATTAAAGCCAACAGTTTACTCCCGATAAAGTTGAAAAGCTCTCGAGTTTTTTGATAGAAAAAAATATAAACTTAAGTTTGGAGTTTTAGAAGCAATTTATAAAATTCAAATTCGCGTTGTCTTAGCGCTATAGAAACGCGGATTCGCCTTTTATCGATATATATATATCTGCTTATAAAACACTCATTCTCATTTTATAAATATTACTTAGCATACCTTCTCAGCTACGTTTTTGTTTTAGTTTTTCCAAATTGTTTCTGGTATCGCCACGGCGTTTACATGGGCTGTCACCCTGACGACAACGAGGTATTCGTAGATATGCATCAGCATCCCAAACATTACAAACAGCAACAATTAGCAATGCAAGGAGTATTGTAGCTTTCATGTCGGCAACTTTTAAATCTTTAGGTAAAAACTAGTGAGATATACTAGAGTGGACTGCGACGATGTTCTTCACAGAAACAATTGTAAAATATGTAAATAAATTATACACCATATTGGGACGATAGCGATACTGACGGCCGGGGGGAATGGGGAATAAACGATCGGGGATGTTCGTCGGAATTTTTCAAAAACACCCCTAAAATCTACCAAACGTTTTTCAAAAGGGCGTGGCTTTGCAAAATGTCCCCCTCTAAAAGATACCAAAAGCATGCGTTTCATTTAACTTCTAAAAGATGCCAAAAAGTGTGGAATTTTGCTACCATTAAAATGAATATTCAATTCGTATTCTTTTACTATCAAACCATTACAGAGCCAGGTTTTGCATTTTTTTACTACACCCACCACAGCGGTGTCTAATTGTTTTGAGTGTCTTTGAATAATAAATATATTTAAAATTTCTATCAATATATTAAGATTACAAAGAAGTTTCCTTACACGGTTACAAAGGTTTTAAAAAGAAACTGTTTTAATGGCTATATAAAGGTTAAACTGGATGCTTACAGTATCAGAACCCTACGTTCACATTATTTTTTGTTATTTCGTGTAAGTGAACATTTGAGACAATTACAGTCGTGATCCACTTTCAGGTTTTACGTGAATTTTGTTAGAGCTTTTTTTTTTTGGAAAAAGCGTTTCTGCTTCACACATCTATCCAAAATAAGAATATCTTTTCGCTAGAGTTTAAAACATAATTCCAGTTAGTTGAGGGTAGTTCGTGTTGTTTAAAGCTTTTTGTAAAGTCTCTTTTTATGTGATGTAACGTCTTTATATGATTTCATGGTCATATTTCTGGAAACATATGTCCAGCTTTTGGAAGAACAACACTTCTCGTTCTCCGCGTTCTGTTTGAATTTCATTGTTTTCCCAAGTAGACCAGTATCAAGTTGTTCCTTGCTCATTGGTATTTACATTGTTTTTGGATTGTTGTGTGCGCGCAAAGGCACTGGGGAAGAGCTCCAAAACACGCTTGACCGAAGTTGTATGTGGTCAGTTTTGAGGGATACCAAGTCTCTAAGTTAAGGGTATACGGGATATTTATATAAGATATTTAGGGGATACGGGATCTCAATACCCCCCTAACTTATTACTCAGAAAATAGTGACGTCATCTCCAATAAGTACAAAGGGAGCCCAGTACTTTGGATGGCTGTATGTTTCTTCCCGTATTAGTTCCTTCATGGATTCATTCAAGCTCTTACTTGCACTTTCACCATACCTTAGGTGCATGTAGAATCCAGACATAAAATCAAGTGTAGCTTGGTCGTTTATATCCCATAATGACGCTACCACAGCACGAGCTCCTGCTGCTAGAAATGCACGAGCCATTCCCATCACTCCTTCAGCACGTATTGCTCCACAACCACTGTGACAGCAACTCAAAACAACGAGCTTGGCACGCACTCCAATTTCCTGGACCTCTTGCATGGTCAAGATGTAGTCTTCTTCCTCTGGAATAACTTTGGAATGGGCTGAAATACTGGGTGCTAAAACGATTTCTCCAGTGGCATCGTCACCATGTGCTGCAATGTGGATGACGGCTGCACCTTCTTTGAGTTTTTCTTTGACAGAATCTTTAGTGGCAAAGGTACCTGTCAATGGCGAGATGCCAAGAATTGAGCCAAACACTTGAGCTTCAATCTCCGCCGCTTCCAGGGACGAAAATGTCTTCTTTTCACCACAAAACATAACTTCGCCAACGTAAGGATTCCCGACTACTAAAGCACCTTCAGTGCAGTAGTAGTCTGGTGGACATTGCTTGAGAATCTTTAAAGTTGTCAAAGATGGTACTATTCGTAAACGATGTGTTTCACAGAAATAACGTCTGGTTTGGGGATCCTGAAGAGCTGCAAATGGAACCATGTATAGAGGACCTTCAGGAACAATTACAACTTCTTTTTCTGTGAGATGTTCTTGAATGGGTGTTATAAGTTTTTTAAAGAGTTCTCTAAAATGTTTTTTAGAATACCTTTGTGTCGGAGCTTCGACCGGCGTGGAAGGGTTTGTGATGTTGTTTTGATCTAATCTATTATGCACATATATGGATGGATGTTTTCTTGAAAGAACCCATGAATGTTCATTGTCCTCTAAAGTGGCTAGGAACAATAGACAGCTTGTGTCGGACATGATGTCAATCAAGTCACTTTCGTGCAGTTCTTCCACTTGTGTCATACCCATAATCCAGCGTTGTTTTTGCATGTTATACTTGGAAGATAAAGTGTCTCCAAGGACGCATGCTCGACAACGATCGCAAACTAACAGTGCTTCACGTTGTCGATTTGTTTCAAGAAGAAGTAAAGCAAGTGTTTTGTAAGCTTCATTATACGTATCTAAGATCGATATTTTAAAGTCTTGTCTATCCATGAGATCATCAAACATTTCTTCAAAGCTTTGAAGTGAGTCTCTAATGTATTTTTCAGATGTGTTTAAGTTCTCAAAGTATAGTTCCAAGTTGTTCTTTACTTTTTCTTTTTTTGCCAAATTTCTATGCCATTGTCCAATTTCAAAACAGCATCGTGCTGTTGATGCTTTATATCCTGAATTATCAAGTGTCACTAGAGCTTTTTTGTAGAACGTTTCTGCTTCACACATCTGTCCAAAATCAGAATATGTTCTTGCTAGAGTTTGAAACACAACTCCAGCTAGTTGAAAGCAGTTATTGTTCATTAAAGCTTTTCGTAAAGCTTTTTTATGTATTGAAATGGCTTTATATGATTGGCGATCTTTCCGGAAACATGTGCCCAGCTTTTGGAGGAACAACACTTCTCCTTCTCGTTGTCCTGCTCGAATGTCAATAATAATCATTTTCCAAGTGCACTCTCTAGATAGTTCGACATTATCTAACTTGATGTACACAATGGCAAGATCTCGATAAGCATTTGCCAGAGAGGATATATCACCCTCCTGTTCAATCATATTTAAATATTGCTCATGATACCTGCAAGCTTCTTTGTGCTTTCCAACACTATAGTTTAGGTTACCAACAGCGCTATACGTGCCACTACCAGTAGCTTCGTCAAGGCTTATTTCTGAATTCAAACAAGTTTGTAAATATTTGCTTGCCATATCGAGTTTCCCCAGTGCATTATAGAGGTTTCCTAGACTAATACTTACAGCTTTCTCCGATTCTTTGTGCCCAAATTTGACTGCGACTTGTAAACTCTTTGTATAAAAATCTATTGCTTCCTTGAGCCTTCCTTGTCCACGGTGAGCACTTGCAATGGCTTGTAGTGCGCAGCATTCAATTCTCGTATCTGCTGTTTGTCTTGTCAATGCAATGCTTTCTTCACCATAGCGAATTGCCATATCATATTCATTTCTCTCTAGGTAGCACAAAGAGACATAATAAAGTGCTTTACCCTTTATCTTTCTATTTCCAAACCTATTGGCGTGCATTACAGAGCTTTCAAAAAAGCCCAATGCTTTCTTAAAGTTTTTGACATTGAAAAGAGCACGGCCAATTGTGTAATATAGAGGGTGTTTTTCCTCTATTTCCTCCATTTCTTTTGAAATGCCCAAAGCACGCTTTCCATAGTTCACGGCCTGGTGATACCGACATTTTCTAATGCTGAGATCAGACAGACATGTATAGCACCTCAATTCCAATGTCCTGTCTCCAATGTGTTCAGCAATGATCAACGCCTTTTCGATATACATTTTGCTATCCTGATATCGATCGATATACATCAAGGAATGACCTAGTCCACAATAAAAATACCCTTTTGATTGTTGTTTGTCTGGTTGATTATAGCTGGTTATGCAAGCTAAGCCTTTTTGGTAAATTTTGATTGCGTGAAAATACATATGCAGCTCTTGAAAGCATGCAGCCAACCAAGCACAAGTATATGGAACATGGTCTTGATTGTCAGTCATTAGAAACATTTTAAGAGATAGTTCGTAATTATCCAGAGCTTCAAGGTTCATTTCTAGATTGAAATAACATCTACCTAAAATATTATAGCAAATTGCAATGTGTTCCTCGTCCCTACTCTGCAGAAATAAAGTAAGACTTTTCTTAATGAACACTATGGCTTCTCCGAACCTAGTCGTGTTATAACTCTCTAAGCCACATTCTAACCAGTGCACATCCATCCCTGTCCAGAGCTCACTTCTACAGATCGGAGTACGTTATGGATGGTGGCACTTGACACTAAGACGTCACTGGTAGTGGCAAAGGCTTTCGGTTTTTGGGTTGTCTTAATCCATGAGTCTTGCTTGAGTCTTAGCTCTTAACTAAAAATAAATAAATAAAATAAGTAAATAAATATTTGACACATCTCATCCATATTGTGGTTATTCTTGAGATGGCCGCTCACACTCACTACCCCTACATTAATTATTTTACACATGCCTTTTCATACATGTTGATTTTTGATGAGGGAGGAAAGCCGGAGAAACACCCTCGCGGCATGAGAAAGAAACAACACATCAAACAAACAGAGTTCATATATCACCTCGGCCAATCCAGGGATTGGACCAGGATCACATTGTTGAAAGCCCAGCGCTCTCACCGCTCGGCCAACCATGTCAACCGACAAAATACGTAAACACAGACTTAGTATCCCATTTTTTCAAAAGCCGTGAAATACATTTTAAAAATCGTTAAAAATTGTGAGGTTCAATGTAATTCATTTTATCACACTTTATTATTCCCGGTGAGACTCCCCCGAGCCTTTAAGGGTCTCCCGCCGCTAACTCCATAACTTATATTTAAGGGTCATAACTATGCAAAGGTTTGGAAACCTCCCGAAAAACAAAACGTTTGATGCAGCTATAGTTTGATGTGTCTACAGGGTCTGAAATCAGCATCTCACTTTATTTATTTTCTGAACCGTCCGTCTAGCCCTTTTCACTTTTCAAGGGACTCCCCCCCCCCCCCCCCCCCCACCGGCCTTATTACACTTTACTTAAAATGCTTTGTTCCATGCTTATTTTTGAAAACCACTCCAATCTATATGATTTTACTTATAATATTATTGTTAACAAACAAGATAATAATAAAATTATTAAATTAAATTAAATCAGGTCCCAGTCCTTTGCAAAAATGGAAATAAATGATTACTCATGCCAGATATGAAGCAGTGACTCAGAAAAGGAGAAATACAAAGCGTTGCAAGTAAGGATATGCCAGGAAATACGCTGATTTATTTGCTAAGCCTGTTATTTTGCCGCACAACTTGTTTAGTCGTTTTAGCCACTCGTTTCACTTGATTTTCACAAAGAAAATTTGCGTTCAATTTCTTATTTGTGTTGTCATTATTAAAATTATGTAAATACGCGAATTTTTAAATTCGCGTATTTACATAATATTTTATGAAAACAGGTGATTATATAAAGGATATTACATGGGAGCGCGGAGATACGAAATTGATCTTCGAGTGTTGAAAAAATAGCCTTGTATATGATTTTCAACACGAGAAGATAAATTTCGTATCTCCAAGTGCCCGTGTAATATTCTGTTTATCATATAATCATCCATAAAATCAATTTCATAGGATAATTTCATAGTTTCATAAGGCGTAACCATAGTAACGATATTTTCACACTCAGGTGAAAACATCAGTTTTTCGAAAGGGAGAAATATTTGGTATTTTATGGATAATTATATGATAAAATGACGTTACAAATCGTTTTCTGATTTGCTGCCTTCATGTCTGACATTGGCGACAATATAATTATAAACTGTCAAAAGAAATACTCAAGTATTTATTTATTATCAATGAAAAATTAAAAGTATAATCTATAAAAATGAATGAAAGGGGGGTTCACAGGTCCCCCATACCCCCTCCTTCTTGGATTCGTCTCTGTATTTCTCTCTTTTTCTACGCATATTTATCTCGTTTGGTCTGCGATGTTTGGATTATCTTCCACACATGTCCAATATATCCAAATTGACTTCAATGGAGAAATAAGGGCAACCATCTTATCTCCCGTGTAATTTACGCTGCACAAGTGAGGTCACAATATTGAGTTGTTTTCAAAAGACAATACTCCTTTTGTTTCTGTGTTATTGCTAACACACTTGTCAGCATAAATTATATTACATGGGAGATAACCCGGTTGTTTTTTTTCTTAACATGCTGATGCAGTCTTTCCTTTTCAATTACTTCTGACAACCTGACAACGAGGACATTCAAATGGCTTTTTCTAGTTTGCACGAATATTTTACTATTATTTTACTTATTATTTCAATTCATTTAATCCATATTTGACAAGCTACACAGTCACGTGGTCTCACATTACTCTAAACCATCTTTTGCTTTGGGATGTTTTTTCTCAACATGAACCTCAACATGCTGTCTTTCCTTCTAAACTTCTTCAGACACTGAGGACATTCAAAAGGCTTCTCCCCAGTATGCCGGGATTTATGTTTCTTTAAATCATACAATAGTTTGAATGCACTTTTACAAACTTCACATTTATGTGGTATCTTATAAGAGTGTAGCAGCTCATGTCTCTTCATGGCATGTTTTCGTTCAAAAGCTCTCTCGTACTGCGGGCAAACAAATGACTTTATTCGTGCCGTTGCGTGACTTCTCTTGTGTTGTTTTAATTGGTACTATTATCTATAAACCGCTTCTTGCATAACGTACAATGGAATGGTTTTTCATCACTGTGCATTTTTAAATGAGTTGTCAAAGAATTGTTTAAAGTAAAGGCCTTTTTGCAATACGGACAACCAAAGTTTTTCTCTTTTGTCTGCCCTATAGCATTCGGCCTTGGCAAAGGGTGTTTTGGAGTCAACATTACTTTAGTTTGCCCAGTTTGTGTGTCTACTATATGTACAGATGTAAAATACTCATCTATTTTGTTACTATTTTGCTGTAAATAAACACAGTCTTTTTCCGGTAACTTTACAATTGTAGATTGATTTCCTGTGAGTTTTTTGTTTGTTACCCTTGGAGGTCCACCTAAAAGGAGTGCAAAAGAAACATCGGATGTTTCAGGGATGACAATATCTACACAAGCAGTACTCTCACTATGAGTTTGTTTATGTACAGCTTCCTCTGGCAAAATGTGACCTGGATAACTTGGATGTAGTTGAGGTTGTGGCTCAGGTTGTAGCTCCATTTGAGGCTGTGGTACTTGAAGTTTCATGTTGGGTTGAGATGGCAATAGATATTCAGATGCTGGTATGTTTTGTGATTGACTTTGCAGAGTTGGCTTTGGCAGTATTTTTCGTTGTAGTTTCAATGGTAAATTAGGTCGTAGTTGAGGTTGAAATTGAGGTTGCAGCTGAGGTAGCAATTGAGGTTGAAGTTGACATTGTTCTTGGGGTTGTAGTTGAGGTTGCAGCTGAGCTTGCAGTTGAGGTTGCATATGAGGTTGCAGTTGAGGTTGTTGTTGAGGTTGTAGTTGAGGTTGCAGTTGAGGTTGCAGCTGAGGTTGCAGTTGAGGTTTAACTTGAGGTTGTTGTTGTGATTGCAGTTGGTTGTAGGAGTGGTTGTATTTGAGGTTGTAGTTTAGGTTGCAACTGAGGTTCTAATTCAGGTTGCTTTATACGTAGTAATTTTGGCTGTGACAAAGGCTGCAGTTCTACTGGTTGCACTTTTGGTAATAGCTTTCTCTGCTGTTTTGATTGTCTTTGTTGTTGTTGTCGTGCTCTAGGGTATTGTTGTGCTTGAGGTCGAGCTTGCACTTCAGGTGTTAATCGAGAAGGTGCTTCAATGTGAAGTTCCATTTGAGCTTGGTGTTGTAGCAGTATTGGAGGTTGTATTTGTGGTGGTAGTTGACGTGATACCTGTGGGGATATCGGTTGTTCTGATTTTTTTGTTATGTTGTCCTGTTCAATTTGTAGTTGTAGCTGTAGTTCCTGTGGTTGAATTTGTAAAATAATGTTCTTGTAGATGTTTTCTTTGTGTTAATTCTTCTGTAATATTGGTTACATTATGTGGATTTGTATTAATGTACATAGAACTACAGCCATTGTTACATCCATAATTATCTGTCTGTGTTGCAATACTGTATAGCTCTTTGTGTTTTACAGGTTCACCATGCATGATAATGTCTTTTGCTGAAACCTGAAAACATTAATAATGACACAAACATCAATAGTAGTCTTGAGGCTTTCGTGCTCGGTCATATCAAATAGTTGAAGTCGGCTTTTCAGATTGAGACACGTGGAGTTGAGGTGCATTAACGTTTCAGCTAGGCTGTGGTAGTCTTCATCAGAATGAGGTTGAGAAAAAATGTGCATACTTTATAAAGTTGTTGTGGAGTGGTTGCCATGGTGACAGAAAAGCTATTTGACACAAACATCACTTTTTCATTATGAGGTCACATCAAAACAAATCTATTGTTTCGACGCTAAGAATCATGGTCGCTAGAGGGGATACAGCTTGTTTAATTCAATTAAAAATAGGCTAAAATTCTATTTATAATAAAAGAAGAAAATATACATTTAAGTGCAAAGCAAAATGTGCTAGAGGAAAACTATAATTTAGCCTGAATTGGGTCTGTTCTTGTTCATCTAAACAAACCATGACGTCATAGTGAAAGAGGGCAATTTTTTCATGTATTTAGCTCTAGAGGTAGTTGCAGATGCAATTTCAAACTGATACAAATTCAAAATCGTCACATTTTTAGAAATTCCAACTGACCAACTGGTTGTGAATCTGCACTTGACCAAATCAGAACCTAGTAGAGAAACACACCTTTCTCATAAAGGCCATAAAAGATCACTTATATGAACAAAATCTATTATAAGTCCTTGAATTCAAACGTAATGCTGATGAACAAAATATTGTATTAAAACAAATTGAAAACTCTGTATTAAATAACGCTTGATAAAACACTTGCACATCTTATAAATGGTATATTCACAATAAATAATTTACCATTATAACTTACATGATTATTTCCAGGCGGCCATTTGTGTTCTCCTATTACTTCGTGTAGAGAAACATCGTCTGTCCAGATTTACACTTGTAGTCGATCCAGTTTGATTCACCAGCTTCTGAACCATCCATCATCACAAACATAAGATCTAAAGAAATACACGCAAGAAGTTTTGCTATCAATGCCGGACAGATTAAGTTGCGACTGGTTAAACGTTTGTTCAAGATTTTGTTTTGGCAAAGAGTGTATTTTCTAAAAAAGAGCTCCAAAACACGAAGTTTTTGGTGGTCTAAATCACCCATTTCCCTCCTATATTCCACTCCAATAGTTTTCCGAGTAAAAAAATCAAAAGCGGAGAAAGTGGACCAAAATGGTCTTATTTTGTGTGTCCAAAATAATACTACGCATTAAAACAAATCAATACAGTAATTTACCTGAATGGAACAAATGTAAAAACAACCAAACTGTAAACACAATTCGAAAGCATCTGTTGAGCAAATATTGCGAAAAACTGTCAGGCGTTGCTAACCCATTTGAGGAGAACTAGCACGGTACCAAAGGGATCCCGTATTTTATTTACAAGGAAAAAGTAAAAAAAAAAAAAAAAAAAAAAAAGGAACGAACCAAAGAAAAGCAAATAAAAACAGAAAAACAAACCTGGGTAAGTAAGTAAATAAATAATGAATGAATGAATGAATGAATGAATGAATAAAGAAACAAACAAACAAATAAATAAAAAAATAAACAAATAAATAAGTAAATAAATAGATAGATATTAAAATATAATAAATATAATATATAATATTAATCTATTCATTTCTCCTGAAAAAAAAATGAAAAAAAAGTTACAATTCATATACCCTGCTTGGTAGAGGTTTCCGTCTTTTGAGAAATCTCTGCCAAGCAGGGTACAATTCATATTACAAGAAGAAACAATGCAAGGCAAGGGGACCTCTACAGTATTATTGGAATGTTTATTTGTATGAGGCATCTTTCTATAATGCCATATTCACATTAATGTACATGGTGAAGAATTAAGCATATAAAATTAATTGTTATTTACAAAGTTGTAGTATGATATTAGATTTAAATTCCAGGTCAGTCCACATGGATAGTTATATAAACTAAGAAACCATATAAAATTAATTGTTATTTACAAAGTTGTAGTATGTAGCCAGTCCACATGGGTAGTTGGTAGTATAAAGAAACCAACGAATTAATAAATTATATTGATAAGCAAAATAATAAACAAATAAATAAACACTGAAATGAGTCAGTGAATAGATGCTTGAGCAAATAGGAAATGAATTTATTACGGAGTTTAAGATATGGTACGGCGGCGCTCTGCTATGGCTACTTTGGCCAAGGGACTAATAAATAACTAGACGCATAACTGCGTGAACTCGGGCTGCGTTTGGAAAATCGATTAATCTATGACTCCTGAGGTGCACTTTGTTTAGCGAAAAAAAAAACTAAAGAAAGACGTCCATAAAATGTGCTACTCATTATAAAGCGCTATTTTATGCTAATTCTATTGTGTTATTGTTATTGGTCAATTACAGTGAATTTTCAGAAAAGTAATACTCTAAGTGACCAGGACAATTTAGTCAAAACGGGAGTTTTCAAATTAGGGAGAATGTTTTGTCAGATTGTGGATTTGGCGGTTCCAAAATTAGAGGCATTTTATTTATATGGCCCCATTGACACACTGTAAACGCAACAATCACCCACTACACATGCCAAACTAGGGGCAGTCTCCTTAGGGTATACGGCACACACGTGAAAAACAACAGAACTGTTGATATAGTGTAATGAAATTCTAACACCAATTTTACACAAATGTAGTAGTTAAAATGATACAGACAGTGTCTCAATTACTGTTAAACTGATCAATTACGCTTGACAACTATTTTTTTTTATCATACATATGGCAAATAAGAACAAGAACAGTTCAATAGTTCCAACTACTTGATATTGATACTTTCTTGTGTATTAGCAACAAGTTGTTCCGCAAATGTCAACGTGCTATATTTTCTCAACTGGCTGCATATTATTGCAGTAAACTGTGCACTACAAGATGTCAAAGTTTTCAGCATAAAGGAGAAATGTTGAACTGTATCTCCACTGGAATAGATCTGTTGGATGCGTTCGATATAATCATGATGTCTTAAATGACTTGAAGATAACTCAGTACCATTTGTTGTATTTGCAGACTTTTCAAGTATTGTTATAAGCTCGGAACTGCATGAAGGAGCACAGTAGCGGCACGGGTATTATAAGTACGCCGAATAATATTCTTCTTGCCTCTGGACTGATGCGCTTGGCAATGATTGTATAGCTTTGTTGTTTTTTGCGTGAAAACGACATGTTTGTTTCTTTAGGCAAGGTCCTAGGTGACAAAATTATACCAAGTAAGTTTTTTTAAAAAGAATGTTTGTAGATTCTTTTTGAGGTTTTCCTGTGACATCACCGTAACCTTGGAAACATTTTGACGTTCAGCTGTCAGCCAATCAAAAGATTTGTTATCGTCAAGATGGTGGATTGGAAGGTTGTTGCCTTTCTGAAAGAGAGTTTTTAAAGTTAATTTGGATGGATAAAGGATAATTATATGTTGCCATTGCATGGATTTGAAGGTAAGTAGTTATAATGAATAGAGAACAATGAAAATTCGTCTTGTACTTACCTGCATATCAACTCTGCTGTTCGATGCACACCGAGGCCACATAACCTCTGTGTGTGGATGGGATGTCGATGGTCCATCATTTTGATATTTCATTTCAATCATGGTTTTTATCATAACAAAAAAGTGAGAAAAATGGCGCAATAAGAAGAAAATGTAGTTGTTTTATACAGTGTTATAATATTTACAGTTTGATTACAGTCTTAACACAATCATGGTCAGAATAATAAACACTTATCACTTCATTGGAAATTTTATCGTTAATAGGTTGTTGAACAAATACTTGATCCAGTAGACTTCCGCTTGATACAAATGTAGGCTCACTGACAATTTGAATATACCCCAAAGAGTTCATTAGTTGTTGAAGTGTGTTTGCAATAAAATAATTCGCATTGAAATCACCTAGTATAATCTGAATTCTATTTGTTTGAAGAATGTTAGAGAGACTTTGAGAGAATTCCTGGACGTTGGAGTTGTTTTTCCTGTAAATTAATAAAAATGTCATTATTTTGTTGGTGTTTGTCTGTAGTATTTCAAACTTCAAAGCATTAATGCTTTCAAAATATTGCTTGTTCAAGATGTTGGTGCTAGTTTTAGTGCATAAAGCCAAACTTAGATACTTATCATTTTGGTGATCTTGCCTATGTAGTTCATAAGGATGTAAAGTGTCTCTAATAGTATTGTCTGAATGATGAGGCAAAAGTTGCGTTTCTGTCAGAGCTAAGATATCAGATTGTGTCAGTCTTGCATCATGTTTGATGTCAATGCTATGTTTTCTTAAAGATCGTATATTTAATAAACTTATAGTAAGAGTATGAGGATCTGTAATACTAGATGAATCTGTGTAGATAGTCTCGTGTCGCAATCTTTCATATTCTGATTTTACCTTAGGATTGGCTCGTACATGATTATTTTCTATTTGGCCAATTACATGCAAACCTTGTAAAGATGTTGCTCTGCTTAATGCTACATAAATTTGTCCATAGTTGAAATACTTTTGTCTATTCAAGTCAAAACTAACAACAATTTCACTAAGTGTCAATCCCTGTACCTTGTGTACTGTACATGCCCATGCTAGTGTAATAGGAAACTGCAGTCTTTGTAATTCTGGAGAAGATGGTTTTCCTGGTCTGACTTTAATTCTAGCTAGTACAGGTTGTATCGGTACATAATTATTTTCTCTAGCATATGGATTTGCATGTTTTTGTATAGCATTGGTGCCAGCTTGAGGGTCATCAAACTTAATGTAAATGATAGAAGGTCTGTTTGTATTGTGATTAATTGCTATTTTTGCCACTGTACCCATTTGACCATTGATTAATCTATCAGCTATATCTATATTTGTGGTTATCATTACTCTCGCATTTACTTTAATCAATATTTCCGAGTCAAGACCACCAGTTTCAGATCTGCCTCTTGCTAGTACTCTGTCGATGTCCTGTTTTGTTACATTTTGTGGGTATTGATCGACAGCTTTTAGTCTGTACAATGGTGTTTTAAGTTGATCAAGATGTGCATTATTGTGTTGGTCTACAGGTGCATTTTCTGCAAAAATGTGCAATGCTTCTGATGGGTAATTGCTGTGATCATTAGGATTCAAAGCTCTAGATTGTATGGTTTTGATATCATCTTCAGTTTGAGAAGCTGTTCGAAATCTATTCAATAATTCTGTAAATGGTTGATCATCTTTTTGCCTCATAATCTGAGTTAACTCTATCATTTTAAACACAGACCAAGGATGGCATAAGTTAAACACATTATTTTTATAGTCCTCAAATACAGGTTTTCTGCGAATTGGCCCTAACTGATACAGGTCACCTACAGCTAGAATACTAAGTGATGCAAAAAGTTGATCATTTGATGTGGCAAAAATGTCTTTTAGCCTTTGATGAATATGAAGCAAAGTAGTGTTTGATACCATAGATATTTCATCAATAATTATTAATTTTAATTCTGAGAGTGCTATTCTTAATTGTGTTCTCTTTTGATCTGACATTGGTGGTAAATTGTCACCTGATTCCTTTGGTATTGCTAATGCTGTATTTATTGTAGTACCACTGATATTGATAGCAGCTACTCCTGTTGGTGCCATTAACAATACTGTTGGTTTGTCTGGATTGGTTGGACCATGTCTAAATGTTTTTGTTGCAGTATGATATATTGTTTTGATTACGTGAGATTTTCCAGAGCCACCACCTCCAGTTATGAATAAATGTATAGCAGGTACATGTTGTGGTTTTACACTGTTCATGTTTTTAACCTTATTTCTACACCATGTAAGTGCAGTGTCATATGCTAGACGTTGTTCAGTGTTAAGTGATCTGACAGACTCGCGGAGATCGTCATCAGAAATTTCAGATGGTTGTATGTATGTTGCTATTGCACCAGTAGTTGAATTGTCATTTGTTGTATTACCAAGATGTTCTGCTGGCAAATTGCTAAATGATTCGTCATCATTAGAGTTGTCTTGTAGTTGTGACTGTAAGTCCTCATTTTCTTGATCATTGATAGCATCATATGAGTGAAGTGTGCTCATGTCATTATTTCTCAATGTCTCAAGTGCTTCAAGTACTGCATCAGAATCTGGTTCAAATACATTCTTATTTTGTTCTACTAGTGCTTGAACATTTGATTCACAGAATTTAGACATGTATGTTTGTTCATTACCTAGAAGCTCACTTTCTTCTCTCCATGGATAGTATAACATGAGAATATGATGGAAGTATTTTTCAGGTTCTTTTGTCTTATTAGGAGTGTGGTATCTTATGACAGCTTTAACCTTCCTGCATTTCATGACTTCAGTGCCATTTAGTAATTTTATTTTGTTAGGGAGAGAGGATGTGTCATCATGTGAATCCATATGTGACTGTTCAATGATGTCATCATTAAGTATTTCAGGCTGAGCATCAGCTGTTTGAGATATGTCAGATTTGTAATCTTTATAATAATATGCTGCAAATTCAGCAAGACACATGTTATTTACAGATGGGATGTAATTTGGCCTTATACTGTAACGCTCAATGATATTGGACTTATATATATCTGTACTATCGTCCTCTAATTCATCAAGGTCTTGTTGACTTTTTGCTACTCTTAATCTCTTTTCTGGCAAATCTGTGCTTACAAAAACAGTTTTAGGAAATATCTTTCTTAACCAAAGCTCTGGCATACAGCGATAGATACTCTCTTGGGAGCTTACTTCTCTTGAAGAAAGAAAAGCTGCTCCAATTTTCTTAAGTCCATCTTTGACATTTAGATTTGTCTCTTTTGCTTCTCTTGCAGCATTAACTATAGCTTGTGAACATTCGGTCTCATCCTTTGTGAAATATGAACAAACATATGTAATACATTTATAATGGTTGAATACAGGTTGTAAGTCAACATTAGCAGCAAATCCCTTTATACCAGCAATGAAATAGTTATTAGTAAAACAGCTGTCTATTGATCTTTTAAGATGTAAATCATAATCTGAATCAGGTGATACTGACAAAGCTGCTTCATATTCATCTTTAGTAACACCAACATCACTAAATATATCTTCCTGGGTAAGAGCTGGGTTATATTCTGGTTTGCTTGGGTTGAGAACCTCATCTATTTTTTGTTTTATCAATGAAAGAATTTCCTTACGTTTGTTCAGTGTACCTGCTTTCATCTCTTCATCCATATCTTCAGGCAGAGGTTCAGCTACTATTGTTCTATCAGTAAAGAATTGCCCAAAGTTGAATCTACATGCTATGTTTTTATATTTTCTGCATGTCTTGCTGTGACTATGAGTTTGATATTTCTTGACTAATTCATATAATTCAGGATCAGTATCTTTGTCAGGTAAGTAGGCTTGTACATGCTGATCTACATAGTCAATATAGGAATCCTTGGTATCATGGGATAGCTTAGGGCAGTCTGATGTCCATATTAATGCATGTAAATGAGGAGAACCTCTCATTTGAAATTCTATGCGAAGAGCATAATATACTATTTTACCAATAGGGTTAACCTGCGTGAGTAAAATTTCAGTAAAAAATGTTTCAACTCTATATTGGAAGTGCTTTGCTGTAATGACAGGATTGAGATTTAGAAGCCTACATCTTTCTTCATATGATAAAGCATCTACTTCCTCATCAGTCATATTTGACCCATTAGCTCGTGAGATTATTTGAAACAGTTCAGGCCATCTTAAATCAGCACATGATAAGGTCATAAACCATGTTGGAATACCTAATTGTTTAACCATCGCTACCACTTCATACATGAATTTTTGCCAATATGGTGGAGATCCTGGAATCTGCCTCAGAAATAAATAAGCCTGGTCTTGAGAAATAAGATTCTGCATAATTTGTGTATTTGATTTAACCTGTGAAGCTGTTAAAGTTTGACCATGAACTTTCTTCAGTGCAATATTAATAGCATCTGATACCTTTTTCTGTTCTATTATAAACTGTGCAAAGAATAGATATTCTGGATTTGTAGCAAAGCGTCCACTGTAATGTAGCAATCTGGCATTGAAATATTTAACAGGTGATAATTTTATGTCTCTTTCAGCTGTGTATCCAAATCTACCCATTGGAAATAATACTGGGAATGCAAGCTCTTCACATGATTTATCAGTCATCAGAGATACAGGATGTTTGTTTTCACCTGGTGCAACATTGTAAATTTCTCTTCCAGTAGCAACATTACTACAGCTGTTTTCTTCTATAATTACAGGGTAATCTGGGTTAATTGCTTGAAGGCATGTCTCATTGGCAGCTGATCTATATTCATTCAAAGGATCATCCTGTTCTTCATCATTATTACTATTAGAATTATCTTGGTCGTGAATATTATGTGCTGTATTACTTACATCGTTTTGTGCAGATTGTTCAGGAAAGTCAATAGAATCTTCCTGATCAACAAATCTAGAGTAACTGTTCTGGGGGGGGTGTAAAATATCTTCAGTTATTTCACTTTGTGTTAGATCTGTTAGTTCGTTGTTAATGTTTGTGCATTCAATTAAAATGTCTTTATAAAGTTGGTTGTTATTTTTAAGCCATGCAAGTGCTGCTTGAAGAAATGCTGGTCTGACAGCTTCAAAATAAACATGACCTCTAAATTGTAGTTTTCTCTTTAATTTCAACATAATAATACCAGACCTTTCAGGAGGACGGGGTAAGATATTGCATGTTTGATCACACTGTACTGGTACATTGCATATGGCACCCTTAATTTTCCGTTGTTGTCCCTTTGGCATAATTATGATTTTTTCAAATACTATACGCTGTGCTATCAATATTTGTTCTAACTTTCTAAGACATTCAAGCTCAGATGGGATATCATCAACAAATAAATTATTTATAATTGCCTGACATGGAATTACCCCTTTAGTACATTTTGAGTGACATGTATTGCAAATATAGTCTTTCCCGTTAAATGATGATTTTATGGTAAACATGGATTCAGAGGGATATTTGTTTCTTTTTAGTTTCATGACTGACCTTTTGTATAAACTCCTGTTGCAAACACAGCATATATAATATGGCCCTTCTCTTATTTTCTTTTTAAATTGTGCAATACAAGAATTAATGTCGATACTTTTATTACTATATTTTTTCTTAAAAACTTTCTCTAATAAATCTTGTTTTTTAATACTATCCATTGTCCTATAGTTTTCTGCATTTTTGTTTGACAAATCCTGTTTTTTAGTACTATCCATTGTTTTGTACTTTTCTCTTTTTTTGTTTAACAAATGTAGTTTTTTATTGCTATCCATTGTAAAGTACTTTTCTCTTTTTTTGTTTGACAAATCGTGTTTTTTATTACTATCCATTGTCCTATACTTTTCTGCATTTTTGTTTGACAAATCTTGTTTTTTATTACTGTCCATTGTTCTGTACTTTTCTCTTTTTTTGTTTGACAAATCTTGTTTTTTATTACTATCCATTGTTCTGTAGTTTTCAGCATTTTTGTTTGACAACTTTTGTCGTTTATCTTTGTTCATTGTTTTATAATTTTGTTTGCTTGTTGATCTTTTCTTTTCTAATAATATTTTCTTCTTTGCTGGTTCCATTTCATCATAAGTTTGTCTTGCTCTCTGGTTTTTCATTAGTCTCTTTCTTTCATAATGATCTGCATTTTCACCAGAACATACAAAAAATTGTATTTTGTAATCATTTTTATCTTGAACAGATTGATGTTTCCCATGAATGCTGACTATTTCATCAACAAGTGAATTAACACCATTTATATTCTTGATATATTGAGGTTGATGTGATTTAGTTTCATCATAAATCACTAGACAATACACATATTTTGATGTTTTTGAAGGTTTGAAAATGCAACCAATAGAATATGATAAAAATGACAGCACAAACCCAGTATTTTCACAATTGGTTATAATAAGTTGTCTAAGAATGCCTTTGCTTTGGTATGTGTTGAGTAAAACCCCATTACTTGTATTATTACACAAAGTTAAACCAACTTCAAAATCACACACATTAACGGTTTTTGGTAATTGATCTGCTGTTATATATTTATTTAAATTCAAATTAGTACATAATTGCTTACCATTATTTACAGTAATGGACAGCGTGTTTGAATTCCAATAGCGACATGGTTTTATTACAGAGTAGCATAGTGAATATAGCGCTACAGTATAACTGCAGTTGAAACAAGTGTATTCATCACAACAACTTTTACTTGGTGAGCTATCAGTATGAATAGAATTATCATTTAGTTGTACTCCTTTTAGCTCAAACAATGCATTGTAATGTATACTTTGAAAGTAGTGAACTAAGTTACTAGGAGATGATAATTCAAGAAGTACACAAGTACCCTGTGAAAAACTGTTACCACATAAATCTCTTGAATGAGAATCAAAAACTTTGATTGTATTGTCACTATGACAATATATAGCAACAGCACTAGAGCCTATTGTTAATATAAAATTGGTATAGTTCTCAGACATTAATGATTGAAATGCAGTTTGTAAAGAAGTACAGTATGCGTATCCTTCAATTGCAGTTTCTTGATGTAAATTACCTGTAAAACTCTCACTGTATTCAAGCTGATAGTCAGTGTCAAACACATTCAGCATTGTTGGTAATTCAGTTTGCATTAAAAAACTTTGTCTTGCAGATTGTGACAACCTTGAATACAACTGATTTCCAATATTCATAATAGACACAAGATCATTAGATGAATTGATACCATGTTTATTATTATAAATCAGAGAACATAAACTCATTGCAACACATTGTTGTCCTGCATTCTGTCCAAATATAGCAACATTCCCTTGACTATATGGTGCTGTTATTGTCTTGCTTGGATCAACATATAATGTATTGTCAGGACCAGGATTCTTCTCAATGTCAGTGATTAGTTTTGATTGACAATAGTGGGCTAAATGTGTGTGGGTCTTATACAAACACAACACTTTATAAGAAGAAAATAATGCCATATAACGATTAGCCTTAAATTTAAAAGATTGCAGTCGAATTGAAAGCTTTCTTTTATTGATAGTAAATGAATGACTTCTTGTGCTAATGATATAATTATACAATTTGGACGATGTTGGTACACTAGACCGTATATTTGCAAAAACAAACCGTCTCAACTTTCTGCTTTTTGTGGCAAGGCGCTTTAGAGCACGTGTTGGTAATCTGCTGGGCTCACGATCACGTTTATGGCGAACAGAAGACTTATAAACCCGTCTATAATTGTAATGAACATACTGAGAATAACGAGATCTGGTGTTTTTTGAAATATTTATTGTAACTACTGCATCATTATATACATTTACAGTCAAGTTATTAGTTTTATCTAGTATATCACAATCACTGAATAATGAAGTAATGTACATTTCAACATGGACGTCGAAGCGTCTACCAGCTACCAAAATATAAATTCCACATAATACTATAAAACCAGCGACACAAAATTGATTGACTTTGATTACCGATACAAAAACAACGAATAAGAAAACAAATAAAGTAACTATCTTTGTGATAGAAGGTATACCTTGAAAGGAGGCTGTTTTGTTCAACTCACAGCATGGTTTGTAGACAGACAACAGATTACGACATTCTTCATTTCTTTGGTTTACAGGTACATCGTCTAAAGATTCATCAGTCAAACCCCCATGGATTGAAAGGGATTTTGCGTAGTTTGAATATAGTTCATTAGATAGTGTATAGTTTTTGCTTAAATTCACGATAAGTTTCACGATAAATTTCACGATAAATCCACTCGTAAAGTGAGTGACTCTCTCGATAAATCCACTCGTAAAGTGAGTGACTCTCTCGATAAATCCACTCGTAAAGTGAGTGACTCTCTCGATAAGTTCGCAGACCGACCCGTTTCGAAAACGCTCGACATCTTTTGGTGTGGGTCTACTACGAACGGTGTGTGCGTTTGTAAGTGGATTGAGCGTACTAGACACAGAATTTTGAGCCATTTCTTCCATTGCAATCCCACTGAAAACAGTCCAATGTGCACTAGCAGAGTAGCAGAGAGTGATGCAGCGACCAAACCGCGTGCTCATGACGTTTGATATGACACGTGATGAATTTAGCCAATCACAAACCTGGAGCCGAAAGAAATGTAAAGTGCGGAAAATTTAAAACGAAGTCAGACAGAAAACTAAAACAAACACAAAACCCGCTCAAATTATACCTCGGGCGTTCCTTTGGAAGCCCGAGTAATAATAATAATAATAAATATCTTTATTGGGTTTTAGATAAAGTAATTGCTTTTTTCCAATCTGGCCGCTACGACTACGACGCTTTCACACAAATTCTTAAAGCTTGCACTGTTTGTTTGACTACTACATAGCACAACATCAAAGGGAAACTTCGAGTGAGTATGGTCTGATGACGTCAACGAGTGTATTTTTCACTTCCACTCGCCGTAGTGGCGCTTCGCCTTACCATATCTTAAACTCCGTAATATCATTTATCCATTATTCTGTTTATTCATAAATCCAGTGTCTGTTTCGTTACTTGAACGTTGTATCGAAATGTATGAAATGAAATAAAGAATAAGAGAAAAAATATCATAAGTTCTTGGCGTGACTCCCAAATCCACATTTTCAATATTCCAGTCCGATGTGTTCGAGATGTTTTTATTTCGTTACTTGAATGGTCTACTGAATACGGAATGAAGTCAGAGGTCGTGTCTCTTCCACGAATTATTATCCGAGACAAGTTTCACGAACTGCTCACTCATGTGACTTATCGGAACTGACAAATTATCATCTTCAGTACTTCTTTCTTTTTTATTTGATCGGGTTGTAAAATGGAGTCAATTCTGACAAATCTAAAACACCAAGTGCAATGTTTGCTGTGCGACAAGACGATGTTTGAACCAAAGTTGTTGCAATGCTTTCATACCTTCTGTAAGTCCTGCATCCAGGAAAATAGCCAAGTCGACGGAAATATGCATATATTCAAGTGTTCAAAGTGTGATTCACAAACCCAGCTTCAAGACCTAAACGATGTCGAAGACTTACAGACTAGTCCGGTACACTCGAGAATCTTGAAAGTTTTAGATTTTATAGAAAGTCAAAAGATTTGTTCAGTTTCTTCAAGTCATCCTGAAGCATCGTGGCAATGTCTCGACTGTGATAAAGTATTATGTGAAGAATGTCATCGCTTTCATTCAGAATTTACCAAAAATCATCAAGTCATTTCACTGTCTGATTTCAAGAAGGAAGACATCGAAAAATTGCTCAGAAAAGAAAAGCCTTGTAAAGATCACAGTAACCAAGAAGTGGCTTTGCATTGCAATGACTGCGATATGCTTATGTGTGTACTCTGCTGCAAAGAAGCTCATCATAACCACAAGACAACATTATTGCAAGAGTACATCAACATTGAAAAACGTTCCTTATCTGACAGCATCAAGGACATTCGCACAATGAAAGGAAGAAAAGATATGAAGCAAAGACAGCAAAAAATTGCCATTACAATTAAAAGAGATGGAGAAAAAGCGAAAAGAGAGATCGACCAACTAGCCGATCAGTTGATAAACGAAATTATTGAAAGCAAACGAAAACTTTTCAGCGAGATCCAAGAAAGTATTATCAAGGCTGACAGGAATTTACGTGCAATAAGTTACCCTACCCAAGCACAAGAGTACATCGAGTACTTTATGGAAAACAGTACAGCAAGTGAAATGATCGACACAAATTTCAAATACAGTTCATTCGGAGAAGATATCAGTGGCATTGTATTTAAACGCGAAGAAGAACTATGCGAACAAGTAAAAGTTGGCTTGGGCCATGTTGAATTAACTAAAAAGTTACTCCGGGGAATTCGGGTAATATCTACTCGAGTACATTATGGAAAACAGTACAGCAAGTGAAATGATCGACACAAATTTCACCTACAGTTCATTCGGAGAAAATATCAGTGGCATTGTATTTAAACGCGAAGAAGAACTATGCGAACAAGTAAAAGTTGGCTTGGGCCATGTTGAATTAACTAAAAAAAAAAAATAATAATAAAACTAGCAAAAAGACTAACAAGTTACTCTGGGATTGACTGGATCGATAATAAAGAGGATGCGACCAAGCCTTAATTAGGATAAAGAATCCGATAACATCCTCTCCACAAAAGGTCGACAGTCTTGACGAATAATCAGTAATAACACTGTGACTTGTACCGTGCAAAATGTTCGTGATGTAATGATTTCTTTTTTTATCAAATCATTTCGATCCATATAGCATGGAATTCACTAATTCATTCATTTATTCACTCATTCATTCATCTACACAATCGTCATTCTTAATGCTTCTTATTTCCTTTTCAGTTTCAATTATAAAATAGAATAGAAAAGAATAGAATGGAATGCAATAGAATAGAAAAAAATAGAAATAGAATAGAATAGAATAGAATAGAATAGAATAGAATAGAATAGAATAGAATAGAATAGAATAGAATAGAATAGAATAGAATAGAATAGAATAGAATAGAATAGAATAGACATCACAACGCAGCCTTGAGGCTGAATTGCGTGCTTACGAATTATAATCACAAACACCACAGTCAAGTAAAGACATAACGAATTACACATTGCCATAAATAATAGATAATAGATAAAATAATACATGTCATAAAATTAAATTAATTCTGCTGGTTGACATGCCACCCTCCTCAAAATTGAGGTTAGTGGGGGAGCCGGTTTAATGAGCCAGGCAGTACTGAGTTACAATGTTACCACTCTAACTATATTAAGTTTTCTTTGCAATGGAATATAACTTTTTCAGGTTATTGATTTGATGCACAATTTTTTATAGGAATATATTATCAAAGGATAGTACGAACAGACTGGATCTCAAAGTTAAAATCAAGACACTATCTAAATTCTATGGTCATTTGCTAAGCTTATATGTTGTTAATATAAGATTTTCTGGAGCTACATTTTGGAATACAATTGATGAATTAATTAAAAAAAACTTAAAACAAAATCATCCTTTCGAGAGAAGCTGAGTGGTGTATTACTTAGCTCATATCAATCTTCCTTATCTAATTGTTTTATTAAATCATAAATATTAATATATAATATATATTATGTAATCAAGTTTTTTTCTAATTATTAATATTTTTTGTTTGTTTGTTTTGTTTATGTACTATATCACAAAGACCCAATGTAAACAAAATGAAATTATCTTTACACTATAGAAGGCTGTCTATTTCGTTTAACTTTCTAGTTATCATAGACAGCCCGTACCCAAAATCTGTTGATGCTGTCTTCTTTTTTTAAATTTAAATCGTGAATAGTGTACAAAACATTTCAATAAAATTGCTTATATTGACGAAATTTTAATTAAATCTAATTTTAGTTGTCAATGATCATGCAGTATTGTAGACTCAAGTTATCTGGTTTTAGTTATGAGCTGTCTCATAAAAAACTTCAATAACACTTATAGTAGTATTCAATCCATTAATTTCCGCGTGACCATTAAAAAACGAACACCCATGATTCAGGGAACAACCAGGGGGAGGCTGGTACGATACAGACGAGGACCTATAAATAGTTACATCAGACAAATAACATCTACATCTACATCTACATGGTTCCAGCACTTGGCAAAGTCCATTGGGTTACTAGCTGTATTTTAGTACGAGGTCTCATTGACTAGTAACCTTTATTCGAACATTCGCGCCAAGCCGACCTCAATGCTGGTTGCAGAGACAGACACTGAGGGTGGTCACTGCCAGAGATTTGTTTACGTCCTCAGCGGTTCTTTTACGTCCACCTTATAACATAGTCAGAGTGAAGGCAGACGGGACCTCCGGCTTTACGTCCTTATCCGAGAAGACGAGGCACTGAGAGAGTAAAGTATCTTGCCTAAGGATACAACGTGATTGCCCGGTCTGGGAATCGAACCCGGGCCAGTGGACCCGAAGTCCAATGCCCTAACCACTAGGCCACCACGTCTCTCTCATACATCAGTGAGAAGTCCCAGCTGAAAGATGGCCCTGCAACACGAATCCCAAAAATGGCTTGATGGTTGGACTCTCCTGAGAGGCGGAGCTTGACGGGCTGAAATCCATTTATGTTGTACAGCGAAAACAGGAATGACTGGTTTGAGTACGATGCACCATTCACTAAAATTAGGGGGAAAAATAAGTAAACAAGCGAACTGTTACCAGTAGTACAAAATGTTTAGCTATTTAATAATCATATATTGTTTTCTCCACAAATTAATTGTACTACTTATATAGAATGGTCTGGTTCTTTCAAGCAATTGCTTTAATTGCTTTCATAACCGTGACGATCATTCAATTTACTAATTGTACTACGTTGTTGATAGGTTTTTGAAAACATCTCACGTAACTATTGTAATGTCGATGAAAGTTTATTGATCATGTGCTAGTGGTATGATCATAACCTTGATTTACCTTTGTAAAAACATGTAATGACACCTTAACTACTCAGTATAAATAGAAGCTACTTGTGAAACTCATGGGAAGATATACACGATATAGAGAACTAGAGCGCACAAGGACGATGGGGCGGAGCTGAGCACATCTGAAGGAAGGACAACAGCCGTGTATGGAGTTCCTACTAAAAGCTGTGCCTCTTTTGGAGAAGCTCAACATATCTCCACTATGCACTGAAAGAGCTATTAAAGAACTGTCTCTTAAACCCCAAAATTGTCATCTTACAGAACAAACGAACAAACAAACAAATAATATCCAAACCAGGCAGATAAACACCGAGGAGAATTATGAATATAACATGCTATATATGTAGGCAACCAAAAATGCGAAGAAACATTAAACTAGAGTTTAATGTCATCAGATATTAATTTGCTCATAATAAACGTTTTAAGAGAATTGTACTGAGAATCAACTTGACAATCACTATTCACACCATGCAAGCACAGATGAATTTGTTTTCTGATGTTTATGAGCTCGAGACTATCTATCATACCTACCGTGCCATGAGACGTCAGAGTATCCTCCATAGACATACGGCCCCATTTGCATTATAGTAACAGTTGGGCCTTTACCATCACATTGTGGATGAAATGTTTTGGTAACATTCCAACCATCTTTAGACGTATTCCAGCAAACTTTCCAATCACTTGTACTGGATGTTTCAATTTTTTGACCCAAGATATCAACAAGGGCTTCAGGGTAGCTGATATTGCCTTGATTTATTAAAATGCTGGACATTTCAAGTCCTCCTAAAAGAGAGAGACAGAAAGCTTAGTTTATAACAAAATTTGATAAGTCCGGGAGTGGGGCTTCAATCGGAATAGGGCGGGGATGCTCGTCGGAATTTTTGAAAACGACCCCTAAAAGGTGTGAAAGTTATATCCAGAAATGCATGTCAGTACATGATTTTTTCCCCTGAAAGGTACCAACTCAAATACGAACAATTGGATATAATGGTTGTAAAGTCGAGACCTTTTCTTAAAATATCGTTGAATACTCTTGAATTAAGGCACTTTAATTCTGAGAGTCTGAAAACCTCTGAGAGACACTAAAAGGTACCAGGTCTCCCATTTCGAAACATTGATGTATGAGAGTCCTCCCCCCGGATTTGATAAGTCGGATGTTCTTCTCCTCGGTTCTTCAAATTAATTGTTTTTCAATTTATTGGCCTGTATGCTTGTTTGTTTTGTCAGTCTCTCTGTCCAAATGCATGTCTTTTGTTTGTCAGTCAGACTCTTTGTTTAGTTGGTTGCTTGTTTGTTTGCCTGTTTTGTTTGTGAGTTGGTTTGTTTACTTGCTTGTTTGTTTGTTTATTTACTTGCTTACCTTTAGTCTATCTGTTTTGCTTGTTTTTGCTTGTCAGTTTGTCTGTCTTCATTTACTTGCTTGTTTGTTTTGTCTCGAGTGCTTACAATTTGTCCATGAAAAAAGTCTAAATAGTTGCTATGTAATAGTTCTTATGTGTTACTTAGACAATCAAGCTGTAATAAGAATGCATTATTTCCTTTTTATTTGCCTTTTCTTTTACTATTCTGGTTGAATGATAGCACCTAAATAGTCGCTAAATAAGAACTATTAGGTAGTCGCTATTTAGATTTTATTGTAAGCTCTTTACCCATCTTGTCTGATTTTGTTTGTCTGCCTATTTGTTGCTTGTTTGTTTTGTTTATCTGCCTATTTGTTTTTGTTTATATTCTCTGTCTGTCTGTTGTTTTGTTTGTTTATTTGTTTGTTTATTTGTTAGTATAGCACTCACGTGGATTAAGCACACAGAATGTCCCATTGCCTGCATATCCTGGGTTGCATTTGCAAGTGAATGATTCATCATTGTTCATGCAGACAGCATTTCGATCACAGTTGTGTTGGACAATTGCACAAAAATCGGCTAAAAAATAAATCACAGATTTGCCAATACATCATATATACCTAAAAATCGTTATCGGGGAATATATAGGAATATGGGATTCCGAATATAAATGTCACGACCGAAAGGTACTGTGGGCTTCCAATAATGATAAGAAATAAGCAGTAATTTTATTCAAATCAGCGTCATTCCCTCAAATTAAAATCTCTAATAACCAATAAAATGGTATGTGTTTCTTCTGTAGCTATTTATTAAAAAAAAAACATTACACACAGACCTTTTCAGTCGTGTAATATACATCCCCAATCCGGAATCCGTCATTCTCACGGACAGTGTTTTTTTTACATAAACGTTGCGAAGAAACATTGAATGGTACACGGTAAACTACTCCCCCTCGTATCCATTACGTGTGTCACACAACGCTGCGCTCCCCAAGTCACAGCGTTGTGTTACACACTTTGCGGATGCAAAGGAGGAGTAATGCTTAATGTGCAAATACCAAGCTACGATACGCGCGGATGGTTGAGAGAGCACGATGGTAGTGTAAGAAATGCTCAAGGCCTTAGACGAGGGATCTCTTGCTACCAAGGAAGTACTGGCTGCTCGACATAGCGGCATCGAAATTGTCACCATTTCAGGCTATACTCTCACAAAACAACAATAACAACAACAACAATATAAAATTAGATATCTAGAAAGAAATGAATGATGAAGCAAACACACCATCAAACAAACGCAAAAGGTGCAAACAAAACAGAAATGAATAAGCAAAACTACAACAAAGATGAAGCAGGAATGATATAGCGCGAATACCTTCATTTTCATCTGATATTTGGATAAAAACAACGAATTCGTAGATCTTAAGCTTATTTACAAACTGGCGACGGTCGCCATCAAAATCAAGCAAAAGTTACTGAAATTATAAAGTCAAAACAGGCTCAATCCCGGAAGCTCGACCTTAGTTCTATGTTCAGTGAAGGTGTAAAGTTTCTAGATGTTGACATTGTTTTCAATATGGCCAATGTTTCACTATGTTTATATAAACAGAATTTGTACCAGGTTGCTTTATCATAATTGCATCATTAATGACATGGTATGAAGACATTTAGGGCATTTTAAAAGCTGCAACCACCGCTCAGTTCAGTAAACTTCGCCACAAAGGCATTTTTTCTTTCATTCAGCTCTTTTTATACCCACTGTGCGTTTCCATAGAATAAGCTTATTAAACTATTACATAAATGAATATTGATAGATAGATGGTATTGATACCTTCTTCACACTGTTTGCCAACAAAACCTTTGACGCATTCACACTGGTGAATGGAGTCTTTAAAAACACACTTCCCGTTATTCAGGCACCTTTTCTTTTGAAACAATTCACAAGGGGTCTGAAAAAATAGGTAAATAATGAATGAGATCGAGCGTATGAAAGGAATAAATGCATTGATATAACATATTAAACTTTTGTTGTCGATTTTGGGCTTCCTGTGGTGAAATACACTATGTTCCTGTTTTAGGTTTAACAGTTTCGTTTTGACCAAAAAACAAAATTACAGACTTGTTTTGAATTCTTTCACTCAAAAAATTGTTTAAAAAGTTGAGGGGTTTTGCGAGAAAAACTGCTTTTTTCGCATTGCTGGTTTACTCCAATGCCGAATTATGGTGGGCACAATCCTTAGAAGGGATTTCGTGAGGTTTGATAGAAATCGACAACATCCTTAAGGGAAAAGTTTGATATAACTGAATGTGTTAAGGGTCCTGATCGCTTTAGAACAACATTCCTTGAAACCTGTGCCCGCGAACAAATAACTGCTGAAAACGCCGCGCGCGCGAAATTCTGCCGAAAGGCAACACAAGAATAAGACAAAGAGTCTTCGAAAACTATGCTTCAAACAGTCAAAACCCCCATTTTTTGCGGGGGACTCTATATTTTTCTTCATTTTTTCTTAAGGATTTCGTAAAACTCTTTCTTTTGCCGAGATTTGAGAAAATCCTGATGACTTTTCAACATAAAGAAACGATTGTAAGTGGTTTGGGGTTTCAATTTCAAATAGCGATTTTGAGTCAAAGACGAAACTGTATTTTTTTTTTTTACAAAAAAACATCTATGATTTATTTTCCCATATTTATGTAAAATAATGTCTAGTTGAGATTGCTTGTTAAAACTACGTCAATACCTTTATTAGTTTTTGAGTAATTATTTTTTTGTGAAAAATGCAATTTTCCCTATTTATTCTTCAAAAATGTCAAACCATGGTTACCTTCAAAAAATGTTATCGCGAAAACGGACACGGGACCATTTTTCCATTAATCGATAAATTCTCTATAACATATCTTTCTAAGAAAAAAATCAAGATGACTTTTTGCTTAAGTAATAAGAACCCTTAAGTCACAAAAAAGGGCGCATAAAAATAAATAAATGTGGACGTACAGGCGATTCTTTTTAAAATTTGTATAGGGGTTTACGTCAAAGTATAAGGAGTGAGTGCTTTTGTTAAGTGTTTTGTTTTTGTTTATATTTGTACAATTATAAAATATACATCAGAAAAACGAATCTCTATATGATGGTGTAAATCATCGCAAAATATTTAAAATTGTTTTTGTACATGATTATCATATTAATAAAGATATAAAAAAAAACTTTAAAATATATATTTCATAGTAAATTCTTTTTTTACTTTTAACTGTAAGTTTAACTGATTAAAAAGTAATAGTATAATCAATGAAAATACACGAAGGCCATTGTATGTCTTTCATCATCAAGGACTAACGGCTATTTCACGACTCACAACTTACCTCCCTGCTCGCAGTGAGTGCACGCACTAAAAGTTGTCACTATTTAGTAGTAAAAAGCACTAATTAAACAAAAGAAATCTAGCAGTATTTAGTGGTATTTATGTTGCACACTTTTAGTGCGTGCACTCTAAAATTGATTTTCAATCTTACCCTGATACGGAAGTATTTGTATTGGTCATTCTCGGACAATGTGGCGTTCTTATTAAATTCATCTGTAGAAAGCATCTCGCAGACATATAGACCATTTGCTTGAGGCGTAGTTTTCAAATTACTAGATTTACACCAGCCGGCGTCAACACAGTTAACTAAACAAGCCGTCATACCCTGCACCAGCGACGAGTTGCTTTTAGACGAGCTTGGAATCTCGAGTCGATGGTCATCACGGTGGTCAAAATATGTAGGATCACTACATTTTTTGGCTGTAATGATTTGAAAAACGATTGCCAAATGTACGAAAAGAGAAACTTTTGTAACCACTGAAGGCATAGTTTTGCAAACGTCTGTGATACTAAGACTGACGAAGCGCGCGCTAGAGATGATGTAAAATGTGCTATATCAACACTACATTATATTAATATCAATGTGAAATCTATTATTTACCGTTCAATCTAGTTAGTATGCAAGTTGATCATGAAATATTAATGGTTGAAACTTTATTGAACAATTTCTCAAATGATTCAATTTACTGATCTTTGTTTAGTATTCCACATAATTGATTTTTTCTACACAAACATGTTTAATTTGCTATAGCACGTGTTTACATGATATCATTAAGTAACAATGAGCGTAAGAACTAGTGAGGTTTCTATTGTTCTGCTGCAAAAAAACTGCCCCACGTAGAAATTCTTTAATTTTCACGATGTTGATGTATCAAGCTAAGAGTTACATATTTCTTAAGTAAAATCTACAAAATGCTGTTTACAAGACAGTGTTTCTTTTGTGTTTAATGGTTTTGTCCAATCATAATTGCTCAAAACAATTGCTAGGAGACGCTTGCTTTTCATAGTGAGCCCCACGGTAAAATTTTCTCATAGAAAAAAATTAGATCGCTTTAATAAAACTGAAATGATATTTTGAATAAAATATAGGAAAAATATCCCAAAAGTTAAAAAAAAAGGCCAATTTTCTTGTTTTAGCCAATCAGATCAAGCATTTAAACAATACACAATTAACACCTTTATGCATTATATTGCCGATTACTACACTAGTTCTTACTCGGAACGTTACTTAAATGATCCTTTTTTCTATAACTCCTTTTGTTTTCCAAGAGGCTAACTCTCCCAGGTCTATAAACTTACTTCTTCAACAAAAGCATAAATAATACATCAAACGTTTAATATAACTGCCCTTGTTTCCAGTACATTTTAGACTTTTCCTTTGAATTTATGATATTTGTTATAATCATTGTGTAACGATGTAAAGAGTTCACGAGAGCCTTTATCCAGTGCAGTATAGAGTAGAGATATCTCGTGGTCCCCGCAACCATCAATCAGGCAGTAGATCCCTTGTACGATCACTTTCTATAAATGCGAGAAACAAAGAAACAATATGGTTGAATAGGAGATATTATATCTGAGCTAGCCTGAAATGTAAAACTCTTTTCTTTCAATCATCATACTGTCATTGAGGCATTTGTCTGAATATTATTGCAGATGTTTCACTTGTACGATTCTTGTAACAAAAGGTTTCTCCACTTATGGAAGATAATACAGAGTTTAAAATATAGTACGGCGACGCTCTACTACGGCTCATTGGCCAAGGGACTACGACGTTTTCGCGGTAAATACAAATGGTAAAGGCTTTTACTGCTTTTTTGAGTACTGCATAGCACCACAACAATGGCAAACTTCGAGTGAGTATGGCCTGATGACGTCAGCGAGTGTATTTTTCACTTACACTCGCCTTAGTAGAGGTTCGCCTTACCATATCTTAAACTCCGTAATATCTTCCATAGACCTTCCCCGGATTCGCTTGACTGGCCACAAAACAATAGACTCACACCGAGGCTGGAGTGTATAAATCCATACAATTTATACACTGCAGTCTCGATGTAAATCTATTTGTGGCCAGTGAAGCGAATGCGGAGGTCTAACTTATTGCTTTCCAACCCCTTTACAGAGCATTTCAAGGTTTCTCATTCCGTAATTCATCAATTCTCTTATAATGTTTCAAGTGTAGAAAGCCTACAAATGTTTTACTTTTAACGGAAAATCTGAGGACGTAATTGTATCGTGATACTATGGTTTGCTATGCTACTTCAGCACTAGCCTGAGTAACATGTCCTCTGCTGTGGCATAGGACGTGAAGGCTACTTCCGCATTTGAAATTTGTCAAAATAACATAAAATTCTTGATGTGAATGAACAAAAGCCTCTCCACTGGATTCTCATATTCACAACAGCAAATTCCAAGAACGTTTCAACGAGATAGCTTATACCCGAACAAGATATTTGATTTGATTTGATATATTTTTCGCCAAGGATAACATGTTAAAAGTTATTATAGTAAAGAGATTTTTGACAGGAAACTTAAAAGACAGTGGCATATACACAGGAAAACATTTATGATTCCCAAAATGGGTTTATTTTGGGTTATGGTTGGGAAAGTGCTACAAAATCCAACATTGGGTTCAAATTTGGGATTCCCAAAATGGGTTTATTTTGAGTTATTGTTGGGAAAGTGCAACACAAACCAAAATAAACCCATTCTGGGAATCACATATTTTTTCCTGTGATAGGAAAACAAGGTATCAGACATCTACAAATTATGATAAAAGATAAGTTATTTATTATTGATAAATTATCAATATGAAGACAAGAAATTAGTTCAACCGATGAAACTCGATAATACCTTAATACTTTCCTGCATCAGTATTTCTTGTACTCGTATAACATATTCAGCAATCATATAGGGCATATACTGGCCAGGAAAAAAAAAATAGTGAAGTTAGTAAGATAGAGATCAAGAATGATAAACCAATATCGTGATGCTAAAGCTTGGTTTCAGTCCATATAATCGCTCACGATCGTAGCCTGATTTTCAAACGGGCCCTGGGGCCTACGCTTCACTCCACCCCCAAAAAGCGTAGGCCCCAGGCCCCGTCTGAAAATCAGGCCAACACTATCGCCGGATTAAAATGATGTCAGCGATCGTCAGCGATTATATGGAAACACTTTTCAGCGATCGAAACACATACAAACAATTGACAGCGATCGTTTTTGTCGGAAAATTGGACGGATGAGGAAAAAGGCCCGGGAAATGGTAAATGTTTAATGAATGCATGAGCAACACTCAACATGGTTCATTTTTTATTGTTCAGTCCGACCACTGAACAATGTGGCTTGGACGGTTAAATTTTCAGCCACTGAAAAATTGGAACTTAACTTTTATCAAATGGATAAATTTATCCAGCTTTCGTGAAACCGAAGCTGTTTCTGGAAGAGACGTCAGTCAGGCAATATTGTATGAGATACCTTAGAAAGAGCTGCTTTATGACTGGATATTTCCTGATATAACCTAAAAAAACATACAAGCATATCATCTCCACCATTCCCTCATTATTATCACACTATGATATTTTTAGTAGCCGTATTAGCCTGCTTTGTTTATAATAGTCTTCGTAGCTTAGTGTACATCGACTGAAGTAATGAAGAAGATTGCACTAGTGATGGTGATGATGATGGGCCTAGTAATGATGATGGTGATGATGGCACTAGTGATGATGATGGTGATGATGATGATGGCACAAGTGTTGATAATGATATTACTGGTGATAATGGTAAGGTGTAGATCAGAAAATTTATATTTTAATTATTTCACTTTGTAACAGACGAACCTGGATAGTTTTTCACCGCACATAAATTGCTTGCGGTGGTGTTTCTCATCTCTGACTTGTTCATCACTTTTATCATTGCAGTATCTACAAACACCTACTAACATATCTGATCACTAGGTAAAGAACTACAACGGAATATAAGAACAGACCTGCACTTAAGAGGTCACCTTCGCTTTTAAATCACAGGGCAAATTAGCTACATTTTTTCTCTAGAAACCATTAAAAACATTACAACCATCGTTATAAAGTGCAGTAGACATCATCATCACCATCAACACTAAGTCATCATCATAATCATCAACATCACTCTTATCATCTTCACTTTGATCACCATCATCTTTACCATCACCAGCACGCTACCATCACTGATATCATTATAGTTATCAGAATTATCACCATCATCTTTACAATCACCATCACTGATATCATTATAGTTATCAGAATTATCACCATCATCCATTTCTGATTATTGATGTTCATCATCAACCATTACAAAACATAGTTAGTCAGAGGCTAATCTAGGGAAGTGGCCAGGGGGGGGGGGGGCACTGTTCCCCTCTTGGGAAGACCTCATCTATTATTATAGATAGTACCTTTTTGATAAGTGCATCCCATTTCCAAATTTCTGGATTATTTTTTTATATTGGTTCACCCCCCCCCCCCCCCCCCCCCCCCAAAAAAAAAAAAAAAAAAAAAAAAAAATTCTGGATATGCCCCCGCCGTTACAACCATTGCCATAGTCATAACCAACTTGTTACTCTAGAAGGATACTTTTTAGACATGCCATAAAAACATGTATGGATCTGTAGACAGCCTCGCTGTGGTGATACAATACTGTACTAAGGAGGCAATACTGGATATGAAACATTTCTGGAAATCTGAAAAATCAACAGAATTGGTTTTAGAGTGTCCTAACATATGACATCAACAGCCCCATCTGGAGGACAAAACAATTGATTCTTGCTCTCTTGGGAGATGTACCGGTAATCCATTGCTTTGTCCTCCAGGTTGAGCTGCATTCCAACAAACTGCAAGAAGTCTATTGGATGAGATGGCTGGTCAATTAAAATGCCAAGAGTCAAATGAACAACAATTTGATGATTTTATTTCTCAGAAGTGTTACCTTTTGTTGTGGTGATCCAATGGAGCTAGAAGGCTGCCATGGAAAACAAGGCTGCAATGGTGTGATTGGACCATATTCTATAAACACATGACAACTCTGTCTCAGTATATTTTACATTACCAACGATAATAATAACAGATAATTATACAGGTTTTAACCATGACAAGGTCTACTGGGTTAAGGACGTTCCTGGGTAAATGAAGTTCTAATGTCATTTTTATGAAACTTTGTACAAAGCTATTTCATTATATGAGGATTTCAGAAATGCAATAAAAATTGGGGGTCACCGTGTTTGTTTTTGAGGTACAAGGCGTAGAAAATGGGGTATTTTGATGAAAAAACGCGCGTATTTAAACAATACCATTTTCAAAGAATAAAGTCATAAAAATGTTATAAAACAGAAATCAACGCTCTTTAAAATTTGGAAAGAAAATTAATAAACTGTTGTCTTCCATTTCCAAGAAATAATAGGATTGTTTATGCCTTTCTTTACAAATAACGATGCTTTTAAGTTAAGCGATGTCGCTTGATTTGTTCCAAGGTAGGGGTCGATTTATTTTACAAAAGTTTACTGTTCTTCGTTTCATGTAATGTCATTTTTTTGTGTTTCACATATGTTGTAGTCTTGATAAAAAGCTTCATTTCACGAAAGAAAAAAATAGGGGTCACCGGCTTTGTTTTCGAGATATCTTGCGGCAAAGTTGAAAAAAAATCTGGCCATCTTGAATACCGCGCGGAGACTGGGTTCTAATAATTTACCGTTTACCGCATAAAACGTTTAATATTTGCTCTTTTTGTAGCAAATTGACTTTAAACTACAGAAAAATAAACTCGATTGCTTTTCAATCGAAGACAATTGGGACTTAGATGAAAAAAATGAAGGAAAAATTATCATTAATTTGACCAACGGTAATGAGTGCGCGCGCTCAATCTTGCGCAGTAAAGCCCGCCGCACACGGGGAGCAATTTGCCTCGCGAGCTGGCTCCTCACTGGTTCCTCACTGCAATATACCTGGTATATTTTTATATACCGCCTCCTCACTGGCTCGCGAGACAAAAAACTCACCGTGTGCGGATAAAATTCGTCATTTTTCACCGCTCGCGAGGTGCTGAGTCAATTTTCTAGCGTGTTTGAAATCGTCAAGACGTCTCGCGAGCGGTGAAAAATGACGAATTTTATCCGCACACGGTGAGTTTTTTGTCTCGCGAGGCAGTGAGGAAATGGCTCGCGAGGCAAATTGCTCACCGTGTGCGGCGGGCTTAACGATGCGCGCGACCAATACCCAGGAACGTCCTTAATTGGAAAAAAGCTTCGATCCTGAAATAAATTTATAAAAGAAATCAATGAACTTAGTTACAGTGCAAACACTCCAACCGGGACCACTTGGTATTATTTATATTTTTATTTTCTGCCCTTAATTACTACTGCTTCAAACCTTCTGATAAAGTAGGATTCAATTTAAATACATTGAGTGATCAAAATAATATTTCTATTCAATTCACTTAAAGGATTCAAGTTTTAAAAGTATTGGGAAAAAAACCCGCAACACTCCCGGTTGGAGTGTCCTCACTGTAAATGCTACATAGAAAGTCAACTTTATAAATCTGACAGCATCATCATCGTCATCATCCTCATTATCATCATCATCAACATACTGTTCCAAGAGAGAGTATTTTTGTCATCAGTTCAAATGTCAACATTGTAAGGTCTTCATTGGATGACTGCTGCACTATTGACTGCAGTGACATAATGACCTAAAGAAACAAATATCATTGATTAGCATGATGTCAAATTAAAATGAGCTTTGTGGATTTATGCCAAGAAAGTCTGATTATAAGTTATCAAGCAGCAAGGCACATATTAGGCAGATATACCAAATGATGGCACATAACAAGCATTATATTAAGTATTGAAATGTAAATTCAATAATCCATATGGGTCTGGCTCATGAAAAGTGTAGATTGAGCATGTGCAGTAGATAAATTGAGCCATGAAATACAGTGAAACTCCTCTATACCGGACCCTCAATATACCAAAATTCTCTCTAAACCGAACACCGTTTTTTGGTCCAGAATTCAACTTTTTCCAATATCTCTTGTGAAATTAACCTCAGTAAACCGGAGCCCCCTCCAAACCAGACATTTTCTTTGGTCCCAGTACTGTCTGGAATTGAGGGGTTCCACTGTAGCTGTTATGCCTGAATGAGAGGCCTCCGTTTGACATATAATGTTACCTGCGGAAGTACAGATCGAAGTTCTCTTTTCTTAGTTTTTGCAAACGTTCCTGACACCAATGTGAGCCATACACGAATACAGCAGGACAGCCATTTTGAAGAGCTACTGGCCAATGCCTACAACAAGAAGATCAACAACTCTTATCAAGCCTACAACAAGCAATAACAATACTGAGCACAGAAAAAAAAGTACACACAACCCACAACAATTAATAATAGGTTTGTTGTCTGCTTATCTAGTCATACGCTCATTTAATTACTCATTCATTTATTTTTCATTTTCTTCCTCACATTCATTTTCCTTTTCTTGACACATTTCAGCAAACTTTTCATACTTACAAGTTCATTGGAGAGTTTCTGTAGGAGATCAACACCCATTTCAAATGAACAATCTTGAAGCAGCGATAACACCACATCTAATGCAGCCTCATAAAGGACAATAGCACCTTTAGTTCCAGTGTCAAGGTGATTCAAGAAGTTCAATATTGAAGCCAGTAAATTGCTATGGAAATCTTCTGGGAGGTCAAGTTCAAGTGTATCCATTGATGAAATGATGTTGTTGAGCAAAACCAATGACGACTTCATAGAAGTGGTATTTTCCTGAAAATTAAGAGGGTGGTGGACACAGACTGTTATAGTTTGACTGAAAGATCCATTTGTTTCCTTTACCATAAATGAAGGAGTAGATGGAGGAATGACTGGATGAATAATGGAGAGGTGTTGCTGGGATGCATGTTTAACTTACTGAATGCATGAATGAGTATTACATAAAAGCACAATTGAATATAAAAATCTGTAAATTAAACAATACATTAATCAATGAATTAACTAAAGAATGTATGAATGTATAGATGAACAAATGATTGTATGAATGGATGTATAAATATAAAAAAAAATGAACAACAAATGACTAAATAAATGAATATTAAATGAATAATGATTATTTGGTTCCGTAAATAGAAAACAAACAAACCACACAAACGGACAATGCAAATAGTAAATATACAAAGATGGTTATATTAATTACAAAATTGTTCTTGAGGCTTTTTATGTCCAGTCATTGTAAGGATATTGAGGTTATTCCAGACTGAAACGGCCAGCTGTGTAATTGATGTTTTGGTTACGATGTCTTCATCATAAAATATACAAATAAACACACATTGCTGTACCTCTGTTAGTTCAATGCTGTTTTCATTACATGTCGTCTCTTCTTGGTCTACAATAGACTTAGTAGCACAAGTAAGAAAGGAACTCAGGAGAGGCCGCCATAGCAGCTCTTGGTACTCTTCTTTTGAACGAGAAAATTTCCTGCATGTAAGAAGAATGACCATCATTTATCCATTTGTCCATATATCAATGCCACCAAGAGCTTATGATATTTTTCTCTTATACTTTATTAGATTTTCCATATCTCTGGGACCAGTTGTACGAAGCCTGAATAATGTTATCCACTGGATAAAGTTATCCACTCCAGAGGATTTCTTTAGAATTTATCCGATGGATAGCGATTTATCCGGTGGATAGCACTATTCAGGCTTCGTGCAACCGGCCCCTGATTGATAAGTTCTAATGAATTGGCTAAGCTCTGGGATATATCTGTCATGTAATTATTTTTACAGTAAAAGTACAGATCTAAACAATTATGGTGAAATAATTATAATAGTTACATGGTACAATGCTATATTATTCATAAGTTTTGGAAACAGTAAAAAACTCTAAATGTAATCATCATTATCATCATCACCAGAACAATCATCATCAATGTCTTCATCACCACCAATGTCACCATCACCATTCTTAACATCATTAGGATTTCATCATCAATAACATAATCATCAACAACATCATCATCATCAACATCATCACCAATAACATTGTCATTGTGTCTGCGTATAATAAAATACTGGCAAACATGTATTTTCAATATTATTGACTGAAAGAATATAACTTGATTGATTGACAGAATTGTTTCATTACAACCATTTTTGTTGAATGTGTGACTATCAAAGCTAAAATAGCAGGTGGAAATAATTGTAATCTAAAAACGGATGGCCGGTTAGCTCAGTTGGGAGAGCGTTAGCTGTTAACCTAGAGGCTGCGGGTTCAAACCCTCAGACGGACCATGACTCAGGGTCTTTAAATAACTGAGGAGAATGTTCTTCAATTTATAATTGTTAGGCTTTGTGTCTTCTCGGATAAGGACGAGAAACTGGAGGTCCGTCTCGCCCCACTTCACATTAACCAATAATTAACAGGGGACATAAAAGAACAACTGATCATGAGGACGCAGGTCCGATGATAGGCCCTACACTTATACATACTTACTACCAACTACTAATTAGCGCATTTGATTATACATATATATATATAGATATTTGCACTATATAAGCATTAAAAATTCATTAATTAATTAATGCATTGGATAACCCATTGGCTATTTCACCACCAGTAGTTAATGGATTGAATAATTGACTGTTAAACTGTGTCTGATTGATTGACAGATCATTCTTGCTTTAGATTGACTGGCTGGATATATTGGCTATTTTATTGGCTGATTGGTGAGTCTCTACATGATTGACAGCTGGATAGTTGATTGATGAATAAATAATGACAGTCTGGCTGTACAACCATTGAACATTGAATTAATAAAATCAAACAATAGGGGATCTGCATTATGGCGTCATTTTACTACGACTACCAGCATTCTTCGTGAATTCTCTTTCATATTCAAATTCTTATAATCTCTTAGGAGATTAAAAGAACAATTAGTGCTAACTGCGCTACAAAAGCAAGTACTAAGTAAAGCATTCTGGTAATTGTAGTACATGATAGCACAGTGAAGATCACCTATTACAACTCTGCAATACCTTGATGTCTGCGATATGAAGTAGACATGGAGAATCGCACTATACATATCTACCAACACAGGATGTCTTTGTAATACAATGAGTTGTCTATCTTTATCTTTAGAATGGGATTTAGTTTTATCTTCAATAACTTGAAGAAGAGCAAGGATTGATGGACAAGAATGAGAGAAGATATGAGCAGCCATCTTGACTTCACTGAGTCTAGACGTTTTGTGTGAAATAATCTGCAAGAGAAGGGCCAAGTTTAAGTCTAAAGCTGCATGTCAAAGAAGAGAAGTGAGGAGAGCAAAGGAGAGCAGAGCAGAGCAGAGCAGAGCAGAGCAGAGCAGAGCAGAGCAGAGCATTCAGCTAAATAAAGGACTGTGCTAACAAGTTATCCATCTGCTTCCATCTCACCTTTTCCAAGACATTCATAACAGCACCAGATATTGACAGCAGATATTTGTCTTGTTTTAAAGCTTTGCTAATCGATTTCTTTGATTCTTCCTTCAGCTTGCAAGTGAAAGCTTCCACACCTCCAATTAACTGGTAGCAAATGTAAAGTACAAAGTAAAGGGACAAACAAGTGAATGAGGTGATTTTATGATTTTGTTCATTATAACTTGTGAGAATGAATAAATGGGTGAATGTATGACTAAACAGATGAACAAGCGAATAATTGAAAAAAGTATAAACAATTAAATAAGCACATGAACAAGTAGGCAAATCAGTAGATCAGTGAATAAATTGACTTCACACAATCTTGATAAGACTTGATATGATAACCCAATCGTTGTTGCTGGTCTATGCCAGTCTAACAAAGGCTTGCAGCATTTTTGCATTGGCTGTTTGTATGACTAGTTCTTAAAGTTCTTAATAAGACTGGTCAGAAGCTCATAGTGGGATAGAAACATGTGGCAACAGTACATTGCTTTAGTTCCATGCTCTGCAAAATTTGATTTTTTCAAATAAAATCATTATGCTTCCAAAACCTTACAAACTAAATTAACATGCATGCATTAACATGTAGAAAGAAAAATCTCTTCAAAAGCTTCAGGCAGCCATCTAGGTATCAAATATTGACAAAATATGATGTCAAAATAATTAGTGTGAATATTTCGGAGCGTGGGACTGCACTACACAACTGGACTGGTGTACTACAGCAGGAAAGCCCATGCAGGCTTAGTACTTGTAGTATTTGGGATGGTACACAAATTTAGGGATTACAAATTGCTGTCAGAAACGTTTGTTACCTTTTTGCTGAATCCATCAATCAATGTGGCTGGCTTACTAATTTTTAGGGCATATCTCATAAGGATGGTAAGCAGTTCAGACGAAATATCCTTATGTTGTGAGGCAATACAGTGTTCCTGTAAAGAATAATACAGGATTAAGAAATTAAGGTGACATTTGTGATAATTGTCATTACTCAGATACTAAACATCAAGATCTAATTTACCAATAATGTTAATAACACCTTAAAGTTATTCTAAAAGATGTTGGATGGTTTCAGGATTAGTAATGCATTTCAGTAAGGGGTGTACCTTAACTTACTTGTATGCCCCAAAAACAGACTGAAACAGTAGTTCATTTTGAAAAGATATATTATGATCATAAAACATTACGTCCTGGAAATCCTTTTCACATTGCAGTTATTTCTTTCTATCCAGTTGGATGTGCAGCTGGATTGCTTTCATAGTTGCACTTCATGTAAAGTTTTCTTTGATTTTCTCATTTGCACAACTTTTTTTCAGTATTTTCCTTAATATCCCTCCACTTTCCAAAGGTTTAATTCCTAGTTTGTTTGTTTGTTTATTGATTCATTTATTTATTTATTTATTGATTGATTTAATTTAGTTTATTTATTTAATTGTTTATTTATTTATAAAGCTTTACACATACAGCTATTCTTGAAAAGGTTGTCCATTGGGAATACTGATCTAGAGGATAACAATGTCATATGAAGTATTTCAACTGGCCAACCATTTCAAGCATAGCTGTATGTATGAGACCACATCAACAGAGCTATAGGATCCAATAACTATCTTACCTCAACTAATGGGCTAAGATAAGTGTGCAATATCCATGAATGAAGACAGTTGACATCAATAACATGATGGATTAGATATCGCTTTTTGGCTGTACATCCTTGGAGTAAAACACTCAAAAGACGTCGACAGACAAATGATACTTTAAGGGATTCATCATTAGACTCCTAAATGAAATACATAAGACAGTACATTATTCTCTGCTAAATGTAAGGAATCAACATTTACTAAAGGGCTGTGAATATGGGGGGGGGGGGGGGGGGGGGAACTAGTATTTTCTATCATTCATTTTTTACTGGAAGGAAAAAGGAATGAAGAGATAGTGAATGGATGGATGAATGAATGAATGAATGAATGATTGAATGAATGAATGAATGAATGAATGAATAAATAAATGAATGAATGAAAAATATGGATGTAGAAATATAGGAAGAATTAGATGACATTTGGATAGATGATAGAATAATTGAATGAAACATATGAACAAAGGAATTAATGAAATGAATACATGGATGAGTAAATGGACGGCAATGTGGGGACACCATTGAGAACTCACTCCAACAACAGTTACCTTGCTATTGAATAAAGCATCACAGGCCAGCAAGCCAAGAACACACTTTACATGATTGACATCTGTCAGCCAATCAAGAGGAAGGAATGTAAGAAGCTGAAAGAGGGACATGGATAAAAGTGAGTATAATGAGAAGAGAAGAAAAGCAAACAACTTGCAAAACAAAAAACAACAAAAAATAAACAACCAAATGGCATGGAATAATTAAACAAACAACAAAACAACAACAAAGGGAAGATTGATAAGCAATCTTTAAAAAATCAAAGAGAAATAACAATTAAGAATGCAACTATGAAATTGCACTTGGATGCTGGAGACAGGAAAGGGATAGGAGGGCTAAAGCTTCCTGCGCACCACTTATACTTTCTTAATTTAGAGTACCTTCTAAGGCTTAAAAACAATTCATTATGTAGCCCCCAACCTACACCCCATTAAAACATTGTTTAATTGTACCTGTTACACATAAACAAATAAAGTGATTTTTAAAACATAATAAAAGTCATATTAATTTTGCACTCACAGCGATAAGGCTGCTGATTTTCTTTGCAGTTTCAGATCCAACATCTTGTACTTGTTTACCAGATGTGAATTGCTCTAAGACACTATTTAATAGTTTGCCATTTGGCACCAAAGATGATATTGTACTGGGGATGTTTCCAGAGTTCTCTGTTTGACTTGGTGCCAGTTCTTCACTTTCATCATCATCTAGAGGTTTGAATTAGCAAATCAAAAAAAAGTTCTTGATGAAAGTACTCATTGATGAGCAATTGAGTGGAAATTGTAATGGACGACAATGTTTTGTTACCATAATGGCAACATTCACTGGAAAAAATTACAAAAAAACCAAGTGTGTTTAATTTATTTACCTGATTTTGCAATATCCAAATAAATAAACATGGAAAAAAGGCATTTATTTTGGAAAATCTCAGAAAAAAAAGCCTTTTTTCCATGTCAACTTATTTGCATATTGCAAAATCAGGGAAATAAACACACTTGGTTTTTTGTAATTTTTTCCAGTGATTGTCAGTTCAAATGGATTGTACATTAAGATTAGACAAGGCTAATATGCTAATAGGTAACAATTCATTTGTGATAAACAATAGAGTGCACTCACTAAAAGTGTGCAACAGTTGTCACTATTTAGTGGTAAATAGCGCTGATTAAATAAAAGAAAACAATAGAATTAGCATAAAATAGTGCTATTTAGTGGTATTTATGTTGCACACTTTTAGTGTGTGCACTCTATAACAAAAAAACAAAAAAAAAAACAATATTAAAAAAGGATCCATGTTTGATCAAAACATGCAGAATGTTGAGAAATCCAAGACACAATGAGCACACTCGGAAAACATGACACATAGTAGAATGGTCTCTAGCTTTTTCAAGTATTCTCTTAACATCCAAACAGTTTTGATCTGAGTATCAACTTTTTGTTGTTACTTTCAATTTATCAAATAAAATAAAAAGTTTCATAAAATACAATTTACAAATAAAATTCTCTCTTTTGGTTTATCCAAACAAACACATGTCACAAAATAAAATCTGGCAATTATTCAATAAGGAAATAACAAGAAAATGCATTGATATTCTTATCAAGCTGGTTTTTGACCAATAATCTGTACCATCTCTACTATCCCAATATCTTATTATAACATTTCAAAATCTTATCATTGCTAACAGATCACCAGAGATGCACTGCTTACCACTATCTTCATCACTGCTGCTGTTCTCATCACTATCATCACTGATCATATCAACATCAACCAACACACTTTGTTCACTTTCTGATCCTGATGTTATTATTTTACACAGACTGCTTGATATATTACAGTATTGATTGCTGCTGAATAAACAAAACAAAATAATAAAGTGTGAAACAAAGTGTAAGAACTTAAATGTTATAAAACTCAAATTAAAATGTGGACAGAAAAATTCCAATAGAATCACCTTTATTCATGGTACAAAAAAAAAACAATAAACAAACAAATGAATAAACAAACAAACAAATAAACAAACGAACCAACCAACCAACCAACCAACCAATAAACAAACAAACCAATAAAGAAAACAAATAAACCAAAAAAAAAAAAAAATTATGAAACAAACAAAAATATAAAATTTATAGATGTATATTCAAAACAACAAAAGAAAAAAAAATTCCAAAACCACAAAAGGACAAAACAGACAAAATGCAATGAGTAGTGTACCCAAGCAGTTGAGCAACTTCATGCCATAGTGTGACTATAAAACTTCTTTGCATGGCAGGTGTCTGGTGGAATGCTGTACTAAGTAGAAGTGATCTTGAGGTTGATTGCAGACACACACCACTATATAGAGAAAACTGTGAGTAAAACTACATCCAAAACATATTGTTGTGGGTTTTTGCAATTGTACCACTATATGCACATCACCATGCTCATATAACCACCCTCAACTTATTAATATGTAAAACCTGGTCAACAATTAATACCAGAGATGCTATTGTATTGTTGACTGGTTTTCCAGGATAAAATTAATAAAGAATTCATTATTATTATTATTACTTATTATTATGCCATTGCATATACAGTTGGGGTTTGTGCTACAATTCTAACCCAAATTTCAAGGTTTCTCAAGGACTTTACACAGAGTATTCCAAGGGGTTTTCAGTATTATTTTGATTTTTAAGGGCTTTTCAAGTTCACTTATAAAATAAAAAATGTTTTTCAATTTTAGGGCTTCACAATATTAAGCCATGATAGTGAGGGGGGGGGGGGGGGGGGGGAGATATCAAGGAACAAATTTGTGATTCCCAAAATGGGTTTATTTTGTGTTTTGTAGGACCATTTTGGGGATCACAATTTTGAAACTAGTGTTAGATTTTGTAGCACTTTCCCAATGATAATCCAAAATAAATCCATCTTGGGAATCACAATTATTTTCCTGCGTTTACTAAATATTGTTATATATAATAGGACAGCATAACAATGATTGGTTCAGGAGGGGTTCAACCACACACACACACAAAAAAAAATCAATCAATCAATCAATCAATCAATAAATGAAGACAAGCTCTTGAAATTAACCCCCAAAAACATAATTAGAAGAGACTGGAATAAAGATGATATAAATGACTATATATGACTGTATAATATGCATGTAGCAGAGTGACATGCACCATTACACACCTTTCATTGCAATCTGCATCATCTTCAAGAAGACTTGTAATCAGGTAGTGGGTAAACTGCTGTCTGTGTTTGTCTGAGCAAACAGTGAGTAGGATAGGTGCATTGGAACATAGAGTATACCAGTAAGCAGTGCTGAATGTACTGCTATTAATAGACCACAACTGAAACATAATTCATTTACAATACTGCATTAGTTTTAAGACAAACAAATAACCTTTAGTCAGACAGTGATCAAGTCAAACAAAACTAATACTCAAACAAAACAAACACAAACAAACACACAAACAAACAAACACACAAACAAAACACACAAACAAACAAACCCAACCAACCAACCAACCAACCAACCAAACAAACAAACAAACAAACAAAACAAACAACAACACCAAACAAAAAAACTTTTTTTCTTTTCTGGGTTATGAAACCAATGCTTTGGTAACTACACCATGCTGCCTTTAAATCAAGTGAACTAATTTGAAAATATATCTAATAAATAGAGAGGCAAACGCCAAACAAATAAAACAAATGAAAAGTAAATTAGGATAAGACGATATACCTGCTTGTTCCAAGAAGAAGTAGAATAAGCCAATCCATCTAACCACTGGAAAACCAAGTCAACAAGATCTTGTATCTCATTTTCAGTTGTTGGTTTTTCAATCTTTCTCATATAGATACAAAGTCTTTGGATTGCAAGTAAAACCTAGACACACAGGGTGATATATTCAGTTATTTTCCTCAAACTTTGACTGATAAGAAAATAGTGGTAGATACCCTGAATATGACCAGAAACTCAGGAAAAAGTTAAGTATGGTTGGAGAACGTGCTGTTTATGAAAAGAAGCTTGAAAAAGCATTATATCCTGTTCAGTGGAAAAGGATTTCTCTTTACATTCGATTTTGTGTAACCGCACAGCCATGCACCAACATAGACAGACTGAAATAGTTGATATTTCTGTTAATATTCTGCTTCTAATCTTGTTAAGATTATTACACAGTCTTGGTGACACTAATGCAAATTTATAAGGAATACATTATGATAGCCAGGTCATGCTTTTTTTTATGACCTGCCCATGTAATAATTATTTGTCTTGGTACATTCATGTTTCATATTATGAAAAGCTTCTCAAAAACATTGTTAACTGGAATAGGTTTAAAACTAAAATTAGCCAGGTAGCCCTAAAAACGTTTTCTTGCCATCTAAAATCATCTAAAGTCATCTAAAATCAGGTTTATATTGTTAACCATCTGATCACTGCATGTCCCCTCCAAAATATATATTAAACACACAAACCTTAACATAACTTATTCTCTCTGTTTTCTTGTGATTTTCCTTTAAATATTCTAACATGAATGAGTCCCAGTGCTGTATAGCTATTTCTTTAGTGTCCTCTTTACCAATAATGTTAAATTTGTCCAGAAAAATAGTAATTTCTTGGAGTGTGTGGTATAACACAAGAACAGATGGACAAACAGACTTGTAAAGCTATAGAAAAAATAAAAAGACAATAGACAATGGATGAACTCATTACATAAAAAGGCACCCCCCCTCTCCCTGTCATTACCACTACCATTACCATTGCCACTAACACCATATGTCATGATCACTATTCTCATCACTGACCAGGAAATAAAAGGTCAGAGAAATGAAGTGCAACCAAATGATACTAATCTACATGATTACAAGAGCAATGCTCTGATCAGCTGACCATACTGCCAAGATCAACACCACCATCACTACCATCAGCTTTATCATTGTCACGATTGTCAATTGGCACCATAACCATCATCCCTATGACATCACAAACCACCATCATCCCTATGACATCACAAACCACCATTGTCCCTATGACATCACAAACCACCATCATCCCTATGACATCACAAACCACCAACGCCCTATGACATCACAAATCACCATCGCCCCTATGACATCACAAACCACCATTGTCCCTATGACATCACAAACCACCATCGCCCCTATGACATCACAAACCACCATCATCCCTATGACATCACAAATCACCATCATCCCTATGACATCACAAACCACCATCATCCCTATGACATCACAAATCACCATTGTCCCTATGACATCACAAATCACCATCATCCCTATGACATCACAAACCACCATTGTCACTATGACATCACAAATCACCATCATCCCTATGACATCACAAATCACCATCGCCCCTATGACATCACAAATCACCATCGCCCCTATGATATCACAAACCACCATCGCCCCTATGACATCACAAACCACCATTGTCCCTATGACATCACAAATCACCATCATCCCTATGACATCACAAATCACCATCACCCCTATGACATCACAAATCACCATCGCCCCTATGACATCACAAATCACCATCGCCCCTATGACATCACAAACCACCATCGCCCTATGACATCACAAACCACCATCACCCCTATGACATCACAAACCACCATTGTCCCTATGACAACACAAACCACCATCATCCCTATGACATCACAAATCACCATCATCCCTATGACATCACAAATCACCATCATCCCTATGACATCACAAACCACCATCGCCCCATGACATCGCAAATCACCATCCTCCCTATGACATCACAAATCACCATCGCCCCTATGACATCACAAATCACCATTGCCCCTATGACATCACAAACCACCATCGCCCCTATGACATCACAAACCACCATCGCCCTATGACATCACAAAACACCATCACCCCTATGACATCACAAACCACCATTGTCCCTATGAAGTCACTTATCAAAATATGACATTACATTCTGTAATATCAATTAGAACAATTAGAACAATCACCATCACCATCATCAACAATGTCATCAAGACCATCACCATCACCACCATCAGCACCATCATCAACACTGTCAACATCACCATCAGTATCACTGCCACCATCAACACTATCACCACCATCATCACCACCACCATCACCACCACCATCATCAAGACCATCATTAACACCATCACCATCTTCAAATGTCTCCAATACCATCACCACCACCATCAACACCATCATCAACACCATCAACATCACCATCATGATATGCATAGACGTAAACTTTTTGAACCCTCTCCACCGACGAGTTTTGAGCTTAATTAAAAGAACATTTTAAAGTATTTTGACATTTTTTTCTTTTGTTTTTGTCAATTTTGATCTAAAATATTTGCTGCTTAAGATTGGTGGCTCACCATCTAGTTATTTTTCTTTTTTTCAACATTTGGTTCAAAATAGTAAACTTTTTTGGGAAAATATGAAAAAAATTGTTTTATTCCGTTTTTTCGCCATAAAACCTGGAGATCCTTTAAGTTCTGCTTATGCTGCCTCACCATAGGCACTCCACCTTAATTTGATTTTTTGTAAAATTTACGAATCTTCAAATCAAGTTAAAGTCTAACTTGCACCTAAGATCTGAAAGTTTCAAAGCATCTCAAAATTTTCATTGCAATGAAAAATCACTTAAAACAAGATGGAAAATTCTGAAACTTTATAAGCATTGTTAATCAACTCTAAGAAAGAGATACGCAAATGAACCTTAGTCAATTTCATAATTTTGACGAAAATACGACGCATAGTAAACTTTTTGAACATGTTCAAAAATTTTTTTTTTGAATTTTTTTGATGAAAATGACAAAACATTCGAGTCCATTTCCTACAGTGGATAATTATCACTGCCTGCCTCTAGACTATCAAATTTTTACATTCAAAAAAACAAATCTGAATTATTTATAAGGGCATTAGTAAAATATTCAGGGGATAGAAAAGAAGCATTAAAAACATTTTAAATGTGTCGCTTTTTAGCAAATATCAAAAACCTTCTTGTATGTTTTCTGGAACACTCTTCGAAACCGTTTTTTCAATTAAAAACGAAAAGTTGCGACATAGTAATTTTTTTGAACATGTTCAAAAAATTTTTTATCGTTCCGTTTTTCTTCACACATATGTTGTAGTCAGCTCGCACAGTAGACCCCCTTGAAAAGTGAGTAGGGACGTCTTATGGTCGGAAATAAGATCCTCGTGCAACTTTTAGGCTCAATGCGCGGCGAATTGCGCACCTAAAAGGGTTAGATGTCTAGTTTTATGACTGGCAATACATTGTTTTTTCTGGTTGCACATTTAGGGTGTAAAATCAGCATCTCAGTTCATTTACGAGCACCGTTTTAGTTCAATTTCAAAACCAAGCACCCCTATCCCCTTTTCGATAGACCCCCTCTACACTCCCCCTCTACCATCCACCCTTCTCAAGAACAGTTTTGGTATAAATTCTGCTTAATAGTGAAATTCATATCATAATGAAACACGCAAAAAAAGATTATTATAATGTGTGGTCTTCGTAACCAAACTATCATTGACGTACAAATAAATAGCAAAGTAGCCTCAAAACACAGCACAGACAACACAAAATAGTAACTATAGAAACCAACTATATTTATCATACATTTATTCACATGCAACGAAGAATGAGGCTCTGCTTTAGAATTTAATGTTTGAAACCTACTTCACAACTATTTGTTCAAAGAATAAAGCTGGATAAACTTCTTGGCTTAATTTATCCGAAAAGACGAGATGTCGATATATCCTAAATAGTTTGGGTTTCCTGTGTTGCACATGTGACATGCGCACCTCTTCACTCCAAGTCAGTGATTTCAAGCATTGATTTCAAAGGTGAGATAATTTTCTTTTTTTATTATATTTACTTTGATTAGTATATTAAATTCATTCTGTGACAATATTGCTTTGAAACCAATCGTTTGTATTTGAATACAAAATCTTTTATTTCCTACAACAAGAGAGACCTAGAAACGGTATTTACATTAATGTCCAACACGTGCGAGTTTCTTCGCATCAGATGGCAAAATTCTAAACGTTTAATCTTTTTCAGCATGAAGAGGATGTACGTACTAAAAAAGACGATCACTACAAAAGACGTTGCTGATGTGAATGTTCAGACTACAAAACCAGGATTCATCAACATCTTCAGAAACACAAAATGACAATTGACACATTCAAACCCAACAGTTTGGTTTTGAGGTTTCAGGAGAATCTTTCAATAATCCTTAAAAAGCAACTTAAAACTAATTATATATATATTTTTTTGTATAATAATTGCTTGTATAGCCTGAAGGCTACGTTTTTTTATGTGGGTTTTTATTTCAGTTCATTGGAGTTACGTTTGCAACTATTACATCATCATGAAAAAACTGAAATAATTTGCATGTCAAATAATCACCTATCTATTGTATCATAATTTGCTCAAATGATTCACTGTTGAGTTGTATATTTACAAATAACTTGTTTATATTCTATTTCATGTACATAAATATCTTAATAAACCAATCACATCGAACTGCTGATTTTGCCTTGGGGTGATGACAGGGGAAAATGGCAAAAAGCCCTGAAAATAGGTCAATACAATGTGTTTCATGTTAAAAATATTCATAAACAATTGATATTTTTATGAAAATCATTTTTTTCTTACTTGCAACAATCACCATCTATAATTTTTTTAAATATATCAAAAACAAGAAATAGTATAAATTTTGAACTGGACAAAATTTTTTACTATGTTCAAAAACTTTACTAAAAAAATAGTAAGTTTTTTGAACTTTTGGAAAAGTTTACTATTTTATAGTAAACTTTTTGAACAATTTCAAAAAATCTACTACTTGACGTAGTAAACTTTTTGAACAATAGTAACCTTACATATGGCCACCAGTATCACTGCCACCATTAACACCATCACCATCATCAAATCTGTCTCCATTATCATCACCATCAACATCACCACCATTAAGATCATCACCACTTCCAACTCCAGCACAACCATTAATATTATTGTATTACCTTGTTATCCGCTATTTTTGACATTATCTCCAAAGCAGGTCCAGTAACTTCAGTATTTAAAACGTTACACAAACTTGACACATTTGAAATACTTCCTTCACTTTTATGCTGCTCTGCCATTCTTCCCAGTGTTGTATTCAACAAAAATGTTCTGTACAAACCAACAACTCTCTCAAAGCAAAATATCTTATGTTTCACTTGCTCAGTGCTTTTTGTTTTGGCATCATTTTGTGATAACAACTGTAGCAAAGGCAGGTAAGTGTCTCTGATTTCTTGATTAAACATTTTCCATAATGAAGTGGCAAGACCATATGGTAAAGACTGACAGGATCTCACCAATCTGAAAAATAAATATCAAAAAATAATTAATTGATTTTTAATTTATTATCTATTTAGATCATTATTTTATTCATTCAGTCAATCATTCACTTGTTTGCTTGGCCTCTATCCAATCATCAACCCACAACTTTATAACATGTTATTAACAGCGTCTACATTTATTCCTTCATGGACTGATTTGTAAAGCCAATGAATGCATTCCTTTCTAGACATATTACTGTTACTAATACTATAAATTATATAATTATATGTATGTATATAAAATATATATTTAATATTTAATATGACTTCATTCAAATGTCTTTTGTAGACTTTGACTCATTTGTACTGTTATTTCCATGTTTATTAATCATATTTTCCATTTATACTGTCTTCTACTAAGTAAGTTGTTCATGCACTCATCCTTTCACTCTCACATATTCAATTCATTCATCTTTTTGTTCATTCATCAATTCATTCATTCATTCAATCAAATATCCATCTATTTTTGTTATTGATCAATTTTCTTACTGTTCTTCAAACTGTCTTGCAAAGCCATTCCATGCACCACTGACATTTGTAGTAGAGTGAAGAGACTCAAGCATTTTACCCATGAACTTGTCAAACTAAAGCAAACATATATCAAACAAGCAAATAAATAATAGGGACTCACTGAATAACAATATTATTACAACATAACCAGGACAAACACTGTTATCATGAGAGGCTTGTAATGATAGCTCTGTCATACAACCAACATGATCACATTGAGCTGTGTCCTGCACAATTCTTCTTCAAGCTGCAATTTAGGGTGATGAGCACCCACCAATTTATTTATTTATTTATGACAAAACCTGTCCCTGCACATGCTACACTTTGGTTGGTATAGACTCCTAGCATTTCGGTGGAAGGAACAACCTGGAGGACAAAACTATGGATTTCAGCAACCAAAGGAACAAAAATCTATTGATTTGTCCTCCGGATGTGGCTGCTTTGATGTCGCATGTAAGGACTCTACTCTTATAAAGCATACTATGGCCCTGAGAGATACACTGCATCACCAGTAGTGATTGAGTGTTCCTATGAGTTAACATTTTGAATGATATCATTAGACACACTATGGATCTGGGGTCAGTTGTATGAAGTGTGGATAGCGCTATCCACTAGATAAATCCCTTCCAAGTGATAAATTCTAAAGAAATTCTGAGTGGATAACTTTATCCATACTTCATATACCCGGCGCCTGAAAGACACATTGTATCATCAGCAGTGACTGAATGTTCTTATAAATTAACAATGGATTATAGACCACCAGACCACCTGTACCTATTGTTTGTTGCTTTGTTCATTAAGACTCAAGAGATCACTAGGAATAGTCCCACATATTTGTTTACTTCTGTTAAATAAATTGTATTCATTTTTTTGAATGATGAATAGCTTTCGGGACCTCTGTGACCACAAGGGCCTGTAGATCATGTGATTTGCAGTGTTGATGTTCACACCTTTGGCTCGCTCGAGTGTTAAAATAAAAAAAGAGTTTAGTTATCAAAAATCAGCCTTTACGGTGGGTCTAACCAGGTACAAATGATTGGCATTGGAAAAATTAAAAAATCAATAATAATATTATGATCATGGTTTAATTCATGATTTATTTTCCCCCCAGGGCTGTGATTATAGCAGAATCCCCTTTGAAACCAACCTGTCGTAGCTTTGTGTATGTCTTCACTAATGAGGACAAGAACAAGTCACACATTGACATATCTTGACCAGTTTGTTGGTCATTGGTCCAGCAGTATTGTAATACAGTTGACAGGTGTGGTTCGATGATGTAATGGTTCAATTGAAGAAGAACTTGAAAACACTGGAATACATCATGGCTGGAACAAAGTAACATAAACCAAAATGTGAAATACTCTGTCAACAATAAATAAATTAATAAATAAATCATGGCCGGAACAAAGAAACATAAACCAAAATCTGAAATACTCTGTCAACAATAAATAAATAAATAAATCATGGCTGGAACAAAGAAACATAAACCAAAAAAAAGTGAAATACTAACTAAAGAAGAAATGTCTTGCAATTATCAAATAAAGCAACCCTACCTTGGCTGCATTTTTATCAAGAGATTTGTGAGTTCGTTGAACCATTTAAAATGTGGCTTGTCGTTAGAATTGTCCTCTGCAACCTATAGAAAATATGAATCAATGGATGCTTGATTAAATGAATAAATTGATTAATGAATGAGGAAGTATGAGTAAGTGAACGAAGAATAAATAAAACAGACCAATAAAACAAATGATGAATAAATGAATGACTAAAAAACTTGAGCAAGTGATGGTGTAATTGAGAGAATAAATGAATAGACAGGTGAATGGAGAGGTGAAAACAAGTAAGAAGTACAAGATAGGACTGCATCTGCATTTCTAGAGAAACAGTTGTAAATGTAATAATAATTTAGACAATGTTGAATGATAGTAGCCAAAATTGACATTTTGGACGTTAGTCCTTTATTGGAGTAATAGGTGAATGATTCAATACATGCACAAAATAATTAATGAATAAACAAACAGATGAATGGATGAATGAACAAATAAACAAAAGAATGAATGAATGGGTGCAATAAATCTACAGTTATGTATGAATAAATAAATGCACATTATTGAGTAAAAGAACTATGAATAGGTTAAAACAACTACCTGATAAACGTCATATTTTAAAAGTGTGTCCAACAGAGCATATACATGTCTTAAATGACTACACAATTCAGTGCGGGTAGCATCTTCCCTGAAGTTCACACCCAGTAGACAGCACAATTCTTTGAAGAAGTTAAACTCTAATGTTCCAGGACCCAGTTTATTGTACCTGATAAAGAATAAATGCAATCCAAAATCTAATGGTAGTTTATGTGTTCTTAGATGCTAATTTTGCATTACTTTTGAAAAAGATTGTGTGACAGATATATCAAAGCTTAGCCAATCAAGCACATTATTCAATAAAATGATGCTTTCTGATTGGCTTAGCATTGATATATCTGTCACACAATTTTTGATCAAAACTACTAATTTAGAAGTCAAGTACATAATTATTAAAACAGTGAAGTGTTTTAAGGTAGTTCGGGACATTATGAAGTTTTGGATGGCAGAATATAAACATACACTTGGGGGGGGGGGGGGGGGGGGGGCCAGTTAGGGGTTTTGGGGATCCAGTATATTGGATGAAAAACTTAAAGGGATATGGGATACTTACACTAAAATTTAGGGGTATAAGGGATCTTGTAATGACAAACAGTTATGTGGATAAGGTATACGACACATAGATTGTATTCTGGCCGTCTTAACAAAGCTGACCAATCAAAAATAGCAAAACCAGACGTAGAAATAACTTTACAATTAATTAATAAATGAATTTATGGTGATTCAACTGTTACAGCGGTCTCTGAAATCCAACAAGAAGCTAGATATTGCGATCTATACATAGTATTTCCAGTTCGGGATGCCTGTAATTTTGTGTGCAAAGGCACTGGGGAAGAGCCCCATAACACGCTTGACCGAAGTTGTATGTGGTCATTTTGAGGGATACCAAGTCTCAAAGTTAAGGTTATATGGGATATTTACGTTACATATTTAGGGGATATGGGATTTCAATACCCCCTTACTGGGCCTCACTTGGAGTTTTTGAACCAATTTTTATTAAAAAAAATTTTAATTAATTTTTTATCGGCATATCTACTGATGAAACATTCACATTTTATAAATACTACTTGAAACAAAACATAAGAAACCAAAATACACCAATTCAACTATTATAAAATGAAAAAAGTAAAAAAAGCTGTTTTCACAATTAAATTGAATATATTTGGTTATATTTAGTACAACATTTCTTTAGAGTTCTTAGCATTAGTGATTGGCATCCAGTATTCCCATCAACAATGTGTACACAACAAGTGTATACACAATATCAATTTTAGTAGGTAGGGTGTATCACTATGAGAATATTCTGCAATAAAAAATTATTCTAGCATATTTATATACATTTATAAATATACCTTCTGGCTTTTAAAAACTCAAGAAATAGCTGTGGGAAGAAAAGAGTAACTTTGTTTTTGGTAATACCATCTGGACAACCAGTCTGTGAATTATAAATAAGGTTTATATTGCATTAATAAGGTAGATAAAAGTTATCAAAGTTACAATTATACAATTTATCAACACAATAAAAGCAATTATTACATTACATAAATATACATATTAATAAAATTTACCTTAAAGCAATGTTGCTGAAGTGTTTCAAACAGTTCGTTGGTGTATTTTTTAATTTTAGCTTTCTTGGCTTTGGGTGCCAGTTCATAAGCATTAGCATCATTGGTTGTTTGATCTGTTTTAAGAGGTAATACATCATACTCTGTGAGGTGTTCTCTGTAAAACAAGACAGTATTTAAAACAAATAAATAATTATTGGCTCTTTATAGGACGTGGTAACATAACCTTGTGAATCGCAAAAAGTTCAAAATTTCTCAAAATGAATAGTGCATTTTAAAAGTGCATGCCAAAAGAAGCAATTTCCATAAAAAAGTCAAGCTTACTTTTCCAAACACTGCAGATATGGATTTTTTTAATTCACAAATCTGTAGATGAGATTTTCTAAGAATTACAAAAATGTGAATTGCAATCTTCAATGATTTTGAAGGTATCAAACTTTCATAGAGTGTATCTATCTATCGATATCTTGTTTTCATTTTGATCTATTTTAACTTTTTCTTCACACTTATCCATATACTTGCAGAAAAAAAGAGAGCGTTTTCAAAAATTTTTGGAAAAAGCTACCAAAAAGTATGGATACATGTGGACGCTAGTCTCCTTCGCACCCGTTTCTGGCCTGTTCGAAAAAATCTGGACTGGAAATTTTTTTAACTGACTGGAAACGGATGCAAGGGAGACTATGTGGCCGCAAGCCGAATTTGCAAAAGAAAAAAATTTGCTTCGCAAAAATTTCCAGATACATGTGCACGGGACCTAAAAAAAATAAATAAATAATAATATTGATAATAATACTGCTCACAAATTCATTGAGAGTTACTTTGAATGTTCTCCAAGAATAAATATTCATAATTGAAACAGTGTTGAGATGTATAAAATTGTTTTTGGTTTTGTACTGTGTTTGTCAAGTTTGATCCCCAGTGTTGTTAAACACTGACAATCTTCACTTCAAAAATTCTAAGAGAAAGAACACACAACATGAAGAGCGAACTACATGATTGTGCTTTCCTAGTTCCAGGCTCCTGGTCGAACTTCAGTATACGTGGGAAGCGATTTAATCTATATTTTCGCTACTATATTGTATAGCTAATGAATGAGGATTAATGCCTTGTATCGCACATTCAAACCTCACTACACTGTGGCAGCAACAATATTTCAAAATTTGCCATACAACACATTTGTAAGAAATGCTGATTCCCCGCAGGTAGCAAAGGCTCACTGTTAGTGTTGTTTTCTCACACACCCCTCCCCTTCCCACCTAATATTATCGTTATTTATAATGTCCTGTATTTTGCATAAGAATTAATAAAATCAAATCAAATTTGTACTGTGTGTTGTTTATGTCACTAACACCACCACGCCTATTCCATTTTTAGGCTGATTTTGACATTTTTTTTACCCCCCACCAAACCTATTCCTCCAAAGATTCACACTCTTGCTTTATTCACACCTTTGTGTGAATCCTTACTTTCTAAATAAAGCATCAGCTAGCACTTGGTGTAGTTGATTAATTAGTCCACTGATCCTTTCTTGTGATAAAGTGTTGGTAAGTGTAAGGTGATCTTTCTCCTTTAGAAGATACCAGACTGAAATTATTGGCACCAGGAGAGTTTGACATACTTTCTCAAACAGCTGTACAAAATAAAGTATTGAGAGATATATCATTAGCAACTCCTAAAATGAATTACTGTAATCATTGTCACAACAAAGGCTGTGCCCCTAAGAATCGATTAGTAGATTTGAGTCCATTTGAAAAAGTGCTTCAGAAAAATAAAAAAAAAAGCGTTTTGACAAACATTTTCCCAAAAATTCTCCAGAGAAAAATGATAGAAAATATATTTTCCAACCCAAAACCAATGGCTACGTTTTAGTGACACAGCCTTTTATTAAACACACAACTTAATTTGTGGTATGCAAAGCATTTGGTAAGTTCCAATCATAGAATCCTGAAGGTGATGTTACAAGACACAACTTGCAACGTCTATGTCACATGAGACACTTCCTCATCATGAAGTGAGGTCATGTGAATGTAGGGTATCTCATCCAAGGTCAAAGGAGCTGCCAGGCCATGAATCAAATCCAGGTCAAATGATATACAGTACAATCCCCTAACACTACATATTCATTCGTCATCACCATTATGTCACTGTTAAAGCATGATTGTTCATTTGTCATTATGACCAAAAGATAAGAGAAGCACCAATGCAATAATTGTATAATTATTATACATGTAAAATATATGAATGAATGTTCTAATTTACAAGTCAAAACCCTTTTTCTGCTTTAACAAATGCCATCCCCAGTGACATTTGTTAATGTTGAAATATGTAAATTAAAACACTTATTCATATGCATAAGGGACGGACCATGAGAAAAAGTGAGGGGATTGGAGGGATTTGAACCTTGCATACTTTTTTTCAGTTTGCCTGTTATTAAGTTTGTTTTTCATTGAGTGAAGGTCTTTTTTTTTTGTTCGGATGGTTGGGATATTGTATGCTTTTTTTCTGATAAGTTGTGGTTGTATGTATTTTTTTATTTATTTTAAAACTGTGTTTGAATTTTATTTTGGTTGTAACACACACCCCACCCTTCACTTTTCTAATGGTCTGTCCCCAATTTCATTATAATTTCATGATGACCACAAATACCTTTCTATGATTTGTCTGTCTTCGTTGTAATGGAATGTACAACTTGAGTGAAACTTCAACAAGACTGAATAATTCTTCATGAAGTGCTATTTGTTTCCAAGTTTTTGAGAACTTTGACAACAATGCTGACATATACAATGACTAAAAAAGAAACAAACATTTTATCAGATGATTATGAAACTAAACAACAAGAATGGATCAAGTCAAGGGGGATATCATACCTGAACCCACAATTTTGGTAATTTTTTTTCATTTCAAACATCATCCAAGAGAGGCATTAGAATAAAAAATTGCAATGACCAAAATGACTTTGGATACAAAAGAGAGAGAATAACACTGAGGACTCATGTATATTATGTGCTATTATACTTGTTGATATGTAACTGTGTTTCTAGAAGTAATGATCTTCCAATGGAGCTTTTATTTTGAGAGCACCATTTTTGCAAGTTGATAAAGAATGTAACTAAAGAAATCATGACAGTTTATTTTATTTTTTCTATACAATCATTTACGCCTATCATATAAATCAATTGTGGATATTTATTGTGTTTAAATAATGTTATCTATTTCATTGATTATTTATTTAAATTAAGTTTTTTATCTTAGAAGCATGTATACCTAATTCCACAATAAGAGAATGATAAAGCTGTCTGTACTTACATAAGTTTCAAACTTTGAAGTAAAAGCTATATTCAATTCTGAGTTGGATAGGATTCTCTGACAACAACGGATAGGAACCACATCCATTTCATCATACAACATTATCTCTGTGAAGACCTAAACACAGAATTGAGCAATTTTAAGTAGAACGCATTGTGTATATATAATTATATACTCAACTGGGAGTCACCTGGAAGATAAAACATGAATTGGATGTGGCTACTTAGAGACCTCCAGGGCTCCAATGCCATCCATTAATATTAAACGCACTTACTGTAGATTTCAGGTTAGTCATGGTGAAGGTTGAATCCTTTGTATAATGTTCAGGTAGAGTACCACAGGGTGATGTCACAAAAAAGTGGAAGTTTGACTTTGGAGACTTTGATACCTTATTTGTATAGTATTTTAGTAATATATGTATATATATTTTGGCCTCCCATGACTTCCCCTGAAACTGCCTCTGGTGTTGTTGCATGCCTTGTAGACTAACTCCATAACAGCAGTAAGCAAGAATTGGCATGAAATCGGGAGAAAAGAGAGTTCTATGCATTGAACAAACTGCATCTGAAATAGCTACAATCTTAGACAAAAATGGGTTGAAACACTTTAAATATTTACAGACTGTTATTAATAATTTCATGATCACTTTTCAACTTTTTATTTTTACAAGTGTAATGTCAAGCCTACTTGTCCATCTTCAGTGCAAATGAAAAGAATAAATTAAATTAGTCTTATCACCACTGTGTTTTATTCTCTTCATTTGCTTAGAGATGGCCATGTAGACTGAAAGCTTGGCATAACAGTTGCAAAAATAAAAAGGTCCAATACACAAAGTTATCTTGAAAATAATTATTCACTTCAACCAACAAACATTATTTAATATTTGGTTTGTTTATTTATTACTATTTATTTCATCAACCAGTTAACTTTCATTACAATGACATTGCCATGGTTGTTGTTGCCATGGTTGATGAAACAAATAATATTAAGTTCAATACAACCAACATTGAATGGGCCATCTGACATTTTCAACGTAATGCTATAGTGTGGTCATTTCATTTATACAACCCTTCTTCCCCACTCACTGAAGCAATGTTGCTATAGAAATAAGTGCATAGATAAGGCTTCTAAACAGCAGCCAGGTATGGTTCTCACATCAACATTTACCAGAGATCAGGGTGTACTTTTTGTGAAAAAATCATGTACATTAACCTTCCAGTATCAGTTGGTGAACAATAGATGATCTGCATTATGGCATCATTATACTACAACTATCAGATTAGCATTAATTGTTCTTAAGGGATTAAGAATTAGAATATGAGAGAGAATTTGCAAAGAATGTTGGTAGTAGTAGTAATAATTCATGCAGATCGCCTATACATTAGCTGCTGTCAGTACAGATTGGCAAGCCATGCCAAATTCCAATACAAGTCAGTAGTATCCAAAACAAGCTCATAAGTTTACCTGTAAAAGATGTGGAATCAACACCACTGACTGCTTCTTGTTCCCATAGGTGTCTATACTGGACAATACCATGTCAAGATAACCCCATAGATCCTTCAGAGAACGTGGGTCACAACTGACACAAAGTAAAATCATTTAACTACTATTAATGGTTAATATCACATAAATTGATTTTGTAGATAGATCACACATGAATATCATTTTTGATATTTTACAAATGTTTAGTTGGTTATCAATGTAACTGAAAAAAAGTGGGGTGTCACCAAGCTTTCTTTAGAAATACTTGTCTCCGATTGTAAGTGCTGATTTTTCTAATAATGTGAATTATTCAAAATTTCTTTTTTGGTAATGCACTGTGAAATAAATATTTTTGAACTAAAATCATGGATAATCAAGCTTAATTGTCAAGAAAATATTCTTATTTTTGAACAGAATGTTAGGTGACATTCTTTGAGTTTCCTGTGGTAAACATGTTTGTCTCACAAACACATTTTTACATTTATTGTTGAAATTAGTGCACATTAGACATCCCCAGTACAAAACTGTGGAATAACAATCAAATTACAATGGTTAGAGGAGCTGTCTCAGCCAGGATGCTTTGTGGCCCCGTGGTCTATGATGTACTCAAAGCAGCCATTTTCAAGGTGACAGAAAATGGCCACTAGAGAAATAAAATCTCTTCAAATTCTCCACATTTTCTCACTCATGCCACACAAGTGAATTCTTTAGAGTTCGTTACTAGCTAGTGAGTGACATTTTAAGATTTTTTGTAGATTTGTTTATTTTACTCATATGTAAACAATAACGGAGGCGTACCAATCATCGTTGTTGGATGGCTCCTTTAATTTAGATGACAGTTAACCTAGAAATTAGCCTATCACTGGATATAAAATAATTTTGTTTGTTTTATTCTCAGATTTTTGGAACCAATCACTGATTACTGGGACAGGTGAGGTGGAGGGGAGGGGAGGGGAGTGCAAAAAGGTGTGGGTCACAAATATTTATACAAAACTAAATAAGAATTTACATTATTCAATTTAAAATTTAATAGGCTTGAGGTTTAACCACTTGGCTATCCATGTCATCCCTATATATGCTTGGACATTGGAGGGGGACATTGGGGAGTCTCGAACACCGCAACACCGCAAAAAATCGATGGTGAACACCACAACACCGCAAAAAATTAAACACAACACCGTCACCGCGTTTTTTCATGAGTCACATGAAAAAAACATTTTGGTTGGATTAAAATCGCAACTCCGAAAAAAATTTTCATTTCACCATGCACCGCACGTAACTTAACTTAAATATCGCACATCGCGAGGTTTTACATCACCGCAATACCACAATTTTTCAGTCTCATTCACTGTAACACCGCACAAAAATAAGGATAACACCGCAACACCGCAAATCCCAATGTCCCCCTCACATTGCAATCTGTATTTTTAAAAAAAAGATTGTGTGACAAGGTTAGCTCAATGATTAACCAATCAGAGTTAGCATTTCCTTGTAGCGAAGTTGAGATTGCGTGACATTTCCTCAAATAATGTGCGCAAAAACACATGATAAAATTCGGGATTTACGAAAATAAATCAGTTCCGCTCAAAATGTCGTCCTGTGTAGTTGTTGTTTGTTCTGTTTAAGTTTATTTTTTATCAATTTAATTACGTCTTCTGCAACCTATCGTTGAACATTGATCCATTTCACCCGGTCACAAATGTGTTTTGATTGCTTTTTCTTTGCTATATCCCTGTCACACGATCTAAATTATTTTTAGGGAATGGATCATAAGTAGCGTTTATACATCGAGTTATGGATGTACGTGGGAGGTTGCTAAGCATGAAAAAAGCGTAATGAGCTGCATGACGCGTAGCAGAGTGCAACTCTAGCTTTTTTGAGTGCTTAGCAATCTCCCAAGTACATCCATAACTCGATGGATGCACAGCTACTTATGATAAATTGCTTTTATAACATAGATCATTTTTTTTAATAACAAAAACGATCACTTTTTTCTAGCGCGCGTCCAACAGAGAAACAATGCGTTGACAGCGTGCGCACTGTCATATTATCCAATCAGAGCGCACATAAGATTGAAACTTTTTGTTTGAAAATAAAATTGACGACAGCATGCGCGTGCGTGCATCATCGTGAAATGGTTCATAGAGAAGAACCAATCATAGCGCGCGTAATAACTTATGTATGTTATAACAGGTTTTAATCAATGGCTGGACAGGACAACACAGATTTCATTATTTCAAACTCAATCCACCCAATGACTAAGTTTACCTTTTCTTTTTCCACAACACGATATCCACTAGTTGTTGAGAAACCCAGCTCAACAAAACTTGTTGCTTGTTAGGTATAATACAATCAACACTCTCCCAAGCAGAACGAGCTATTTTGACCTTGTTTTGCCATGATAATGAAAGGTCGTTCAGCTTTGGAAAAACACCTATAATCGCATAAAAAAAGTTGTCATTCATCATCGATATTTTCCCGCCTCCACCGAGAGAGACTCTCGCTCTTGAATCCAAGAGCACAAGACTCTGCTAGCTGCGAACTCTGCTATATATTGAAGTCATAAAATCATCACAATTTTCAAAACCACGTGCACAATTTGAAGATTCAATAAAGATTTCCTTTTCGTTCGTATTATTGAAAAAATGTGACAGCATAACTGTCTTCAAGTAATCTACCTTACCTATCATTTGATTATCCATAATTAAAAATAAATTCGTTGCTTTTGCGAGAGCAAAATTTAATGTTGAAAAATGTAATCTCGAGCCGCAAGTTTGTCCGCCATATTTGTTTTGGCTGGAGAGACTGGTATACAACAGGAAACCCGAAAAAAAGAAAGGAAATTTTTAACAAATTACTTTCTTTTTTTTCCATAATATATTTCAAATTAACATTAAATAGGATTCGAAAAAAATTCATTTTATTCACGTTTTGTTCAAATTTAAATAATTTCTCATTTTTTATTACATTCTCTTCTTTTTTATTAACTTTTTTTTCATTTCTGTTTTACTTATTCACATTACTTTCAATATTTATTCAGAAAATCATGCCTACTTTAATCTTTCATTGAATGTCTTCATAATTCATTTCGCATTGTACTATTGGATGCACTTTATTTTATTGATTGATTTTTTTTATAACCCGAACGGAGGGAAACGAAAGTCTGTATAGTGTGTATAGTCTATTTATTTATTTTCCGGCAGAGACTTTCAGGTCATTTGGAGGGCAATATTGAGTGATTTATTAAAAAAGTGGGAATTTTCATTCATATTCTTTTCCGTTTAATTGCTAAAAACGGTCACAAACAGCTAGCCTGTGCTAAATGGTGACACTGTGTGTAATGGACCTTGAACACAATTTGGCAATAGCTCATTTCGATATTCTGGTTGAGCGGCCCCCGGGGTTCTACTTCAAGCGGAAAATTCAAATTACATAGTTTTAAGTTCGTTTACAAAATGCAAATGAATGCAAATAGAGTCGTTAAAAAATCGTCAAACAAATCGTAATAGCTAAAGTGCAATTACGTGTAAAAAAGTTTTTTTTGTTTCTTGCTTGGATGACTGCTTGGATAGTTCTCATGTTTTGCGTCTTTCCAGGTTATTTGCACTTTCGTATTCTTATGAGATCTTGCCTTATCATAAGAGAAAAAGAGTTGGAAGCAAACTCTCTTTCACTCCTGTTATCCGAGTGATCTGGAAATATTGATTTTTTTTCGAATGAACGAACGAACGAACGAACGAACGAACGAACGAACGAACGAACGAACGAACGAACGAACGAACGAACGAACGAACGAACGAACGAACGAACGAACGAACGAACGAACGAACGAACGATGGATGTAAAGAAAACAGCATAAAATCACTGAGAATATAAATGGACATTTGCATTCGAGTGCCTGAAATGAATAAATGGAATGATCCAAATATTCTATTTTACTGTAGTTGATTTTTTCTATAACCGAAAGCCAAAATATGGTTAATAATTGACTGGAGGGCCACGTACAGCGTCCTTACCCGAGAAAACACATCAACCTATGAACATTCTTCAAAAAGTTTTGACCATATTAGGCAATGATATGAAACAGCTCCAAAGGATGACAAATATATATACCTAGGCGACGGGGGGGCATGCACACAGAAATCTCCCCTTGTATCTTGATGAAATACTCAAAAATCCACTAAATTTGCACTTCAAGTACAAATAATATTTATTATTAGTATTTTACGAGCTTTTAGATTAATTTAGCTCGGTTTTGAACAAGTTATAATATTTTTTTATTATACAGGTTTTTCCCTCCCTCCCAAAGGATTGAATTTGTCCTGGTCACGGGGACAACTTTGACCACTCCTTCATGTGGAAGTTCTCGACCAAGCTCATCCTTTCCCGGTTACCGTTGAAAGTTAACGAGTGTGTTTCTTAGTTCTTCTCTTTAGTAAAGTCGTGGTTCATCCTCTTCAACTCTGCCGTAAGTACAAACATACCAAATCAACTATGTATGATTAGATTTTGGTATTTCGTTCATTTGATCCATGTTCAAGCTTCGCGAATGTTATTTTGTGCGAGTAAAGATTTCGCGAAGACACAAAGTGAACCACAGCATCAGCGATGAAATATTTCCGCACAAGTAGAAGCCAAAAAAGCATGTTTTTCGCAAGATTTATAATGATTTCTCAAACACATAGACTTATTATTTGGATATGCATAAAAGTCGTTCTTCTTGATCAGAAAGATGCCAAATTGGGATAAACTTCGTCAAATGATCGGAGTTTACTTCAGCTCAAGCAAGCGACCTCATACGAGTTAATGTTTAACATTTTAGTTATGAATTTCCTTTAGTAGGCGTATGTTCAAGTGAAACTCGGCTTTTGAGAATGGTGTGTCAGTTTTGTTTAGACTTGCAATCGACCTGCATAATTTGCTCGAAGAGATCATGTTCATTTCAACAGCTTCTATTTAGCGATATTTTGGCTTTTCTATGTATTGGAATCAGTTTAAAATTATTTATAATTTTATCAATTCAGAATCATATATCATATATGATTATATTTTAATCTATTCATGTTTCTGAAGTAAATGAAAGCTTTACTATGTGATCAATGTTGTAAAGAATACAGTCAATTTCAAACGACCATGCGGTTATCAATTTATTTTGCTTTAATACAAAGATGACAGACATCAAACTTTTTCCGCGTTGAATCTAGTTGTCGAATTTTTGTAAGCGAGAATTTGAGTGCCTAAGGGATTCACATTGTGGCAGTATTCATTTTCAGTAATGAACTATTAGATTCGAATTGATTCAAATTATATTTCTTTATACGATGCCTTTACACTGTATATGGTTAGAATTTTAATGCTCCTGTTTAACTTAGTTTAATCGTAAGACCTGAGAAATCATAATATTACAAATCAAATGAGAAGTACTTTTATAAAATATATTCCTGATGTAATTTAGATGTATGACCCTATACCGCCTTCAAATAACTTATTTGACAGGTTTTGAGCGTTCATTTGACAATAAGAGAAATTAAGTTTGTTAAATAATTGATTGTTGAGTTTAAACTTTTAAGGCATCAGGAGACAAAATCGAGGTGGCTTTTTGAAAATCACATTAATGAGTAAGGGTTTAAAAGTCAACCCCAGAAAAGTTTCTATTTTCTAAAGCCATGTTTTGCACATAATTGGAATTGATAAAAAATCAGTGGAGCATACGTTTGGAAAACAACTGTTGCCACATGATCGAATGAGATAAAAAAAGTTCATGTAAAATGAGTCTCTGGATTTTTGTTCAGCAGAGTCTCTCAATATAAACATGAGTTTGTCAGGTATTTGTACTCCTGCCACTTTGGATTCGACAATGAAAGAAGACTTAGTGATAGCTTCAACCATGGAGCATTTCATTAGCTTTTTCTTTTGGACCTTTTCTCCATCTTTCAAATGCTACTGTAACAAGTACCTCAGATTGTTCTTTGGCTTATATTTTAATATAACATCTGTACACAAGCATACCATTGCTATGGTATTACAATTTATGAAGCAATGCTAAACTGGGTGGAAAATTGTCACAAACTTTTTCATGTCAATCTGGAATAAAAGAACTATCACAAATAGGCAACACTCTTCGTCCATTTTCCATTTTTATGTACACTTTTTCTTTTCTTTTTTGTTTTCCCTCTCCTATCCCACCCACCCAATGTTGATTTCATGATTAAATGATTGTCAATGGGTCATTGTCCAGTGGGGGAGAAAGATAATTTTTTTACTTAAAACTTGATTTTTATGAATGCTCTAAAAAGGGCACATTTTCCTGAATGTACCAAGTAGTTTTGTCCAAGATTGCATTTTCGCCGTTTTGTGATTTATGCTGCTCACGTTTTGAATCTCTTGTGACTTCTATGTATAATGTCAATAAAAGATCACTGTGTGGTTATTTCTAACCCAAAATAAACAGAAGTTGTTATAAAATTGTGAAGTTTAACCAAAAAACTGTGTCTTGTGTCACACAACCAATATGACAATTATGCAACATATGCTCAAGGTTTTTGAGTCATTGTAACGATTAACATAACTAATTTCAATGTTTCTGAATCCTTGGACAACAGAAAAATAATTTTTCTATAACATAGTGTTAACAAGACTGACTATTTGGGACCATTAACAAGGGTTTTCATGCACAGCATCATATTTTTTCAAAAATAATTAGCAGCATAAGCTCATAAAATATATCAGATTTCTTTCTTTTATTTGAAACATTGTTTGTTAACCGTTAAGACTTTGTGTCAACCATAACTATATTTTCTTGGTAGGAAACATTTACAAATACAATACTAGTAGACAATTGATGAGTGGCAGATAGCTATATTCAAACCTTGTGTAAACATTTTTATTTTGTGCCATGCGGATCTTTAATCTCTAGAAATGGCATGACAAAAGTCACAACTTGGTGCTCTTTACATGTTAATTTCATGATCAAATGATTGCCATGGGTCAACCCATTCTAGGATAACAACTTTGTCCAGTGAAGGAGGGGGAGATGATTTTTTGGACAAAAAACATGATTTTTATGAACAGTCTGAATTGGATTCATTTTCCTGAATGTACCAAGTAGTCTTGTGCAAGATTGTAGGTTGGAAGTATAAGAATGTGTATGGAATTTCTTGCTGAGGCTTCTATATAGCCTGGTTTTCTCATTTTTTGTGAATTACTCATGTCCAGGCTATGTCATGCATGTTCAGACTTGCCTAACGTCCTCTGCTTACTCTCATGATCAGTTCTATACTACAACCTCCAACCAGCAAAACCTTTCAAATGTTACATGATACTGTGATTTCCTTAGTAGTGTACTCCATTTTTGTTTTGGGCCTTCAATTTAGGAAATCAAATGTTATATTTATAACATCAGTAATGTTAAGTTTGATTAATGATTAATTCAATATCAAAACATATAACTCCTATATTGAAACAACTACACTGGCTACCTGTACGTAAACGAATTCTGTTCAAGGTTATGCTGTTAACTTTCAAGTGTCTGGCTGGTCTTGCTCCTGACTATCTGAGTGAACTGTTAGTGATTCATAAACCAAGTCGTACACTGCGATCGTCAAGCAAGTTGATGTTGCAAGTTCCACATTCTAAAACTAAGTTTTATGGGAGCAGAGCCTTCTCCGTGTATGCACCAAAAATATGGAACTCATTGCCGGAGAACATTAAAAATGCTAAATCAGTGGACTCATTTAAAAAACTATTGAAAACATTTTTATTTGAACATAATATTAGTTTTTAAACAAAAGAACACTTGACACAATTAATTACCAGTAATAGTCCTATTTTCATTGTTTTTATATACAAATATCCATTTTTACTATATAGATAATATTTTTATTGCATATACTTATATATTTTCGTTTCTCATACTTTTCATATTTTATTGTAGATTTATACATTTTTCTTTTTATGATTTGTTAAGCGTATTGAGATTTTATGGAATACGCTATATTAAGAAATAAAGTTATTATGATTATTAAAACATAACAATTCTGTGAACCCATGTTAAGTTTAAGCTTAAGTGCATTTTTGTACATGTTTTATATTTGCTAAATGCTTGTGATTTTTCTTTGTTTTTATTCTTTAGATCATGACTAGTATGTCAGGAATTAAGATGGATCCTTCCATTCCAACATTCTTTAGTGACGATATGAATCTCAAAAAGCTTCACAAGTTTGCTGCATTCAAATTGTCAGATGACAAAACAAAAGTTATAATTGATGATGACATGAAGGGGCCAAAGGCTAAAACAACCAACAAAGAGGATGACAAAGAATTTTTCAATCAGCTGAAAGAGTTATTAAATCCAGAAGAACCACGTTATATTCTGTATGATTTTGGATTTTCAAGGAATGATGGAAGAGAAGCCCAAAAAATATGCTTTTTATATTGGTAAGTTATCACCCATGTCATATTCTGTATCGTTTTTGGTTCCCCAAAAGTAATAATGATATGATATCTATAGCCTCCTTTCCCTCAGCGGATATGGTCTGTATCTTCTCCTATGAAGATGGAGTGGTCATCAACTTTGATTAGCACATGTTAGGGTCATTTCACAGTAGTTGTGATTGAGGGAAAATAAAGATTTTGATATGCCTGTTGCATTTTATTTGTGGGTCATTGTTGTTAATTTCAAAGGGCCTGAATATGTATTCAGTTAAGGTGAAGAAGGTGAAGAAGCATTCAAAGAAAAATAAAGCTAATTGATGGAAAGTTTAATAAATTTGTACAATTTGTGGTGCCATGAATAGACCAGGGAGGGGGGTTACTTGGATTGAACAAAATTTAAAAATTTGACTAAAAACTCATTTTATTATTTTTTTCAAAAAAATAATCTTTGGAAGGAAAAGAAGACTGTACTTGGGGAACATCATCAGTAAAATATTTGCATAGTTAATAATTACCTAGATTCCGTAAGACCGGAGTTCGAAGTTATCGATATGTAAGAGTTCCCCAAGCACAGATTTCTTTGTGAACATCTTATATTTAATTTGTGAACGTTTCATAACAAAATTCTTGATCAGTGCCAAGAAAAATGAATCTGTCTGACACCTATTGTCAAAAATCCTTATTTTTGTTGCAAAACATGCTATTTTTTCCTTCAAAATTGCCTTGATTATCTGCGCAATAAAAATGTTGCCATTTTAAATCAGTAACTGCTGCTCAGGATACTTGTAGCAGCAAGATTTTCAAATATTGTTTTCTCTCCCAACTCGGTAAAAATGACATTCAATTTATTAAAACTTTCGCAAAAAAAAAAAACAACAACAACATAAAATACAAATGAAGATCAACCTTCAGACTTTTTTGCTTTGTTTCTATAATGGTCATTTTCAGCCGGTGCCACTACCTTAAGACTGAAATATTATTATTACAAATAACACAAATATTAAAAAGGAAAGCATGAACAAATATTGTCCATCACAGTAGCCATAAAAAGTTGCATTTTTTCTCAAATTGAGGCTAAGCTTGTTGAGGCACAACAGCTGATTAATAAGAAACTGGTGTATTGAATGGATCTTCTAACAATTTTCAATTTGTCATATTTGGGATACTGGTTACCGTATGTTCTGGAGTTGTATACTAATGAAGGATGGATGGATAATCAATAATTTATTTCCTGCTTGTGTTGTATTCCTTTCCGATTGTGTAATTGTCCATTATTTTTTGTAAGAAAAATTAATGTAAGCAAACCACATCATATCATCAACAAGTGATGTCATTTTCAAGTGAAAATTAGTATACCAGTAATACTCAATTCATTTCACTTCATTTCACATCCCATGGAAATGTGAAAATGACAACAGGCGATGTTGAATCATTGTGGTTAACTTGTGTTTTGCTAAGACTATTGTTTAGGAAAACAGGTCTACAATCGTTTTTTTTTTTTTTTTTTTTTTTCCATTGTCAATATAGGTGTAGCAATGACTGTCCGGTCAAAAAGAAGATGATCTACACAGCCACCAAAGATGATGTAAAGAAATGTTTTAGTGGCGTAGGCATAGAATTCCAAGTTAACGACCTGGAAGATATGAACTATGATGAGATGGCCAAAGAAATTGTGAAAAGAGGATTTTAAAGGCATAAGAACTTTCTTTCCAAAATCAAACAATGAGTTGATTGAAATGTAACATGTTTTGCATCCATTAATTGATAATGTCACAGATATTATGTAGAAATTCATATTATATCACATTTGCACAATTCTTGTATTATTGTACTTTTTGATATAGTAATGTTTTGGACTTGTGATTGAATTAACACACTGTAAGTATATTTCCATTGGTTCAAATTATTAAAGCTGACATATTTTCATTTTTAGAAGTGAATGTGATCTTTGTGAAGACATTTTGATGTCTTGTAATGATGGCCTTGATGTATAATATTATTGTGACATAGTATAGTATATATTGTGTGATATGACAGTATGGTGTAAGTGTGGTATGATATAGTATGGTATGTAATATATACAATATGAGCGGCTGAGCTGTATGGAATATACAATGTCGAGCCGAAGGGGAGACATTTTATATTCCATACAGATCGGATGTGAATATTGTATATTTTAATTATGGAATGTTTAGATTAATGCTGCTATTCTAGATTAATATTTTTGAAATCAGATTTAATTTGGCCGAGATATTTCAAGCTAAACCTTATGCAAATCAGGATGATTTCTGTATCAAATATACAGATGCCATCACGGTAGTGATTTTTCATTGTTCTGGGTTCATTAATTATTCACAAATTTTATGACATAGTATGGTATATAGTTTGGTATGACATAGTATGGTATATAGTGTGGTATGACATAGTATAGTATATAGTGTGGTATGACATAGTATAGTACATAGTGTGGTATGACATAGTATAGTATATAGTGTGGTATGACATAGTATGGTATATAGTGTGGTATGACAGCATGGTATAGTGGTGTGGTGTGACAGTATGGTATACAGTGTGGTATGACATAGTATAGTATATAGTGTGGTATGACATAGTATGGTATATAGTGTGGTGTGACATAGTATGGTATATAGTGTGCTATGACATAGTATGGTATATAGTTTGGTATGACATAGTATAGTATATAGTGTGGTATGACATAGTATAGTATATAGTGTGGTATGACATAGTATGGTATATAGTGTGGTGTGACAGTATAGTATATAGTGTGGTATGACATAGTATGGTATATAGTGTGGTATGACATAGTATGGTATATAGTGTGGTATGACAGTATAGTATATAGTGTGGTATGACATAGTATGGTATATAGTGTGCTATGACATAGTATGGTATATAGTTTGGTATGACAGTATAGTATATAGTGTGGTATGACATAGTATAGTATATAGTGTGGTATGACATAGTATGGTATATAGTGTGGTGTGACGGTATAGTATATAGTGTGGTATGACATAGTATGGTATATAGTGTGCTATGACATAGTATGGTATATAGTGTGGTATGACATAATATGGTATATAGTGTGGTGTGACATAGTATGGTATATAGTGTGGTATGACATAGTATAGTATATAGTGTGGTATGACATAGTATGGTATATAGTGTGGTATGACATAGTATGGTATATAGTGTGGTATGACATAGTATGGTATATAGTGTGGTATGACATAGTATGGTATATAGTGTGGTATGACAGTATGGTATATAGTGTGTAATGTAATGTAATGTGGTGCTTATATAGCGCATTTCACTCAGTCTCAATGCGCTTTACAATCTTTTAATATTTATAGTATGTAATCCGGATTTACAAGCATGAGGTTGATTAGTAATTAGTATGTATTAGTGTAGGCCTATCACCGAGGATGGTCGTACCTGCGTCCTCAGTCGTTCTTTTACGTCCCCCCGTTAATGGTTAATGTGTAGTGTGGCGAGACGGGACCTCCAGTTTTATCGTCCTTATCCGAGAAGACGCGAACCCTTACAATTATAAATCGAAGAACATTCTCCTCAATTATTTAAAGACCCTGAGTGATGGTCCGGTTGAGGGTTCGAACCCGCAGCCTCCCGGTTAACAGCCAACGCTCTCCCAACTGAGCTAACCTGTTAATCGGTTGGTGTGGTATGACATAGTATGGTATATAGTGTGGTATGACATAGTATGGTATATAGTGTGGTATGACATAGTATGGTATATAGTGTGGTATGACATAGTATGGTATATAGTGTGGTATGACATAGTATGGTATATAGTGTGGTATGACATAGTATGGTATATAGTGTGGTATGACATAGTATAGTATATAGTGTGGTATGACATAGTATGGTATATAGTGTGGTATGACATAGTATGGTATATAGTGTGGTATGACATAGTATGGTATATAGTGTGGTATGACATAGTATAGTATATAGTGTGGTATGACATAGTATGGTATATAGTGTGGTATGACATAGTATAGTATATAGTGTGGTATGACATAGTATGGTATATGGTGTGGTATGACATAGTATGGTATATAGTTGATATAACATTGTATATAGTGTGGTATGACATAGTATGGTATATAGTGTGGTATGACATAGTATGGTATATAGTGTGCTATGACATAGTATGGTATATGGTGTGGTATGACATAGTATGGTATATAGTTGATATAACATATTATTGTATATCTAGTATTTCTAAAGCTCATGAATTATTAATGAGTGATTTTCAAAGCAGGTAGAACTGATATAACTGTCCTAATTTGCATAAACGTAGAACTCTATTTTGTCCCGATATAGTTGAAAAATTCTCGATATTTTAATTAACAAATATCAAAAAACTAAATTCAAATATTTTCAAAAAAACTTAATTACGTTTGGAGTTTTATTAGTATTATTAGTTGTTAGTAATTAGTATGTATTAGTGTAGGTTTATCACCGAGGATGGTCTTGACCTGCGTCCTCAGTTGTTCTTTTACGTCCCCACGTTACTGGTTAATGTGAAAGTATGGCGAGACGGGTCCTTCAGTTTATCGTCCTTATCCGAGAAGACGCGAAGCCTAATAATTAAAAATCGAAGAACATTCACCTCGAGCCCGCAGCTTCCCGTTTAACAGCCAACGCTCTCCCAACTGAGCTACCCTGTTAATCGGTTACAATCAAATTTGCATTGTTGAACAAAACATCGCATTAATTAGCTTTATTGGAAAGTGCGATATTTCAAAACCAAAAAACGTCATTGTATTGACATACAAGTGTTATTTTACTTCCTACAAACACTCTTAAAGCTTTGTTTTCGACTCTCAACGCTCTAACCATAAAATATATACATAGAGCATTCTCCGGTGCACCTGCAATGAAAACTAATATTGCTGAAACATATACTGCACTGTCAAGGGGCTGCTTACTGTTCTTTAACTATAAGACTGTATATAGTATTGTTAGATCAACTAACACACACTGTGCACTGTGAATAGTAATTACTTACAATCTGCTGGATCGAAAGTGCAAGATGGTTCGCACTACAAAGTCTAACAGTGAAAACTTGTCAAAATGAACAAGAGTTCTTCAGAGGAAATTCTTTTAGATTGTCCAGTGACTTTGAGGATATATTTGGTCCAGCAAGAACGTTCACAACAGTATGGCCATTTTTTAATCTTCTCCATCGTTCTCAATACCATAATAGCTATTTTAGCTTCGGTGAGCAATGCTGTGGTCATCTATACTATCTCGTTTACTCCGTCGCTGAGAATACCTTCTAATATTCTCATTCTTGGGCTAGCGTTGTCCGATTTTGGTGCCAGTGTCCTGTCACAGTCTTTTTACTGCTTTCTTCTTGCAGCGGAGCTCAGACACGACCTAACACTCATTTGCCCAGCATCGACTGCTCATTTTATAACTGTTTGGACTTTTGTGTCTATTTCGTTTCTAACGCTAATAGCGATATCTGGAGATCGATATTTGGCGCTATACTTGCATTTGAGATACAAAGAAGTTATAACGACTGGTCGTTATTTTGTTTGTCTGGTAATCATCTGGGTCGGTGGTTTTGGAGTTGGAATAATTCGAAACTACGCCCCTCTATATGATCTAGAGAAAATCGCGTTTGGTTTATTTGCCGTTCTATTCGTTTGCCTCGTATTACTTAAAATATTTTTCATCTTCAAAATAAACTCCGTCCTTCATCGACACTCGATTCAGATACAAGCTCAGCAATTACATATGAATATGCCGACGTTTAAAAGATCTGTACACACAATCTACTACGTGATTGGAACTTTTATTTTTTGTTATGTTCCTTATGTAGTGTTGTTAGCGCTCGCCAGAACGTCGAGATTAAAACCACGTACTGAACGAATGTCTTATTTGTATACCATTGCTGAAACTTTGGTTTTGCTGAACGGAGTTTTAAATCCTGCAATATATTGCTGGCGACTTACGGAAATAAGACGAGCGGCCATACAGTGTTTGAAGAAACGATTTGGAAGAAATGAAAACAAAATCTTATCCAATGACAAACAGAATGTTCAGAAGAATGTGGATTGCAAACGCAATTGTAAAATGCAAAACGGTGCAGCTGAATAAAAAGCATACACTAGCGACGTAAAAGAATGGTAAAACCTAAATGATTGTGGGGACGAAGATATAAAAAAAAATTAAAAAAAATTCAGCAATGCAATTGTGTTATTCAGTTTTCTGTTACAATTAGCCTATGCACGATAATCTGTAAATGTATTTTTTTCTTTAAAATAGTAATTAGGGCGTTAATACAATTAATCTTGAATATTGCACAAGGACAAATATACAAACTGCAACACACGAACAGACAATGACAGAGACAGAGTATAACAATAAACAAGTATAACAATAAACAAATAATGAATTGAGTAAACAACGTACAAACCCACCGGGAAAAAGAAATAAATCGCAAATGATCAAACCAACAAAACACCAACATAAAAAAAAGATATTCAATGGATTTTTTTAAGAGGCGTTCCAGACGTCAAGTACAGTATGCGCTTGCAAAACGAAAAAGCCTGTCTCCACAGATCTGCCGACCACTAAAACTGAAACAAATAACGTGCTAGGTTTCTCAATAATATGAACGTTTGGGGTATTAAAATAGAATTACATTAGCTAAATAAATAAAAAAATAAATAAATGAATAAATAATAAATGAATGAATGAATGAATGAATGAATGAATCAAAAGAAACAAACAAACAAACAAACAAACAAACAAACAAACAAACAAACAAACAAACAAACAAACAAATAAATAAATAAATTGATTAAAGAAAGGTTAGCAAAAGAATCCCAACAAAGTAAAAATGGAGGAAAAGGCTTGGTGGGGCCGGCCGGGCCATGAATGGATGGATGAATTTGTACGTTCGAAAGGTTTCCTGGATGAATAAATGAATGAATGAATAAATGCATGAATGGGTAAAAAAACAAAAAAAACAATGGATGAATGAATAAGCGTATAAATGAATGAATTAATGAGTGAATTAGAATGTGTGAATCAAGTTGTGAATGAAGGCGTGAATGAATCGATAAATGAATGAATCGATAAATGAATGAATGGATGGATGGATGTATTGTTGAGTTCAGTAATATAATAAATGAATTGATAGTAAAACCAAAGGGTGCTGGAAATGATTAAACAAATCTGTTTATGGAAATGTTTGATGAATAGGAAAAAGCACTAGTAATATTGCAATGCTTGAAGTCATTGTGTGAACTTTATTTACTTTCGTATTCACTCTGGTCAATTTTCACTGTTTTGACGTCAGTATATAAACAGTATCAAATTTTACACAGTCTAAACAAGCCGCACTCAATTCATCAGTCAAGTGTCCTTAAGTTTATTTGATTTATGGGTTGTTATACAAGTCGTAAAGGACAAAAATGTACACATCAGATCTTCACATCACCGGAAAACCAACAGCCGACATCTATATATCGAGTGCGATCTTTTGTACGAGCATCAGTGTCATGATCGAGAAAGCTGTGATGGTTGTGAGCTGAGGATAATCATAATGTGTTATTCTCCTTACCAGAATTAGATGAAACAGTTACCCAACCAAACATTATTTACAAAACCCGGACGGGAATGCATATCTTTCAAGAGAAACGCCTTTGAAAAATAAGTTATTCCTAGGAAAAGACATTGATTAGACATCAGTTTACGGAAATTTAAATGAAGAACTTCATAATTTTTTTGTACACGTCACAAAAAAAAATATAATTTAATCTTAAAAGACATCATTATCCCAAATTCTTAACATAAAAAAATAAAAAAATAAAAATAATTTGGCTTCACCGTGCTTTTCTTCGAGATATAAGCGAAAAATACGCAGAACATTAGATGGTTTCAATGTGGTGGACGCGCGGGGATATAATACAACAGCAATGAAAACCGATGAAACAGAGTGGCCGTGGGGACGAGGTTGATGAAATTGATGAAAATGTGGCTAGCCCCAGGGAGTAATTCAGCCAATTTTATCCAATTCTTGTTTAGTTGGAATTGATTATTTTATATAGTGTTTCTAGATGAAAATCTTTTACTGAAGACGATAAATGTTGAGAACATTTCAAGATAATTAAAAAGGAAGAACAGTTAGTCAAAAGGAAGAAGCAAACTATGAGAAATATGAGGATAGAGAAAAGAAGAAGAAGAAGAAAAAAAATGAAAAACAACAACAACAAGAAAACAAAACAAGAAAACAAAGACGCCATTAGGATTTTTTTAAGAAAAAGGGGGAAATAAAGGGTGAGGTATTTGATATTATGATATATACAAATATAACGACTATATTTAGAAATAAAATGGAAAAAAAATAAAACCCGAAACTCAGCGGCGGCGCAGAGATGCGGGTTAAGGTGTCTGGAGCCCCGGGGGTGGGGGGAGGGGGAGGGGACTACGGGGATAAACGATAGGGGACGCTCGTCGGAATTTTTCAAAAATACCCCTAAAAGATACCAAAATCATGAGTTTCAGTGACTTTCAATACTCTAAAAGATACCAAAAAGTGAGAATTTGGAAAATTTTATATTTTTAAACCCTAAAAAGATACCAAATCGTCGATTTTTACCCCTAAAAGATACGATGAGCATCCTCGATCGTTTACTCTCGGAGTCCTCCCACCCCCCGGGTCTGGAGCGTCTTCTCATGCAGCTTTTCCAACAAGCTGTATTTCTCTTCTGACAAAGATGGATCCAAAAACTTCTGCATTTATTCATTTGCAAAAAAAAAAAAAAAAAAAAAAACTTGTATGTATCATTTAAAAAAAATTTAATTTCACATTATTTTGTAGAGTGCAAACACTAAATGTGTGCAACAGTTGTGACTATTTAGTAGTAAATAGCGCTAATATTACACAAAAGAATACAATAAAATTGGCATAAAATAGCACTAATTAGTAGTATTTCACACTTTCAGTGCATGCACTCTATTTCATGCTATCTATTTCCCATATGTTTTCGTTTACACCCAAAGCATCATGGATGCTATATAACCCCGCTGACCTAGTGTTTGCTGTATCAGGTATCGTATCTTTGAAACATTTTGTTGTGTAGATATGTTGTGCAAATACGCGTCTGCCGTCAAAATAACTTTACACCACTAAACCACAAAGATTTTATAATGCTTCTATAGAACGAATAATCAAGGAATTACCTCAAAAAGTAGATTTCACAAACCGTTATATTTGATCAAACGTTCCATCGCACGTGTTCGAAAATGTTCGGCAGAACGTTTGTAAACAAATGGGCTGTGTTGTTAATTTTCTTATTCGTTGTGTTGGAAATTCAGATCTTGAAGATTCCAGGGTCCCAGAGTCAAGGAAAACTACAGAAAGTCGAAAATACTGGTAAGATTTTAATTGTAATATTAACTTTTCGTTTGCAAGTTTGCCGTTCTTTGCGTTATGATTTCGTGCTACAACACATCGACAACACACTTTGCAAGAGCATAAATATGTTCTTCCTTCGGCCCCTTGCTCTAGCTAGCTTTATACATTTTAAATATATATTAGTTAATCGCATTTTGCAGCGTTGTTTGTTGTCTTCTTAGATATCTGCTTTCGAATTTAATATTTTAGCATAAAAATCGAAACTTCCACATTCCACTTTGTACACACATTTTTGTAGTTTACGTTTTGAGCATAATGTTCTCGTTTCCGTTACCTTCTAATTTTGGTGATTCTTATATTATGCCTCAACATGAAAATGCTAGAGGCATTGAAGTTCAAAGTTATATCTTAGAATAAATAGCCTACGCATTCAGATTGTAAGTCGTGGATCTTGATCTTCACCGATACTAGAAGTTGCTGATTGAATTGATTTCTCGCTGTTCGTGGACAGTTTCAAACTGAGCCAAAACTCCAGGCATTCATTTTGTCTCTCATTAATTTGTTCTTGTTATCTCATGTAGTTAATTATTAAGTGTTGTTATTTTGTATTTTATTATGAATATATTTCGACTTGACTTTTTTTGTTAATAGTGTTTGAAAGGTTGTTTGGTAGTGATTTTTTTGCTTTGGTATGTGGGATGTTTTCTGTGTATATTTGTTTAATTTTTGAAGAAGTTACTGGCCGATCAAATTTAAAAGTAGTGCATTGGATTTAGATATTGACGTTGTTGAAGAAAAAAAAATGAAAGAAAAAAAAACATTCAATTTATTTTTCATTTTACTAATTGTCTCCCAAGAGCTAAGATTCTGCTGTCAATTTCGTTTTCATTTCTTATCCAAACAACTCATCCTTTCATTATCAATAATGCTTTCTGTAATTTCTGTTGATTAACATATATTCTGTGATTTCCAAATAACAATATAAAAACCAAAAACCTGTGATCATTCATCTTTCACCACACTCACAAACAGTGCACCATCTGAAAAGTCTTTACACACATCTATCAATTTGAAGTGAATGTCAAAAGTTCTGTATTGTCTTCTGTTTGAAGCAACATTCATGTTATTTGTGTTTCATCAATTTTGACATTTCTCAACCACATCAACTAGCTTGCCGTATAGTTAATTGTACAAATGTAGTTTTTGTATGTATGTTATGTTGACTCACTTTATTTCTCTAATGTGGTTATTTTACATGAAGACTGGTTAGTAATATGCCAGATAAATCCATATTCAGGAATTTTTTTTGGAAGCCGCATGGCTGATAGAGTGATCAGACTGGTTTGGTCTTGTAATCTGGCGGTCCTTAGGTTGGATTCCTTCTTTGGCCTGGTTCATCTCCTAACCAGTTGAGATTCTTAACAATGTTATGGTAAATTATGAGTATTTGGAAATTAAAATACCATGCACATCATAGACATGAAAATATCTTGATAGTTTTTTTTCAATTTTGATTCAGAAACACTAATTAAAAATGCATTTATTGTTAAGGTATTTTGATACTGCTAGGCAATTCCATTTGTTTAAAAGATCAAATAGATAGAATTTCCAAATAGCCTAAAGGCATTTCTGCTGAAAGATTGGCTTGATAAATTTAGTTTGATAAAAATGCAGTGATAATGGCTGTCTTTGGTACAGATTTCAAAATAGCCTAGAGTCCTAGGTAAAGTTGAGGAGTGTTATGAAGTACCCAGAAATTTGACGCTTTTTGTCACTATCAATTAAATAAAAAAATTTACTGTCTAAAATTTCACACTTTGAGTCTTTGTGTTTTTTTTAATGATTAGTTTGTTATATCCCTCAGAAATTACTTCCAGTCTCTTTTTCCTTTTTTGTACATGGAACTTTATTTTTATGTAATTTACTTCAATTAGACTCATTTAGCCAGTATTCCTTAATCATTAATTAACATTTAGTGGAACCTTTTATCTTCAGTAAAGACACAGCAGTCTTGCAGTTTTGAGCAAGACAAGTTTCAGCTTTAATAAAGACATCTATATCTTTAGTTCTTTGGAGTAATTACAATAAAATTATTTATCTCCTTTTTTATATGACAAAATCACTTCAAATTAATAAAAACTAAATCAATATATTTTCATTTTCCCACCTAGATTTTTCAAACTAGCAGCTTATTTGAAATTGATTCATAATCCTTTATCATGATTGTAAAGAAAATATGAACATGTTTTTAATGGGAATGCTGATAAATGCACTGCATATTAAAGCCAGATACTGGTTATTAAAACCAATCCCAATTTCACAAGAAACCATATGATACTTTTCTCTCAAGTATAAAGCCATTAAGCTGTAATTATTTTACATCATATCTACCATCACTGATCAGTGCTAAACCATGATTGAGAGATGTTTATTTTAGCTTAAGCTAACTACAGTAAGAGGTTATTAGAAAGTGATTTTCACCAGAAATTGAGTGGTTTATCTTTGTTTTTTGGTCACTTAGATAACTGTGAAAGCTGATATGACTTGTCTGTTATGGAAGGGCTTAAACTGTCAGTCTTGCCAGACATGGAGCCTCTTAATTATCTGATAAAGTGACAATTTGGTTTTGATAATTGGAAGAGTACTTAGATATTTCATGCTATTTTCATGTTTTTTGGTGTTATTTATTTATTACTTGTTTGTTTATTTGTTAGTTCATGCATTACATATTAAATAAACAGTCAAACAAATAAGTGAAATAATAGAATAAATACCACCAAAAACAAGCCATAAATGCTTATATTGCTTGATATGTCCAAGTTATTTTTTATTTGAAATTCATTTGCGTTTTATTCATATTCATAATATTTTTATTAATTGAGAAACAATTTCAGTGATTGTATCAAGTGTGCAGGTACCTTGGGCTTATTAAAAACATGTAGTGCTGATTGTGGAAAAACTTAGATAAGATAGACTTCTAAGGACTGCAAACTTACATAAAACACGTAAATTGATTTCTGGGAGATTGTAAAATGATTATTATTGCAGATGTGTTCCTAACTGAGAACGAGTTGTGAAAATCTTAGGGGATCATCAATGCATAATTTCTTAGGCATTATGGTGGATTCTGTGATATTTCTTTCTAGAAAGTGCAAAGGTTTTGTCTGGGAACTCATCCTGAGTGAGAGTCACACGTTATTCTTTCATTAAATCTTATTTCATTTAGTCTTATTTCATTACATCTCATTTCCTCACATATAAAAAGTAAGTATGTTTTCCAAGTCCTAAACTGCGGACATGAGTTTTTGTTGTTGAAAAAAGGTGTGCATGAATTGTGATGGCATTTGTCATCAAGTGCAAATATACCGCCTGCATTTTTCTGTTAATTGTTTGCAACATGTGTGTCATTGTGGAGGAAATAAGGAGATTGACCTGTGCTAGCAGATTTCATACCACAACAATTAACAGTCTGTTTTTGATGTATACTTACATATGATGTGTGCTAATAGGAAAAATATAAGTAGAGATGGTTTTGACTGTTTTATTAAATTTCTTTTAATAGTCAACACTTGCATTGTACCCTCTTAATAATTGTGTCAGTGGAAATACAGTCGCATGTAGAAGTATGTGGTAATTTTTGCCTGTTTGGAGTTTCTTTCAATTTTCTCCTTCGTATGTACTTTCTGTCAGGTTGCTCCTAGTTACTTGTAGTTTTTCTTTAGTTTTTATCTTGCGTACCATTGCCTAAGCGTCAAATTTTATGGTTCGTTTATATCAATGAAATAAAACCAAATTAAGGTTGAACAAAAATGAAGTTTATACAGGGTTAGATTGACCCTTTTCCCCTCTCCGTTGGAGACAAAATTATCTAAAAAATTCCCTGTATGTCCGAGGCCAAATTTCGGTGTGATTTTTTTTTCAGGTCACCCAAGGCATCCCTTGGTTGATGAAAAAAACGAGGAGTATGAAGATGACACTGATGAGGATACACAAACTGGGCAAAATATGAAGGTATTTCTAAGTTAAACGGAACGATCTTGAACATTCCTTGGTACAAAATTGTCATATTTTGCTTGTTTTTTTTGTGTGTTTTTTTTTAAACTTAACACATTTACCAAAATATGTAGTGTAGTTTAGCATAAATCTAAAGTAAAAGGACGAACCATTGCGCTTACCTTCTAATAAAAGTTGTACATTTGGATTTAAACATGGCGCCAATTGCGCATACCACTGACAAAAGATTTGGGCATATCAATAATCATGGACCCAGATAAGATATTTTGATCCGCCCCGAAATATAATAAAACAAGTAAAACAACAATAAACAGACCAATAAAAAGGAAAATAAAACAAAGAAACATGGGGCAAGAAAGCAAATTAACAATAAAAAAAAATGATTTTTTCCACCGTTTCAGGGTGAATTTGATGACCAGTCCTATTACGACGACTCGGTGGTGTTCTACAACAGGGTTCCCAAAACAGCCAGCACAAGCTTCATGGGCGTTGTCTATGACCTGTGCGAAGTGAACAACTTCCACTCAATTCACCTAAACATCACTAAAAACAATCACTTCTTATCCGTCGCCGACCAGCTGCGCATAGCCAACAATATAACACGATGGAAGAGCCATTTGCCCGCTTTGTATCACGGACACGTGGAATTTATTAACTTTCATAAACTTGGAGTATCTCCAAATAAAATTTTTTATATTAATATTGTTAGAAAGCCATTGGATAGGCTAGTGTCGTATTATTATTTCTTGAGGTTTGGAGACACGTTTAGACCTCATAAAGTACGGTCAAGACAAGGCGACAAAGAGGTAAGTTTACAAGCCAATCATACCAACAATTGTGCTTAGTTACCTATGAAAGTTTTGGTGAAGAAAAAAATAAAGCGACAGTTGCATTTTCGCATGTGCTTCTTGGCTGGTGTTGCATAAAAAAGTTTTCAATTCATCTTTTAACTGGACCAAGTTGACCTGAGCTATTCTGGTGATTTCGGGCATTTAATGGATGCTACTCCGTGATGGCTCATGCAGCTCCGTCGTTTAAAAACGCTACGTCATTGTAAGAAAAGATGTACGAAAAAAGGTGTTCATAATATCGCCCGCGTTGCCGGAATACGCCCTGGTCGCCTCGGTTTCTGTCGGCAAGCAGGTCAGAGATGGAATGATCACTGCATGGTTCCTTTGGACAGACAATGTGTCAAGTTAGAAGAGTGCAGGCCAGTTAAGCGCGACACAATTCTTAATCTTTACTGCCAGAGAAGATTTAATTATGCTTTAACTAAGAATTCACCGAGCCATAAACACAAAACCACAAAGGTATCGAAAAAAAAGCTGCATTTGTTTATGAGGTCTCGGCGAATTCTTAGTTAGTGCATTAGTAAATCTTATCTGACACTAATATAGTTAATAACTGTTTCACACTTATGTGGCGTTCAGTCTATCAGCTAGAGCTTCAATCGCCAAAAAAAAAAAAAAAACCCTGATGGTTCCTTGGCGATTCCTTATTCCTATATATAATAAGACAAAGTGCATGCTTCTCTTATATTTTGTCCACAGACGTTTGATGAATGTGTTGAAAAGGGCCACAGGGACTGCAAGCCAGAGAAACTATGGTTACAAATTCCGTACTTTTGTGGTCAGGCGCCACAGTGCCAGTAAGTTATATTCGTTGATTAAAAAAAACATCAAATAGTTGGGACTCATAATTAGTACTAAAATGATTCTTTGACTCGGAAATGTGTATTCCCATGCTGATTAAGACTTAGCCAGTGATGGACTGAACTATACGAATTAATTTTTTTTCATTTATGCCTACACGGCGATATCAAGACCTGTACAGACCCATCAGTCGTCGTAAATGATATGAATGTCAATTTATTGAATATGAATGTCTATGTTATTCAATGTGAATGATAGCGTCAATATTGCTCCAACCCGGCTACCTGTAACACAGTAGTTAGTGAATTGACGAAACTGTTCGAAACCGAACACAATGCAAGGCTTATAGGTGGTGCTTTTTCATCAATTATTTTAAAATCTTTTTAATCCCAATCCATTCAGTTACCTATGATTTTGTACATTCAGGTCACCAGGCAGTAGGTGGGCTTTAGAGCAAGCAAAGCGACATCTCGTCGAAGACTATTTATTAGTAGGACTTACAGAAGAACTAGAGGGCTTTGTGTCATTAATGGAAACTATATTACCGAGATTCTTTAAAGGTGCCACCAAGGTATTTAGAGAAGGTAGGTGACCTGATGTTAATAGAGGCGATTGGACGAAGCCTGAATAAAGGTATCCAGTGGATAAAAAGTATCCCAATTATAATTCTTTATAGAATTTATTCAGATTTTATCTCCTGGAAAATTATTTATACGCTGTGGATAGCGCTATCCAGGCTTCGGTCACATGCAGCGGGTATGGTGAAGTGTTGATGTTGTTAGTATAGCCGCTAAGATGGTTTTGAGTTCAATGTGGAATACATTTCTACGAGTTTGTTTTGCAAAGAGTTCTTAATAGTCCAGTTTCATGTTATTATTCATTGCTCAGGCTACGCCTCGATAGTATTTAATATATTCTTCTATACGTACATCCCATGGGAATGCACCAATCCAAAAACAATATAAATACTATTGGTTTTGTGTTGACTCTTTTGTTAGTTTACCTACAATTGAGGCTTAGCCTGAGCAATGAAGAACTTGAAACTGGTCAATTGAATTTCATGGTTTTCCTGCGTTTACTCTAGTACATAGTGATTATTATAATTCTGTTGTTGCAAGCGTGATGATGACATTGCATGGACTGAAATGGTATTTGAGAAATGCCGGTTACGATCATTGTGAATGTGGCTTTGCAGGTAAAATGGTAACGGCCTTTTAAATTATCTTTTCAGGGGAGAAATCTCATCTACGCAAGACACAATCTAAGAAACCGCTCGAACAAAAAACAATAAACTTTTTCCATAAAAACAGGATATGGAAAATGGAAAATGAATTCTACGAGTTCGCAAAGAAAGTCTTTTATACGGAGAAAAAGAGAACTATCGTTCAAATCGAGGATAACCACGTGAAAACTCCCGTCCAATTCTTTTACGAGAAAATTAGACCAAAATAACCCACTTTGCTCGATATATAGAATATATATTAATAAAAACATCTATCTGTTTAAAATTCTCTCAGAAATGGCAGTGGAAGCATTACGAATCTTACGAAGTTGAGAGTATTTTGGGCATGGCAGGGATATCGGTTTTTTATCTTACAAACTACAAATACGGAAAAATAACACATTGTGCACGCTCGTAAACTCCAAGCTCCGTTCTGTTTTCATTCGAAGAACTTGGTAAGAACCATGAAAAAAAGCAACACAAGCTTTCCAAGAACAGGCTAGAAGGAAACCAACCAGAAAGGCACCCTTTAGTGAGCGTGATTTTTAGAAGACATTCCAGTTCGTAGCTTACTTTGAACACAAAGGCTACCAAATTTTTGTGGACGTTTTCATTTAGAAAACGTCCAAATGTCCGTAATAACAACCACCATTAGTCTTCATTGGTGGTATGTTTGGATTAGAGAGCAACGGCCACATTAATGTGAAACAAAATCTTATCTGACACTACTAAATAGTTAATTAAGTTATGCATTGACTAAGAATTCACCGGGGCATAAACAAATTAAAACAGCTTTTATTACAATTCCTTTGTGGTCTTGTGTTTATCAGTGCCTCGGTGAATTCTTAATTAGCGGCTGTAACGAAATTTTATCTACCACTACAAAGTTAAGAACTGTTTCACACTAATGTTGCGGCACTCTATTTCCAGGGTTGGGGTTAAATTTTAAGTCTTTATTTAGTTGAAACGGCAAAGTCATATGATCGATCAACATAGTGAATGTTACGATGCTCAATCAACAAACTAGATCGTTAATATAGTTAAAACCACTTACGTATGAGTAAAGAAATATTTGTAATATATAGCCAAAACTTACAAAGACCATGAAAACACGAAATTAAACTTGTATTACATGATAAATACAATGAAAAACCCGTGTACGAATCGGGAGAGTGGGCCGCACTCAAATTCGGCAACGGATCATATTAGCCTCCTCCGCAGGCAACTCTTTGCCCCCTTTGAAATCCTCCTTTAAGAATTCCTTTGCAAAAAAAGATCAATCTCCCTTACTTCTCTTACACACAGGAAGCCCAAGCAAAGCACACCGGTTAGTAATTGGTGTTACGGTTACGCCAATTGGTGGCATATATTACTATTACGCCAAATGGAGTTACGCCAATTGGTGGCATTTGTTACTATTACGCCAAATGGAGTTGTTGTTACGCCAATTGGTGGCATCTGTTCCTATTACGCCACATGGCGTTGTAGTTGAGTAGTTCTGGTAGTTCACAATGTAGTTCTTGTACTTGAGTAGTTCTTGTAGTTCAGGTAGTTGAGTAGTTCTGGTAGTTCTTGTAGTTCTGGTAGTTGAGTAGTTCGTGTAGTTCATGTAGTTCTGGTAGTTGAGTAGCCCTCGTAGTTCTGGTAGTTCATGTAGTTCTGCTAGTTGAGTAGCCCTCGTAGTTCTGGTAGTTCCTGTAGTTCTGATAGTTGAGTAGCCCTTGTAGTTCTTGTAGTTCATGTAGTTCTAGTAGTTGAGTAGCCCTCGTAGTTCTGGTAGTTGCTGTAGTTCTGGTAGTTGAGTAGCCCTTGTAGTTCTGGCAGTTCCTGTAGTTCTGGTGGTTGAGTAGTCCTTGTAGTTCCTGTAGTTCCTGTAGTTCTGGTAGTTGAGTAGTCCTTGTAGTTCCTGTAGTTCTGGTAGTTCATGTAGTTCTGGTAGTTTAGTATTTCTTGTAGCTCGTGTACTTCTGGTAGTTAAGTAGTTCTTGTAGTTCAAGTAGTTCTGGTAGTTGAGTATATAGCCCTTGTAGTTCTGGTAGTTCTTGTAGTTCTGGTAGTTGAGTAGCCCTCGTAGTTCTGGTAGTTCCTGTAGCTATGGTAGTTGATTAGCCCTTGTAGTTCTGGTAGTTATGGTAGTTGAGTAGCCCTCGTAGTTCTGGTAGTTCCTGTAGTTCTGGTAGTTGAGTAGTCCTTGTAGTTCTGGTAGTTCCTGTAGTTCTGGTAGTTGAGTATCCCTGGTAGTTCATGTAGTTCTGGTAGTTGATTAGCCCTTGTAGTTCTGGTAGTTCCTGTAGTTTTGGTAGTTGAGTAGCCCTTGTAGTTCTGGTAGTTCATGTAGTTCTGGTAGTTCCTGTAGTTATGGTAGTTGATTAGCCCTTGTAGTTCTGGTTGTTGAGTAGCCCTTGTAGTTCTGGTAGTTCCTGTAGTTCTGGTAGTTGAGTAGACCGCGTAGTTCTGGTAGTTCCTGTAGTTCTGGTAGTTGAGTAGTCCTCGTAGTTCTGGTAGTTACAGTTGTTATGGTAGTTGAGTAGCCCTTGTAGTTCACAAATCAATGTAGTTCTGGTAGTTGAGTAGTCAGTCTAGTAGTTATTGTATTTCTGGTAGTTGAGTAACAAAAGTTGAAAGTGCTTGTATGCAGTACTGGTAGTTATTTAATTTTCTACGATTGGGTGGATCCAGTATTGTTTTCAGTTAGCCCCATCTTGAAAATGGGGTGTACTACCCTGTAAACATAAAGGATATTTTGGAAAGATATTTGAAAAAACAGGTGCTCGAGATCCTTTTATGGAGGAATACACATTCCCTTCACTCCTTCCTTTTAGATCTGTCACTGCTTTTAGTTAGTTGTATCTTTAATTCTCGTCAATATCCGCAGTTGTTTACATCATGTCACTTTCGTATTTTTTAATGTTTTTTTGTTTGTTTTTGTTTTTGTTTTGCAGCTTGCTGATTTATTATCCTATTTCAGACAGAGTCCTTTCTTTCGTTTGCTGTTTTTTTCTAGTTTGTTTATCCTTTTTGTGTTTATGTATAAAACAAAAAAGGAAAACGAACAAACAAGAAAAATAATGCCATTAAGTAAATAAACAAATCCAACAAACAAATAAACATTAAAAAATAAAGTAGAACAGACAAACAAACAATAAAAAATAGTGGATTTATATAAGACTGATGTGTGTGACCTCATACCAGAATACCGTATAACAAATCGGGATGTATCCATGCGCCGTATACATTGATGGGAATATTTAAATTAACAGTATAGTATATGTACTCTATATGATGCCAATACCATTTTTTATCTTTTTAGAAACGTACAAAACATAGATTTCCCATTTAGATTACTGTCGTCGAGTATAATGCCAAGATACTTAATTTCGTCGTCGTGATAAGCTTTTAACTATATTTATACGAATGCTATGCAAAAGTAGGGTGGGTGAGGACTCCTTTTAAAAATGGTGGTGATGCTCTCCGAGAATCGTAAAAATGACCTGATTGGTGTATTGATGGGCGTGGCAGGGATGAAATCTCACTCTTAAAAGGAACCAATTAAAAATGAGAATTGAAACCATTTGCGAGTCTACAAACAACATTATCTTACTTATTACACGTAATGTTCGCGCCACTTAAATTTCGAGAATTTCGCGATCTAGAAAAAAATCGCGAAATGTAAGTGACGCAAAAATTGGGAAGTGCGAAAATTAAGCGAGGACATGACAGAAATCCTTTCATGGTTTTAATGAGCATTATGGATGTAGAATTGTCTACTTAGTCCTTAGCTGCTTCATGTAATTGAAGAATTACAATTTTATGCCGCCCTTTTGGCAGACCTATAGTTATAGCTTTTTTTGTGTGGAACTGGCTATACCGAACTAACTTTAACCCACACATATTTTTGTATTGTATATTACGCTTTGTGTTACAGTTCTGATTATTAAAACACATTTTATTTGGATCTATCAAAGAACATTTGACATACTTTTACTGCAAAATTAAAGTGACTTAGTTTTTATGGAAATTGCGTAATTGCAAAAAATAAGTGTCGCGAAATATCGCCATCCAAAAATAGCAAAATCCACTGTATCCTATTGAAGCCAGTATTTCCTAGTGTACCAAGTGTGTCCAGTGTGTTCTATCATCCTGGTATAACTAGTATATCTTGTGAATACAATTTTGGACAACATGGCATGGCAATGGAAACGCATCTTGCTCGTCTAATATGGCCAATACTCGGATCCAGCCAAAAATTTAGGAGAGGGGGGCTTGACTAAATTTTACAATATAGAAGCAATTGGGACACCAGGGCCGCATAGCTCCTCCCTGAATCGATCTTTGACTGAAGAACAACTTACCTATTTTCTACAAACGCTATTTGGACGATAATTGTGTATTGAAAAGGAACTGTTTTTTTACATATTCAAATATTCATATATTCAAACTTTCAATAAATTTAGTTTTGAAAATAACGTGCAGCGCGACCTCGAAACGTCAATTATTTATGTCTTTAAATAAATGGACAGACAAACAAACAAATTAAGGACGTTCGAAGGCTCGTGTGCATCATTCTGCGCATCTACTCTAGCGCGCCCTAAGGAAATCTACGAACAAAAGGCGTTCGCACGAACGTTAACGCGCGCTATTTATTTGTCGATTTTTCCAGTCCGGAATTTGCGAATAAATAAATCTGAAACGAATTACGATAAGCTAAGTACTAATATGTTCTACCACATAATTCGAAAGGAAGAAAATCTGACGCTTGACTTTTCAATGAGATAGAATTTACGTAACAAATCAAGCTCCAAGAGTTGGAACTGTCGATTTTCTGGCTGTGACGCATGGATTTCAAAGCTTATAATTATAAACAATTATATTTTCAAAGCTTCAATCTATATTTAATACATCAAGTGACAGTTTCATGCTATGTCCATATTTTTTCTAACGTTTTTTAACGTTAGGTGTATAATTAAGGAGACATTTTTTAACAGTATCGTGTTTGAAATAGCGCTCGCGATTGAATATGTACAAATAACATATCTTACTTGCCAATGGTCTTATGGAAACACGGATCCCGGCCCCCCATTTTGTATACGCTATTTTAACGCCAACATAATGTAGTTTGCTTAAGGACTAGTTTGCTCAAGTATAATTAAGAAAAATCGATCGGTTCTTTTACCCTCGAACGAACAAACAATGAATGGATGAATGAATATACGGATGGATGTATAATAGAAATAATTCATAAAGAAGGAAATGAGTAAGGAATGACTTCATTGAATCAGAACCGAAATTGACAACTGATATTTCAAAACTATCACTATTTATTGCTAGATTATTATTAATATAAAAATTACCAGTACTCCAATGAACAGTTTAAGTGATTTCTTGCACCATGTGTACGATGCATTCAAAGTCGACATTAACCGTCATTGATTTGCAATGATGCATTTTTACTAGATATCGCCTCTTCAACCTAGGCAACTATTACGGGTAGTAATATTGTTATTGTGTTGGTGTCGTCCAGGCACCAATTCGCATTTCGCAAGCCTCATTTACAGATATGAATCATTAAACTATGGAATGAACCATATGATATTTAATGAGATATTTGGTTGGGGGAAATACAAAAAAAAATCTAACAAAGCCTTAAACAGAGAAAAAATCGATGCGCCAAAACAAATCGTGCAGGGAGTAAAAAAATAACCTGTACAACCATCATATAGGAAAAAGATATCCTGCAAAAGAAAATTGCATAACATAAAATTATTCATATCTGTAAATTTCACTATTTTGAACTGATTATGGTGTTTTGACAGCCCTGACACGTTTGTCTCAAAATAATAATGTTACTACCCGGAATATTCATTACACAAACCAATCACTTTGTCCAGTCTGATTAATTATGATAATGATCACAATATATGGTTGAAATTGTTTCTTGATTATCGAATGAAGTTTTCGAAAGAGATTCAAACGGGATTTCACTTCATCAAAACTTTCCGTCATTGTGAATTTCCACCTAATAACTTGTCCCCTTTCGTAATGCAGAATAGCGAAGAGTATTGCGTCATCCATATGCCATCCTCTTTTTCAAATCCAATATTTGCAGCAGATTCGAATGTGTGATCACAACTTATCCATTTTGGAACGGCAATAGATTCCATGACTTTTTTTAAATGATCTTGATTTTTAAGAAAAGCACCATAGTAAAATCCTTTGATCCTTTGTACTTTGTTCTCTGAACTCGCTTACGCGAACTGGACACTAATAAAACTCCGTAAAGGTCCAGCGAGCAATTTTTAACATACTTAGCTTATAATAAATAATTTTGTGCAAAATAGCCAAATTATTCACCATATATATGTGTGTGTGTGTATGTACATTTATTAGATCGATTAATGTGTTTAATAAAAAATATATATTTTCATAAAACTATTTGTCATCATTTTTATAGATTTTATCGTTTGTTACTTTTGATACGCACGCTATCAAAGAACAGAGTGCTGTTCTAGGGCCAGTTGCACGAAGCCTGAATAAACGTATCCACATTCTTTAGAATTTATCCTCTGGATAGTGATTTAATGCCGTTAATCAGGATTCGACCGTGCAACCAGGTGGCCTTGATGTCAGAACAGCAAACTTGACAGTGCGCACTGCCTTATTGTATATAAAATCGAAGTTTTGTCTTTTTCTTGCGTGTCTTGAATATCTTCTGCGTATCTACTATTTGTCATCACTTCGTGCGTCAATGTATTGAAGAAATTGAAAACGAGTCACAGCGACTTGTCGTCTAGTGTGTACCGACGTTTAGGAGGTTAAAATTAGTTCGGTAGTTCCACAAAAAAAGCTATAACTGTAGAAGGGCGGCATATAGCAATTCTTCAATTAGATGAAGCAGGGCTAAGAAGAAAATTATGCATCCTTAATGCTTATTCAAACCATGAAAGGATTTATGTGTCCTCGCTTAATTTTCGCATTTCCCAATTATGTCCTCGCTTAATTTTCGCACTTCCCAATTTTTGCGTCACTTACATTTCGCGATTTTTTTCTAGATCGCGAAATTCTCGAAATTTAAGTGGCGCGAACATTACGTGTAATAAGTAAGATAATGTTGTTTGTAGACTCGCAAATGGTTTCAATTCTCATTTTTAATTGGTTTCTTTTAAGAGTGAGATTTCATCCCTGCCACGCCCATCAATACACCAATCAGGTCATTTTTACGATTCTCGGAGAGCATCACCACCATTTTTAAAAGGAGTCCTCACCCACCCTACTTTTGCATAGCATTCGTATAAATATAGTTAAAAGCTTATCACGACGACGAAATTAAGTATCTTGGCATTATACTCGACGACAGTAATCTAAATGGGAAATCTATGTTTTGTACGTTTCTAAAAAGATAAAAAATGGTATTGGCATCATATAGAGTACATATACTATACTGTTAATTTAAATATTCCCATCAATGTATACGGCGCATGGATACATCCCGATTTGTTATACGGTATTCTGGTATGAGGTCACACACATCAGTCTTATATAAATCCACTATTTTTTATTGTTTGTTTGTCTGTTCTACTTTATTTTTTAATGTTTATTTGTTTGTTGGATTTGTTTATTTACTTAATGGCATTATTTTTCTTGTTTGTTCGTTTTCCTTTTTTGTTTTATACATAAACACAAAAAGGATAAACAAACTAGAAAAAAACAGCAAACGAAAGAAAGGACTCTGTCTGAAATAGGATAATAAATCAGCAAGCTGCAAAACAAAAACAAAAACAAACAAAAAAACATTAAAAAATACGAAAGTGACATGATGTAAACAACTGCGGATATTGACGAGAATTAAAGATACAACTAACTAAAAGCAGTGACAGATCTAAAAGGAAGGAGTGAAGGGAATGTGTATTCCTCCATAAAAGGATCTCGAGCACCTGTTTTTTCAAATATCTTTCCAAAATATCCTTTATGTTTACAGGGTAGTACACCCCATTTTCAAGATGGGGCTAACTGAAAACAATACTGGATCCACCCAATCGTAGAAAATTAAATAACTACCAGTACTGCATACAAGCACTTTCAACTTTTGTTACTCAACTACCAGAAATACAATAACTACTAGACTGACTACTCAACTACCAGAACTACATTGATTTGTGAACTACAAGGGCTACTCAACTACCATAACAACTGTAACTACCAGAACTACGAGGACTACTCAACTACCAGAACTACAGGAACTACCAGAACTACGCGGTCTACTCAACTACCAGAACTACAGGAACTACCAGAACTACAAGGGCTACTCAACAACCAGAACTACAAGGGCTAATCAACTACCATAACTACAGGAACTACCAGAACTACATGAACTACCAGAACTACAAGGGCTACTCAACTACCAAAACTACAGGAACTACCAGAACTACAAGGGCTAATCAACTACCAGAACTACATGAACTACCAGAACTACAAGGGATACTCAACTACCAGAACTACAGGAACTACCAGAACTACAAGGGCTAATCAACTACCATAACTACAGGAACTACCAGAACTACAAGGGCTACTCAACTACCAGAACTACAGCAACTACCAGAACTACAAGGGCTACTCAACTACCAGAACTAGTACAGGAACTACCAGAACTACAAGGGCTAATCAACTACCATAACTACAGGAACTACCAGAACTACGAGGGCTACTCAACTACCAGAACTACAAGAACTACCAGAACTACGAGGGTTACTCAACTACCAGAACTACAGGAACTACAAGGACTACTCAACTACCAGAACTACAGGAACTACCAGAACTTCAAGGGCTACTCAACTACCAGAACTACATGAACTACCAGAACTACAAGGGCTACTCAACTACCAGAACTACAGCAACTACCAGAACTACAAGGGCTACTCAACTACCAGAACTAGTACAGGAACTACCAGAACTACGAGGGCTAATCAACTACCATAACTACAGGAACTACCAGAACTACGAGGGCTACTCAACTACCAGAACTACAAGAACTACCAGAACTACGAGGGTTACTCAACTACCAGAACTACAGGAACTACAAGGACTACTCAACTACCAGAACTACAGGAACTACCAGAACTACAAGGGCTACTCAACTACCAGAACTACATGAACTACCAGAACTACAAGGGCTACTCAACTACCAGAACTACAGCAACTACCAGAACTACAAGGGCTACTCAACTACCAGAACTAGTACAGGAACTACCAGAACTACAAGGGCTAATCAACTACCATAACTACAGGAACTACCAGAACTACGAGGGCTACTCAACTACCAGAACTACAAGAACTACCAGAACTACGAGGGCTACTCAACTACCAGAACTACAAGAACTACAAGGGCTACTCAACTACCAGAACTACATGAACTACAAGAACTACAAGGGCTACTCAACTACCAGAACTACAGGAACTACCAGAACTACAAGGGCTACTCAACTACCAGAACTACATGAACTACCAGAACTACAAGGGCTACTCAACTACCAGAACTACATGAACTACAAGAACTGCAAGGGCTAATCAACTACCATAACTACAGGAACTACCAGAACTACGAGGGCTACTCAACTACCAGAACTACAAGAACTACCAGAACTACGAGGGTTACTCAACTACCAGAACTACAGGAACTACAAGGACTACTCAACTACCATAACTACAGGAACTACCAGAACTACAAGGGCTACTCAACTACCATAACTACATGAACTACCAGAACTACAAGGGCTACTCAACTACCAGAACTACAGCAACTACCAGAACTACAAGGGCTACTCAACTACCAGAACTAGTACAGGAACTACCAGAACTACGAGGGCTAATCAACTACCATAACTACAGGAACTACCAGAACTACGAGGGCTACTCAACTACCAGAACTACAAGAACTACCAGAACTACGAGGGTTACTCAACTACCAGAACTACGGGAACTACAAGGACTACTCAACTACCAGAACTACAGGAACTACCAGAACTACAAGGGCTACTCAACTACCAGAACTACATGAACTACCAGAACTACAAGGGCTACTCAACTACCAGAACTACAGCAACTACCAGAACTACAAGGGCTACTCAACTACCAGAACTAGTACAGGAACTACCAGAACTACAAGGGCTAATCAACTACCATAACTACAGGAACTACCAGAACTACGAGGGCTACTCAACTACCAGAACTACAAGAACTACAAGGGCTACTCAACTACCAGAACTACATGAACTACAAGAACTACAAGGGCTACTCAACTACCAGAACTACAGGAACTACCAGAACTACAAGGGCTACTCAACTACCAGAACTACATGAACTACCAGAACTACAAGGGCTACTCAACTACCAGAACTACATGAACTACAAGAACTGCAAGGGCTACTCAACTACCAGAACTACAGGAACTACCAGAACTACGAGGGCTACTCAACTACCAGAACTACATGAACTACAAGAACTACAAGGTCTACTCAACTACCAGAACTACATGAACTACACTGAAGAACTACAAGGGCTACTCAACTACCAGAACTACAGGTACTACCAGAACTACAAGGGCTACTCAACTACCAGAACTACAGGAACTACCAGAACTACGAGGGCTACTCAACTACCAGAACTACATGAACTACCAGAACTACAAGGTCTACTCAACTACCAGAACTACATGAACTACACTGAAGAACTACAAGGGCTACTCAACTACCAGAACTACAGGTACTACCAGAACTACAAGGGCTACTCAACTACCAGAACTACAGGAACTACCAGAACTACGAGGGCTACTCAACTACCAGAACTACATGAACTACCAGAACTACGAGGGCTACTCAACTACCAGAACTACATGAACTACACAACTACCAGAACTACAAGAACTACCAGAACTACTCAACTACCTGAACTACAAGAACTACAAGAACTACATTGTGAACTACCAGAACTACTCAACTACAACGCCATGTGGCGTAATAGTAACAGATGCCACCAATTGGCGTAACAACAACTCCATTTGGCGTAATAGTAACAAATGCCACCAATTGGCGTAACTCCATTTGGCGCAATAGTAATATATGCCACCAATTGGCGTAACCGTAACACCAATTACTAACCAGCAAACCCGTGGATGGGGCTACGATGATATCTTTTTTGGGAAGTCAAATTCATAGCCCGAGTATCGGGTTTCCTATCTCACAGATCGAAGGGCACATACTCCGACTATCATGATCTAGGTTCTGGTATCTTATAGGGTGTCGGAAAGGTTTATGCGCAATCTCAGTCCACTTTTGCCACGCTATCCTTCCTAAGACTCTGGTATTATTTTATGAGTATTTTTTGACAATTTCTGACATTGTGCTAGTTTTTGCTTGCGCTACTAAATCTTTACATTACAGTCCAAACCACAGGTAGTCCAAGCTTAATAAAATAAATAAAATGGAAGTGAAATGGACACTAATTATAATTAAAATATTAATTTTAAACTTTTTATTTCATTTTATGTGAAAATTTAAACATTAACTTATCAAGATTAATAATAACTCTATAATTTTTATGATTTTGTGACCCTGAAGCAGGTCTAGTTATCGTATTTGTCAGCACCCATACTAAATTAATTTAAACAAGTACATATTACCCAAGCCTTGTATATTTAAAATGTTGGGTTTTCTGTGGTAAACACGGAAAGCTCAACCAAACATTCTCCCCCAGTTCTTTTCGGACAATTTGCACCGTGAAACAAACCTTGCTGGCAAGGGAATTATGACAAGTTTAAAATACTGACAATACGGTGTATCATTGCTTTGCATTATGGCATTATAATGAATTAAATTACTATGTTCTAACATATTTCCAAACTTCTCACGACTATAGCTCAAAGAGCTAAACTTTTCATTTAAAAACAGCGAATTATTTTGACACGCGCATATTTGTGTACGTATATGTTTATTTTTTGTTTAAATTCTGGATGGCTTTTCGGATTAAAAGTGGACTCAATAGACGAGCGCGATAATATTTTGGGATGGCTTCTAACATCCTATGCATTTTGGTAGTCCGGCGAACAGTGTTTTTTTTTAGCTTGATACACGTAATTACGAAAAACCAACTTCATGATAATTTGGCCGTCATCCCACTGACAAATGGAAATATACTCTATTTCAGAATGAAAACGATAGTCAATATCCAGTCTTGTTTTAACTTGTATCATAGAGCAAACACAGGAAAACCATGAAATAAAAACAAACTAAATATTAACAAATAGCAGCTATTTAGTAACTATTTGTTAGCTTTAAGTTTGTTTTTATTTCATAGTTTTCCTGCATTTCCCCTACAGCTCTATGGCCGAATTTAGCTTCTTTGCTTATTTCATCTTTTCTCAAGTCAGGTTAGCAGTTAGTGCCCACGCACAATAAGAAACTATCACTTGAATCCTAATAGCATTGGTGGGGAATGAAAAATCCATAAGTATCGCTCTCGATCAACTTATGACATTACTTCTTTGATCTTCTTGACAAACCACTGAAAGAAAACAAAAAAAAAGAAAAGAAATATTAGAAGAACGTCTCGCAAATTGTGTCGTACAAGAATGCCCGCGGCCTACGGCATTGGTTATGAGGACAATGGTTGAAAAATGAAAATGAAGTTTCTCACTCTTATAAATTCACTTCATTTATTATTTTTCCTGTCTATGACTTCGTACTGATTATAAAACAGTGCGTTTCGTGTGTAAAAACGGCTTATTTTGCCTTTTGCATCTCATTAGATATTTGTATAAATTGATTTGTAATATCATTCGTTTTCTTTTTCAAAACTGGTGCTCTATGAATCTTCCCAGTTGTTTTTTTGTTATATATATATATATATATATGTATATATATATATATGGAGTAATATATAGAAAAAAATCTTCTAAAGGCATAAATTTTATACGTTTTAATTCAGACGTTTCGCCGGTTAGGGCTTCATCAGTGAGTGATTTACATAGTTTAACGTCGAGAGTATAAGTATTCCTTTACAGGTGTGCAGCTATTGTATTACATGTCATAGTTATTCTAAATTTAGTGTTCGACCTATACAACCGTTCATGATATTATTGTGTTTTCGAATTTCTAATGCTTCAATGATCTTACGTATGTGTAGATTATTTATGTTCTTATGTAGAATGTCCCATGAGATGTTATCTAGTGATGGCGTATTTGTGTGAGTTCTTAAATGAACAAAAATAGTCTGTTTAGACATGCGAATATGTTCCTTGATCCTTGATCCGATCGTTCTGCTAGTTTCACCAATATAAATTTTGTCACAAGAAGAACAATTAATTTTATATACACAATTCTTAGTCAAACATTGGTTTTGTTTAATTGAAGAGGTACACGTATCACAGTTATCTGGACAGTTTTGTTTGTCTTTAGGTGGTGTAAAAATTCTTGATGATGGGAGTCCACTTGAATAACAAACTCTGATGTTTTTGAGTCCAGTTCTTTTGATGATCGCTTGCGTTTGTTTCTTTAACTCTTCATTGATGAAAGGAATTTTGATGTATACAAGGTCTTGTTCTTGTTCTTTACTGGTGGAGGATCGTGACGATTTGTTTTTTAGCGTACGTTTGATGGTTGACTTAACGAATGTTTGAGGGTAACCATTCTTGATGTATAGGTTGGTTATCAATGCCAGTGACTTACGTTGTGATCTTGGATTTGTCGAGCGAGAAATAGCGCGTCTTATTTCTCCAACTAGAATACCCCTCTTCTGTGATAAGGGACCGTGACTATCCCATGGTATGATGCGTTGGCTATGTATCGCTTTGATGTAGAGTGATGTTGAGAAACGGCCATTGTCTGGGTTTAAGGTTACCATGGTATCCAGGAAGTGCAGACTGTTGTCTTCAGGTTTTTCAACGGTGAACGTAAGTGCAGGATTCAAGCTGTTTGCAGTGTTAAGGACTGTGTCACTATTTATCTCATCAGTTGTCCATGCTATGAACATATCATCGATGTAGCGTTTAAGGTGTAGTTGGTCGTCGAATGGAGATTGAATACCATGATCCAGATGATTCATATAGATAATTGCCAATGTAGGTGCTAGATTGTTGCCCATGGCGAGGTCTGATTTCTGCGTGAAGCTGTTGTTATCAATCAAGACAACGTCACTTGTTATACATAGACGTAATAATGACACAAAGTCCGTATTGCTCAAACCTTTTAGGTCGGTGATTGACTTGTGTTCAGCGAAGAACTCTCCCAAAGGTTTGAGCAATATAGTCCAGTCATCCAGTGATTTGGGTTGGAACAAATTGCAAAAGAATTTTTGACACTGCAGTTTGAACAGTTGTGGTAAGTTAAACAACATACTAAAAGTCCCAAAAAATCCCTTTGGTGGAACATCCTCAAAAACGGATTTGAAAATTGCAAAAATTACACAGGAAGCCCAGTTCGAGCAAAAGTCATTATTACGTCTATGTATAACAAGTGACGTTGTCTTGATTGATAACAACAGCTTCACGCAGAAATCAGGCCTCGCCATGGGCAACAATCTAGCACCTACATTGGCAATTATCTATATGAATCATCTGGATCATGGTATTCAATCTCCATTCGACGACCAACTACACCTTAAACGCTACATCGATGATATGTTCATAGCATGGACAACTGATGAGATAAATAGTGACACAGTCCTTAACACTGCAAACAGCTTGAATCCTGCACTTACGTTCACCGTTGAAAAGCCTGAAGACAACAGTCTGCCCTTCCTGGATACCATGGTAACCTTAAACCCAGACAATGGCCGTTTCTCCACATCACTCTACATCAAACCTATACATAGCCAATGCATCATACCATGGGATAGTCACGGTCCCTTATCACAGAAGAGGGGTATTCTAGTTGGAGAAATAAGACGCGCTATTTCTCGCTCGACAAATCCAAGATCACAACGTAAGTCACTGGCATTGATAACCAACCTATACATCAAGAATGGTTACCCTCAAACATTCGTTAAGTCAACCATCAAACGTACGCTAAAAAACAAATCGTCACGATCCTCCACCAGTAAAGAACAAGAACAAGACCTTGTATACATCAAAATTCCTTTCATCAATGAAGAGTTAAAGAAACAAACGCAAGCGATCATCAAAAGAACTGGACTCAAAAACATCAGAGTTTGTTATTCAAGTGGACTCCCATCATCAAGAATTTTTACACCACCTAAAGACAAACAAAACTGTCCAGATAACTGTGATACGTGTACCTCTTCAATTAAACAAAACCAATGTTTGACTAAGAATTGTGTATATAAAATTAATTGTTCTTCTTGTGACAAAATTTATAACTATGACATGTAATACAATAGCTGCACACCTGTAAAGGAATACTTATACTCTCGACGTTAAACTATGTAAATCACTCACTGATGAAGCCCTAACCGGCGAAACGTCTGAATTAAAACGTATAAAATTTATGCCTTTAGAAGATTTTTTTCTATATATTACTCCATATATATACATATACATATATATATAACAAAAAAACAACTGGGAAGATTCATAGAGCACCAGTTTTGAAAAAGAAAACGAATGATATTACAAATCAGGTCCTGCGCTTACCTGTGCTATTTGAGGAGTTGGTGTGGTAATGGTTCTTTGTTCTGATTTCTTGAACAACACACGTCCTTTATCCTAAAACAAACACAAACAATCAGTTCTTGTGCTTATGGCAATGAAGAAGCAAACAAAAATACCTCAAAGCATTCCTATCTCTCGTATCTCCTGTTTTTTTAGGCGCGTACGTACAGGGGGTGAGACAAAGGACTTTGAGAAAGTCTACGGGTAAGGTAGCTGCATCAAGTTATGGATGTTAACTTAATTACTTTAACCTCTCCACCTAATGTAGCCGAATTATGTTATAATATACACCCTTTTATACCCTGAACACCACGCCTTAAGAATTACCTGTTTGACAACCCTTAACATACCTTTTTAGAACCTCTTTGAAAAAATTTAAAATTACATTACATTTGATGTGTTTAGTCTCCTCAACAGACAACTCCACTGGGCTTCCTTTGGAGTGTTAACCAGCAAATAACGGAATCCCTTCTCCAGTCCTGCTTGGAAAAAGTCCAAAGGAAGCCCAAAGAAGCTGTATATGCAGAGGCGGATAAGATGGTTTGGTGGTTTAGTACCTAAGTTGAAGTTATTCTTTAAAGCTATGAAACTTTAATTAAATTACTTGAAGAATTATATATTTAGTATTAATATTTTAAGTTACCTTTTTGCAACAAAAAAAGTCTTCAGATCCATTAATTTTAGCGTCGATATTTAAAGATTTTGTTAGGTTTAGTTCAGTGAGTTTTGGAAACTATCAGGTGCAGTTATGTCAGGTGGAATACAGTATGACTGCGCTGCATTTTTACTGCGTGAAAAAGCATAACCATGACACATAGATACATTGATACAGTGTGGATGCATTGAAATTGCCGAAGCTGCAGAGTGTGGGTGGTTTTAACATTCTTGACGGGCTCCATGATTACTGACTTACCCAAAGAAAAACTTAAAATGTCTATTTTCATAGCAATTTATGACCTACAACTCCGTTTGGATAAGTAATACCTGCATTGGTTATGACATACCTCCGTTTAAATAAGTCACACCTCCGTTTAAATAAGTCACACCTCCGTTTGGATAAGTCAAACATCCGTTTGGTTAAGTCACACCTCCGTTTGGATAAGTCACACCTCCGTTTGAATAAGTCACACCTCCGTTTGGAAATGTCACACCTCCGTTTGGATAAGTCACACCTCCGTTTGGAGAAGTCACACCTCCATTTGGATAAGCCACACCTCCGTTTGGATAAGTCATACATCCGTTTGGGTAAGTCAGACCTCCGATTGGATAAGTCACATCTCCGTTTGCGACTTTATATATTTAGTATTAATATTTTAAGTTACCTTTTTGCAGCGACTTGTCGTCACGACATGTCGCCTCAGTGTGCATTGGTTCAATATTTGTCGCCAATACATCTGATTTTGTCGGTGCGACAATTTCCGCCAAAAATACCTAGTACACTTGGGGGGAAATTGTCGCTACGACATATCGCGGGGACAAGTCTTTGCGACTTGTCGCCTAGTGTGTACCGGCCTTAAGTCACACTTGCGTTTAGATAAGTCACACCTCCGTTTGCATAAGTCACACCGCCGTTTGGATAAGTCAGAACTCCGTTTGAATAAGTAACACTTCCGTTTAGATAAGTCACAACTCCGTTTGGAAATCTCACACTTGTGTTTAGGTAAGTCACACCTCGATTTGGAGGCAGTGTGTATGTGTGTGAAGCTGTACAGCGTGCGAACGGCTTTAGTTATTACATTACCAACAGATATTCCACAAACACATAGCATACGAAAACATGTGAAGCTTATGTCGACACCTTGATTTGTTCTCCAAGTGACTTTTTGTTGTCTTTTTTAGTGTGTTTATGATCGTCATGATGATGCTGTTGACAGACATGCATTGTTTAGAACATTTATAGCACCATTTGTAAGAGTTACTACGTTTAAAGTTGTTAAAGTAGCTCCAATTTAATATGGTCGACTACGGGAATGGCCTAAATGGTTTTTGTGACATTATTATTCAATGCATTTGTGCTTAAAGAATCTATGAACTGTGGTTAAGACTAGCACAAGACCAGGTATAAACCTGGTTAATTCTTATTATAGTTAAATATAAGATTATACAGTCAAAACTGAAGCATGTCATTCTTAATTTTAAGGTTTTTTTTTTAGTTTATAATGCATACAGTGATAAAACGTAAAAATAACATTGCATTTGGCGTTTATATTGCAATATGATTAGCAAGTGTTTGCATATTTATAACAGTTAAGGGACAATTATGACTGAAAAAACCGGAGAAAATCATTCTAATTTAATTTATGGCCAACGAAACAATTAAATTTATAATATCTATAAATGTTTTTTTTTAATTTAATTTTACTGATTTGACGAGTTTGCTACTTTTAATTCCATTATCTCCCCAATAGTATTACAAGAAATGTCAATAAATATTTAGAATGTTTCCTTTACAACCCATTTGATTACATATCATAGAATGCATTACACTTATAGATTCTAAAGTTGCACAATGAAACTGTAGAACGAGATATATTGCAAATGGTCACTAGTGGTCTGATGGTTTTAATTTTGCAAATACATCAAATAGCCCTGAAGCGTGATGACGTTTTACCCCCATGTCTCTATACCATAATAGTTCTTTAATTCTTTCATATTCAAATTTTGTATTCCCGCGAGAATACAGGACCAATAATCATAACAAGTGAACAAAAACAATGTGAAAAGGATTCTGGTCCGTAGAGACGGGTATAAAACGTTATCATGCTTCAGGCTTATTGCTTGTAATACAACTGAAAAGTACGGTCATTAGGTATTTCATTGCCAGAATATAGTTGATGGACTGAGTGATTCAGCTTCTATCACATTCGAATCTACCACCTTACAGTTTTGTCAAGATAATTGAAAAAAAAAAAACCATGTTTGTAGTGGCTTGGTACCTACCGGGACAGACAGAACCAGTTTGTTTTTATCAGTCGTTGGTTCTGCTGTTAAATCAGCCAATGCACAACTCCAGTCACACTCCCAGTTTTGAAAGACCTCTGTTTTACCGGCTACAATGATATGCCTGTAACAAAAATAAATGAATAAATAAATAAATAAATAAATGAATAAATAAATAAATAAATAAATAAATAAATAAATAAATAAAAAAATAAATAAATAAATAAATAAATAAATAAATAAATAAATAAATAAATAAATAAATAAATAAATAAATAAATAAATAAATAAATAAATAAATAAATAAATAAATAAATAAATAAATAAACGAACAAACAAACAAACAAACAAACAGACAGACAAACAAACAAACAAAGGAATGAATGAATGAATGAATGAATGAATACAGAAACAGAAAATACAGAATAGACGAGAATAAGCAGATACGGATAGTTTTACAGTGCGAATAGAAAAATCGTGGACAATTCATAGAGTATTTCTGTCTGTGAACGTCTTTTCGATTCTCACTGTGACAGACTTACTTGTTAGTTAGCAGTAACGTTTTCTTGATATTTAGATCTCGATGAGCAAAGTAAAGATCACCAGCCAATCCACTAGCATGAGCTTGCACACACTAAGATAACAAAACACGAATTAGAAACCTTGAAAGACCACTAACTCAGGGCCTAAAATAATTGGGAAGTTAATCCCTTCGTTTCTACATGTACAACTGCATAGAACGTCCATCTGGCCTAGGGTGAAAATCTAAAATTTCTCTTCAAAATACCTGTAGGATGTGATTCCCTGTTGCTTCGTACAAATTGTATGGCTTCATGACCTAGAAAAAGGGAAATGAAAGCAAGTTATTAGTGAAGTGCAGTTGTTTACGTGGAGTGCAGTCACAGAAGCAAGCACCGATACTGCACAGGCATTGGGACAGACACAGGGATAGGTACAGACACAGAAACATAGGTACAGTCACAGGGAGCTCAAGCTAGTGACTATGTATAAAGTTCAGTTTACATAGTAACAGTGAATGGGAGTCACGAAACATCCTTTCGCTATAACTCGAATTTGCAAAGAAAAAAAATAAAAATAAATAAATAAATAAAAATAATAAAAAATAAAACAAAATAATAATAATAATAATAATAATAATAATAATAATAATAATAATAATAATAATAATAACAATAATAACAATAATAACAATAAAAACAACAATAAAAACAATAATAACAACAATAATAACAATAATAATAATAATAATAATAAATAAATAAATAAATAAATAAATAAATAAATAAATAAATAAATAAATAAATAAATAAATAAATAAATAAATAAATAAATAAATAAATAAATAAATAAATAAATAAATAAATAAATAAATAAATAAATAAATAAATAAATAAATAAATAAATAAATAAATAAATAAATAAATAAATAAATAAATAAATAAATAAATAAATAAATAAATAAATAAATAAATAAATAAATAAATAAATAAATAAATAAATAAATAAATAAATAAATAAATAAATAAAACAAAGACTTTTTTAAGATGGATAATTTTCTTATCTCTGACCACACAGCCACAGGAGGTGTTTTTTTGTATTTCCTACTTCGAGTGCTGTATATATCACGTTATCTATTTGGATACCTTGTCTGCATAGAAGACCCGTGGCGGTCTTAGTGGTTGAAGAGCCGCTTGATTATCAGCAGTTCTGGAACATAAATAACAAAATGAGCTGGGATGTTCTTGGGATGGTTCCAGGGGCAGATTCAGGTGAGAGGCCAGGGGAACCGGTGCCCTCACCTTTTGGGAAAAAATCCTATATTTTTATAGATCACGCATTTTTTTGGATTTTCAATTTTGATCGGTCATTTTGGGGTTGTGTCTTCCCCCGCTCCCCTCTAAAATTTTCACGATCTGCCCCTAGGTTCGCTTCATCTGGTAATTTGTGTTACGATTTACCGCACATCTAGTTAACGCTCAAGACTAATTTCAAACCAAACCCAAAACTATACTCTAAAAGTCTAACCCTTAATCTTACCCCACCACAAACTTGGTCATAAATTGGACCCATTTTAATTTTTACTGACAATTAGCTATAATTTGGTGTATCTGCCACATGAATTAGTATACATTTCGATTTGTTTTTTTGTTCTTTTCAGGCAGCCTTTTTTACGGCAACAGTTACATAAGGTTGAAGTCCCACGGATAATATCAACTGAAACAGTAATATGCAGAAACTCGTAAAGGGATTGAAACGTGTAGCAACAGTACACTGCTTTGGTTCCATGCTCGGAAACATTTAATTGCCCTTTTTCACTATGACGTCATGGTTTGTTTACATGAATATCAACAGACCTACTTCGGGCTGTATAGTTTTCCTTTAGCACATTTTGCTTTGTACTTGAACATATATTTTATGTTTTATCATAAATAGATTTTTAGCCTATTTTAAATTGAATTAAACATGCTGTATATCCTCTAGAGACCATATATCTCAGCGTTGAAACAATAGATTTGTTTTGATGTGACGTCATAATGAAATAGGGTAAATTTGTTTCGTCGAAAATCCTTTTGATTAAAATCATATCTTCCAAAACCTTACAAACTATGTAATGGACACAAATTAACATGTACAAAGGCAAATCTCTTTTTAAATGTTTGATTTACAGCGTTAAGCGGCCATTTTGAATCTAGATCTGAGAATCAAATATTGCTGAGAGTCAAAATTATGCCAATTAGGCTGAATTTTTCAGAGCATTGAATCGTGCTACATATTTTAAGCCGCTTTCTGGAATATGCCTACTACGTACATACCCCTTGATTCCTTCAAATGTGCTGCTAGCAAAGTCCACAATGCCACCTGCAGGTCTTGCAACTACACCAACTAGACCTTTACCTACACCCTTGAAGAAACCTGCCGCTCCTTGCTGTTTGGCTCCTGAAAAACAGCATTACTTTATTTATTTCCTTATTTTCTTTTTCTTTCCTGATAATAATAAAGTTTGCTTTGTCCCACATACTGATAGATTTTGAAATAAAGCTGGTTTTGATTCGTTCAGTCCTGATTTTAATCAAGTCAAATTTGTGTACCTTGCAATGGCCGTACTTTTTAGATTTTTTTAAGCTTATTATCTCTTTGAATAAGGTTTGCAACAAAAGGTTTTTACCTTCAACAGGTTTAGTTACAATGCCTGTCACTCCATCGAATACACCCTACAATAAAGACATGAAAATACGCATAAGGGAACAGGAATATCACGAGAAAACGAAAGAGAAAAAACAAAGATACAGTGCACACACTAAAAGTGTGCAACATAAATACCACTAAATAGGGCTATTTTATGCTAATTCTATTGTTTTCTTTTGTTTGAATAGTGCTATTTACTACTAAATAGTGACAACTGTTGAACGCATTTAGTGTTTGCACTCTATAAAACCAGGGAAGAACAAAATACATGCTCATGAACGAGAAAAGTGGAAGAAGGATGAGGCATGAGGGACCAGTACCCCGTTTTGATTTATTTTTATAGATAATTCTTTTAATTTTTGATTGATAATCAGTAATATTTTTATTTGTAACCCCTCCCCTTCTTTCAAAATTTCCGGATCATTGTTTTGCACAAACATGAAGGAACACAGATAATAAACGAGCTTTTAACTTTTGCCTCAGGAACAAGAGAGAAAAACTGGTTAAATCGCAAAAACAAGTGCTTTGGTTTTTGCTAATAAATTAATATAAAAACGACAACAAAGACACAAAAAGAAAAACAAACGAAAAAAATTTAAGCCTACTTAAACACATGTTTAGGTAGTATGAAGTAGCAAAGATTTTCCGTATACGTCATCACCAAGACCCTGTGACCGAGTGGTCTACAGCGCTGCTGTTGAACATGGAAAAATTAAGAACAAACATTTGCTTGCAGGGAGGGGTGAGAAGAAAAGGACTGCCTGGAAAACGAAATCGCTCGAACATTGCCCGAAAATGGTCTAGGTTGTTGGCGCAAGAATACGGAAAAAAGCCAATTTATGGACACGTATGCACGATAGCAAGGTGCTTTGCAGGGCATCAAAACCTCAAAACATCCAAACGAGAGATATCAGAACAATATAAGCACGAAGGGCAGAAATTTGGCTAACAAAATTTATACTCACAAAGAATAACAAAAACAACACAAGCAAACAAACAAGCAAACCGACACCAAAACTAACAATTGACACCAAAAGGCTCCACTAACAAAATCACAATACAAGAACAAAGAAAAATATCTCACCTCGAACAATCCCTTTCCTCCCCTAGCAAGACCTTCTCCTACGTTGACTGGTTTCTTGCCCATGGCCTGTCTTCGTTCATTTTGGTATTTTTCATCCATAGTAAGAGCTGCAATACCTTTACCTAGAGTACCAGTGATACGAGATACAGCTCCTGCTGCTCCCCCTAAATCAATAGATAAACATGGGAATATCAGACAGACAGACAGACATACAGACAGAGGGGTCAACAATACCACGAGAACGCAATCAATTGGACAATATCCAGCCATGTGTTGAAATCATGTTGTAATCTCAATTTTTTGTACGCAAGTTTTCGGTGATCGCTGATCCTGTGCGCCTTTAGACTAATTGTGCGTTAAAAGTTATGTGGTATCAGGTACTGATACCTTGTAACGGTACTGGGATATTTCATAGTCCTTACCCACAGTATGGCCAACCAAACTACGCACTCCTAGTGCAAGACCTTCAGCAAATTCACCAGGCCCTTGAATAAAACCCTATGGAAATTGAAATAAACGATAACCAAAATTATGACAGAATATTGTTAGTGAAAGTTGCAGTGATGAAAATACAACAAATTCTGCAGTTTCTTATTGTTCAGATGCTGTGTACGCTTAGCCTCGAGTTAGTGATATATTTACAGTGTTCGAATTGCCCTATTTCATTATGACGTCATATTAAAACAAATATATTGTTTGAACGCTAAGAATCATGGTTGCTAGAAGGGATACAGCATGTTTAATTCAATTAAAAATAGGCTAAAATCTATTTATAATATAAAAAGAACAAAATATATGTTTAAGTACAAAGCAAAATGTGCTAAAGGAAAACTATTTAGCCTGAATTAGGTATGTTTATGTAAACAAATCATGAAGTCATAGTGAAATAGGGCAATTCAAGTTGATGCATGTAATTGTTTGCAGTTTTTAAGGCCTTCATGGAAAACGAGCTAGCCTCATTTCAGAGAAAATTAAAAATTTTATGGCAACTGTAATTACAAATTTTTCAAGCGTTCTTTTGTAAATTGTTATGCAAGAGTGTCTTTACATTAATAACACAGCAGTCATCTCTTTAAACTGGGAAAAGGCATATTTATATTCCATGAGCTCAATGGAAACGTAAACACACTTTTGATATTGAGCTTGGAACAGATACTAATTATTGAGAATTGGAAATGAGTGCCTTAGTTTACTGGTCGTTTTATACTGTTTTACTGAGTAAAACTACTTATTCCTTGGTGGTTAAGCAGGACTGTATATAACGTACCTGATAAGGCTCATAGAAGAGATCCTTTGCTCCATCTTTCAGCCCACTGATGAGACCAAATGGATTACCGAGTACATCTAAACCAAGTACTAATACATACATCTGTTTTATGGCCTATGAATAAAACAAATGAGCATTAATTCATATCACATTAGACCATATCGCATCACATCGCATCGCATCGCATCACATCGCATCGCAACACAACGCATCGCATCACGTCACATAAAACAAATGAGCATTAATTCATATCATATTAGACTATATCGCATCACATCGCATCGCATCGCAACACAACGCAACGCACATCGCATCACATCACATCACATCATCAAATCACGTCACATAAAACAAATGAGCATTGATTCATACACATTAGACACTTCGCATCGCATCGCAACGCATCGCATCACTTCACGTCACATTAAAATAAATGAGCATTGATTTATATCACATTAGACCATATCGCATCACACTGTATCGCATCGCATCGCAACACAACGCACATCGCATCACATCAAATCACGTCACATTAAAACAAATGAACATTAAATAATACACATTAGACACATCGCACCACATCGCATCGCAACGCATCACATCACATTAAAATAAATGAACATTCATTCATATCACATTAGACCATATCGCATCACATTGTATCGCATTGCGACGCATCGAAACGCATTGCATCGCATCGCATCAAGTTCGCAATTCTAAGATAAATGCAGTATTGTTAATAGCTGGCACACTCATGCCTTCAACCACTGCGTTTAATATTTACATCTCCACGCATACTCCTATTGTTTCCAATACCTGGTTTTACTATGCAAAATGGGATTGTTTAGAGTGCAAACACGAAATGTGTGCAATAGTTGTCACTATTTAGTGGTAAATAGCACTAATTAAACAAAAGAATACAATAGAATTAGCATAAAATAGCACTATTTAGCGGTATTTATGTTGCACACTTTTAGTGCGTGCACTCTATTGTCATTGTCTAAATAGCAAAGAGTCTTACCTGACTTGTGTAGTGTTTACGGATGACATCTATCAATTGCTGTTGGTCATAGACTTGGTTATTGATCTCAAAGTATGCCAATCTAAAAATAATAACAGAAAACAAATAAGCAAACCGAACGACAAAGAAACAAATATATTGGTGCATGAATAAAAAATAAATAAAAGAAAGTAAAACTCTTAATATAAATGATTTATTAATAAATTAAAGGTGAGTAAAGGAATGAACAAGCAATTAATGAGAAAATCAATCAACAAATGAACAAATGAGCAAAAGAACCACAAATGAATATGAATGAACAAAACTAAAATGAATGGAAGAACAATCGAATAAATATACAAATAGATGAATAAGTAAATGAATAAAAAATGAATGAGTAAACGAATGAATGGGATAGGATAACGTTTGACTTAATAAAAAATGAAACAGAAGCACAAACAGAATGAAAGAGACAGAGAGAGCAATGTAGACTTCAAGTGAGTAAAATAAAGGTTACAGAAGCTGGATATATCTATAAGATGTAGCTTACTTGAATTCTACATCTTGTACTTCAGTGACGGCAACACCAACACTTTGCATTAGAAGATGAACAAAACTATTTCCAATGTGTTTATGTGATTTCTCTTTCTCCTCACTGGATGAGCCTCCAAGCTGTGAGAAACTGAGATGTATCTATAAACAAATTAAATCGTTAAAAAAAACCCACAAAAAAAACACACAAAAAAACTAGTAAATTACTAGAGTGAGCTGCATCGGTGTTTCGATAAAAACCGTAGTTAAAAATGAGTAATTTTTAACATCGTAAAGATGTAAAGAGATGCTGACGTTTCGGACGTTTGATGATACTCCGACGAAGGATTAATGTCCGATGCATCAGTTTCTCGTCACTTCTTCAAGGTGTTGAAAATTATCATTTTTACACAAGTTTAAAACAATGGCGCTGGTGATGATAAATTGGTAAAGATTCGATGATGTTGGTGATGAAAACAATGTTGACATTATGAAATACCTTTAGAGGTGACAAGTGGAAGTTGTCAAAGTAGTTCCTCTTGTTTCCTAATGCAGCCTGATAAAAAGGGGAAAAAATCATAAATTACATAAAGAGTAAGAAAAAAATATCATATGCTCATGGAGGGAATAAAGAACATTGATATGTAAAACGGTATTGAAGATTTTCGAAGCATTAACTAAGTCTATTCAGGGCGTGACTGACCCCTTTGCCCAAGCGTGAAATGTGTGTGCTATTATTGTTGAAATGTCTCATTTTATAAATACTACACATAGCTCTATGAAGCAACAGTTTGTTGTTGGTAACACTCTATCTCAAAGCTTTCTGAAGCAACAGTTTGTTGTTAGTAAAAGTAATTCTGATTGCTCTGTGAAGCAACAGTTTGTTGTTGGTAACACTCTATCTCATAGCTCTGTGAAGCAACAGTTTGTTGTTGGTTACTAACCTGCACGGCATTAGCATCACAGAGTGAATCCAACACTCTTTGTTTATCAGCTGTGTACTGTGATAACTAGAAGAAAAAAAACCTTCGTTAAAGAAATATATATATACTTACAGATGCACAGATGACTGATGCATGAGATAAAGTGAAGTGCTTATCTCGCGTTCTTAAAAGACTAAGGGCATAGTAACATGGACACGTTCAGCCCAGTCTTTAATTTTTGTATCCCTTGGAAATATTACAAAACTTTTTCCCCCTTGTTTACAGCTGTCTTGTTATTGTAATCTGTAATTTTCCTTTTACAAACGATCAAACAAACAAACGAACAAACAAACAAACAAACAAACAAACAAACAAACAAACAAACAAACAAACAAACAAACAAACAAACAAACAAACAAACAAACAAACAAACAAACAAACAAACAAACAAACAAACAAACAAACAAACAAACAAACAAACAAACAAACAAACAAACAAACACGAACGAACGAACGAACGAACGAACGAACGAACGAACGAACAAACAAACAAACAAACACGAACGAACGAACGAACGAACAAAAACAAACAAACAAACAAACAAACGAACGAACGAACGAACAACGAACGAACGAACAACGAACGAGCGAACAAACAAACAAACAAACAAACAAAAAGAGACCTAGATCTTCCTTCCTGTCCATGAAATCAGGGCCCAATACGTGTCATTTTAGTTACCTCTTTGCTGCGATCAATAGCATTACTCGAGAATAGTTCAACTAAGGCCATGATAAATCCCATGTCAACCATGACTTCCATTTCTTGGATCAAAACCTTGAAGTACCTAGAAATATACACAACAAACATGAATGACCAAATCAACTCTGATATACGATAACCATAAAATAGAAAGTGGAAATGACTATGATATAGGCCTAAAAGTACGAGAACAGTCACAGTTCACACTAAAGTTGTTTTACTATGAGAGGGAAACAGTGCTGTACACCATTGTAACCGTAATCCCTAAGACAAGATTCGCACTGTATGTCGTATTGTAGCCATACAGTTTCCCATTCACGCGAAAATGACTCTATGCTAAGAAGGAGCAAGAAAACATCCCTAACTGAGAACATTTGCACTGAATTCTGTATTGTAGCCATACAGTTTCTCATTCATGCGAAAATGACTCTATGCTGAGAAGGAGCAAGAAAACATCCCTAACTGAAAACATTTGCACTGAATTCTGTATCGTAGCCATACAGTTTCTCATTCATGCGAAAATGACTCTATGCTGAGAAGGAGCAAGAAAACATCCCTAACTGAAAACATTTGCACTGAATTCTGTATCGTAGCCATACAGTTTCCCATTCACGCGAAAATGACTCTATGCTGAGAAGGAGCAAGAAAACATCCCTAACTGAAAACATTTGCACTGAATTCTGTATTGTAGCCATACAGTTTCCCATTCACGCAAAAATTACTCTATGCTGAGAAGGAGCAAGGGGGTTTGGCTTGATGTTTTAGCCAGACATAACAATAACATCACTAGTTTGGATGCTAGGAATATAGCACTTATGCGAAAACGAATATAGGCAGTGGAGGAGCAAGGGGGTTTGACTTGATGTTTTAGCCAGACTGGACCATAACATCACTAGTTTAGATACTAGGTATAAATAGCATACTTGATTTCGTTCACTTGACTGTGTTCAACTTGTCTCATGACAAGACTCATCTCAAAGAATGGCTTGGGAGCTGAAATAGAAAGCGCACACAATTGAGACCGATGGTCATCAAGATAACATTGATGAGAACAGTGACGAATATGATGATGACAATGATGGTGATGTTAAGGACAAAAACAATGATGAGGATGGTAGTGTGCTTTCATTATTGATGGTTTTCAACCATTCCCAGGAGAGTGAGTGGAACAAAAGGGGCCACCAGTCACGGTGATGGTTTTCAACCATTCTCAGGAGAGTGAGTGGAACAAAATGGTCCACCAGTCACGGTGGTGGTTTTCTTTTGAAATGTCCACCAGCATGGCTGCCATGTCTTTTTTAAATTGTCTCCTGGGAATGGTTGAAAACCATCAATATGCGTGAAACATTTTGTAAGATCGTGATAGTGAAGATGATGGTGGTGACACAAATGATGACGATGATGTTAAAGAAGCTTCAGACCTCAGTGGGCACTTACCATTGTCCGCAGCAACAGACTTTGGTGGTGCTACTGGATGAAGAACTGTTCTAAATGTTGATCCTGGTATCTGACTGTCTATCTATGGTTTTGACAATTTACAAAGAGAAATATACAAGTTAGTTAACAATTAACACAGGATTATAACTCATCAAAGCAAAAGAGCAATCACCAAAAAACTGATGGAAATTTTATAACCAAGCAGACAACAGGCATAGATATCAGCATTGTTACATAACGAGTTATGCTATGCTAATGAGTTCTAAACAAATGCTGATGAGACAGAGCAGCTCTGCTATTGAGAATTGTACGTAGTTGTACACTTCAACGCCAAACATTCCTGTGTTGTTGCAGCCTGGATGGTGGACATTTTCCGAGCTCTTCCCTAGAATACAAGATGCAAATAAAATAAAACAGTTATAAGGTATCATGCAAATACCTGCACAGAATTGACTTTCGTATGTAGTCTCAGTTCATGAGGAGAGGTTTCGTACAGTATTGAAACTGCTGGAGTAAACGTACGTCTGATTGGACGTTTGTAGGGCTTGATGATCTCCATCAATTCAAAGTCAACCTGCAACAGAAAGAAAAGTTGTTTAACACAGTAAAAAAACAAAAAAACAAAAAACAAAAAAAAAAACAAAAAAAAAACAACAACAACAAAAAAACAAGAATGCTTCTGTGTCTAAATCATCTAAGATGTAATGTAATGCAATGTAATACAATGTGATGTGATGTGATGTGATGTATGTGATGTGATGGAATGCAATGCAATGCAATGTGATGTGATGTGATGTGATGTGATGGAATGCAATGTAATGCTTATATAGCGCATTTCACTTTATAATCTCTAATATGTATCGTATGTAATCCGGTTTTACAAGCAGGAGGTTAATCTGAGGATGGTCGTGACCTGCGTCCTCAGTCGTTCCCTCGTTACTAGTTAATTTCAAAGTGTGAAATTTTAAATCTAAAATAGCAACATTAATCTAGACATTTGACAATATACAATATTTGTGTCCACTCTGTACGAGATTTAAAACACGTTGCTTGCAGGTTGTTGTTCTAAATCCTCATACGGCTCTTCCGCTCAGATTGTATATATTATTAAAATACCTCAATGTCTCCGATCTTGTTTCTATAGTTCGGTTCTCCACCAACTGAGTTCACATGCTGTACGTGATTCCAACACTCCTCTAGCTGCTCTGACAGTCCTAGTTTAAGCCCTTTCCATCTGGTTTTACTTTTCATTTCTTCCCAGACAACATCGCTCCTAAAAAAAAATTAAAAAAAAGGTTAAATCAATCATGGTAGAGTTCAATAGGAGACTCTGTGTTTTTAATTCTCAAATGAATTCTCTCAGTGAACTGTGAAAACATCAGAAGTCTTGGATCTTGTTTTTTGTGAATAAATAGTGATCTCATATGAAAGCAAAAACCTATATTATATTCAAAATTTTATGTGAAATCAAATAATACTAAGCAATCATCGAAAGGATCACATTTCATTAACAGTCTCAACAAGACAATCACAACACATCAACAGTCTTTCTCAAGACTACATACACCCATACTATCACAACACATCAACTATCTTTCTCAAGAATAGATACACCCAAACGATCATTTATTTGACATAACATATTGTGTACATACTTGGTTATACCGATGTAAGCCAGTTCGATACTGGATTCATTGTTAACTAAAGATAAACCAAAGCCATGTAGTTCCAATTTGATGCTTTGTGAAATACGCTCAGGAATTTCCTGAAAGGATAGAAAAACACAAAATTGTAAGTAAGGAAGAGATGAATCAAACCAATGAATGATCGTTTTAGTAAAAATCTAAATGATGAGATGTATCAATAGAATGATGCGACAACGTATACAAGTGTGATGGAAATAATGAATAAACGAATGAAAGAAAAATTAATTTTCAAAGACATACTGGAATGAATGAATAAGTGAATAAATGAATGGACAAAATGAACATGGAATGGATAAATGGAGACATGATGAATAAAACACACAAACAAAGATTGTGATGAATATATGAATAACTGAATGAGTAAAACAAGAAATAAAATAGAAGGATGACTTGTTTACGGGTGTACTACACATCAGAGTTCAACTAACCAATTGTGCCCTGTAGGCCAGTGTGAAGTCATCAATGATCAGAAGTACTCTTTGTAGACCATCCAAGAACGTTGCCCAGTAGAATGTTGAGCCATTTATAACAAATGAACTATGCGAGGCCTATAAACACCATAACAAAAATAAATAATAGCTTTCTATGTAAATCATATTTTAATTCCATAACTGACGCATTCTATTAACTCCAAAGTGATATAGAAAATTGAAAATAGAATGAGGATTATTCATCGAAAATTCATAAAATAATTCAGGACAAAATCACCATAATCATCACAAACATCATCAAACATGCAGTAAGTTTTTTTGATAATGATAATTAATATAGAATTAGAATGAATTAGAAATAATTAGAATTAATTTTAAATTTCTGTGCATTTTATGTCCATCACTATTTTTTCTCGTCATCACTATCACTGTCATCATCATCATCATCAAAAATACCTCGGTAAGGTCAGTGGTTCTCTTCTTATCTGCCTCTCCCTCAGCCCACCATACAAAAGCCTTCTTCTCCATCTTTTTGTCCCATGTATACAGGATACTATGACCAGAGTTCAACACATACTCATGACTATCTTTGCTGCAAGTACACATAAAATGAATAAATCAAGAAATATAGGTTGGCTAACTATCTAATACAGCCGTGTATTTTACCAGTCAAGCAGTATTTTGGTGAGCCAGCGCAAGCCAAAATACAAGTGACTGAAAATGTACAGCCGTATAAGATAACTAGCCAACCAACAATCTCATTATTATACATTTCATCAGAAAAAATTAAGCTTTCGTCAAATTTTGTGACATTTTTTCAAACCTAAAAGAGCGTGTGACAAAGAGAACTGAGAGAGTGGATTTGTTTACAACCCAAAAAGCCATGTAAGTGCTCTTCTAACTTCTCATTTTTACCATGAAAACAAATAGGGAAGCCAGTTCACTGTGTTACTACCAAAATACAGCAGGATATTTTTCGCGTTCTTGTGCATATTCCATGCGTTTTTGTAGACAAATGTATCATATAATATAATAATAATATAAATATATTTTACACATCTCATCTACATGAGTTACATACATGGTTATTCTTGAGATGGACGCTCACAGTCCCTACCATATACATTAATTATTTTACACAACTTTTCATACATATTTATTTTACTGAGGGGGGATAACCCTAGAACCCGGGGAAAAACCTCATAGCATGAGAGAGAACAACACATCTACTAAAACAATTTACATAACACCATGGGCAATCCAAGGTTCACAGCGATGAAAGGCCTGCGCTCTCTTCAACAATCTATTGTTTAAACGTGAAGGAGTCATGGTCGTTATTTTTACCGAAAATAGACCCAAAATGCCCTGAATCTATTATTTAGCACGTTATATCTGAAAACAAAACCATTTTAGATTTAACCTTTTCACTAGGAGCAATTTTGTCTAATTTTCTATTGGATTTGGCGATTCTATCCCTTCCATCATGATTTTTAAATTATAACACCAATATGTACCAGTCCTGTTTGAAGTGGATCTTTAGTGGTGTACAATTCTCTAAACGAACTGCTGCAGCTCCATCATAGTATGGTACAAATGTCATGATGGCTGCCGAATCTTTACCAACCATCTCCACACAGACAGCTCCTATCTATAAAAAACACAAATTATAATTGATTGGTAAAATAATTAATTTTCCTATCATGATTTATATAACAAAGCAATAGACTTGTTTCAAGTTCTTCAATGCTCAGGATAAGCCTTACTTGTAGGTATATTAACAAAAGAGCCAAGACAAAGCCATCGGTATTTATTTTTGATTGGAGCATTCCCACGGATGTACCTCATACATGCAATTGCCCTATTTCACTATGACATCATGCTTTGTTTACATGAATAAGAATAGACCTAATTCGGCGTAAATAGTTTTCCTCTGGTACATTTTGCTTTGCACAACGTATATTTTGTTCTTTTATTATAAATAGATTTTTAGCCTATTTTTAATTGCATTAAACCTGTTGTATTCCCTCTAGCGACCATGATTCTTAGCGTTGAAAAAATAGATTTGTTTTGATGTGACGTCATAATGAAATAGGGAAATTGCAAAAGAATATATCACATACTATAGAGGCTTAGCCTGAGAAATGAAAAACATGAAAATGGACCATTTATGTTCAACTGCTCAAAATAATATTATTTGCAAACAAACAAACAAGCAAAATGTTTGCAAATAAACAAACAAACAAAAAAGAAAACAACACATACCACATGACCATAACAACAAATACATACCTGGACGTTGATGGTAGAATAAAATATTATTAGTAATTTATAGAAAAAAATTGAAATAACTTTTTGGGAAAAAAATTTTATACCACTATATAGATAATCACTATTTTTTATAATTACTTTTAAACATTCAATTAAATAATTGAGACTTACTTTTTCAGGAATTTGTTACTAAATACTGGTTATAGTTTTTGAATATTTATTTATTTTTTGTTGTTTAATTACTTAAATGTTCAATTATTAGTTCTAATTTTTGAAAGAGAAAAATAAAAAAAATTGGTGAGATTATCATGTACTGTTGAAACTGGCACTAGAAAATTAAGAAAAAAAAAATAGAGAGAACTTTGTTTATGTGCAAATTTCTGAAATTTTTACATTTTAAAAATAGTTAATTGTTTCTATCATTATTATTAATATTATATTTCATTAAATCTAAAATTTACTTTAAGATCAGGTTTTAAAAAGATTAGGTACAATGCTTGAAGGAAAAAACTCAGAAAGGGGCGCTCTACAAGATGAGGCCCTATGTTAATAAAACAGTTATTAAGCTCGTTTACCATATCTTGCTTGCTTTTGCAAGTCATTCATTATTTACCAATTTTGTTGTGTAAAATGAGGCTTTAATTTTCCTTTTGATTCGTGTGCCTATCTGTTTCCATGTTTTCTTCATATTTTGCTGACAATTCTAAATGGTAAAACAAACAAACAAACAAACAGACAAACAAAAAAAACAAGCAAACAAACAGACAGAAAAACAAATAAATAAACAAACAACCAGACAAACGAACAAAGCAATGAACAAACAAACAAACATCAAACAAGCAAACCCTTACTAATACTACGTCAGAACACCTTATGAAACTTAACCCTAAAAGATGTAAAGAAATGTTCATAAACTGAGAATTCCAAATCATGATAAACCCCTTACATATCGGCAATAATGAAGTGGATAGGGTATCTCTTATAAACTCTTGGGTGTCACCATCAGCAAAAGAACTTGCACATCAAAAACAACAGTAAAGCACTCAAGAGACTATAAAGTTTAAATAAGTAATGTCATGTCTATTCTAGACTTCGCGTATGGCAGAACATTCTTGAATATCTTTCTGAAAGAATCTTATCTGTACAGAAAAGGGCATTGACAAATAATATACCCTGGCAGCTTCACATGATCAAGCTCTACTACTCACAAATGAAAACAAACTAAGGCAAGAATCTCCAAGCCAAAAATAATGATATCAACCATGAGAGATGATCAACAACATCCACTTTCATTTCTAATTCCTAAAGACGATCAGACAAGTCATAATTCCAAACAACCTGAGCAGGGTCACTCTCAATAACACGACAAATTAGAACACTGAAAACTAAAAGATTAAAGGACTTCTTTACCTTCATATGTCAATTGTTAGGAACCTTACAATTAACTTAATGTTATTTTAATACTCAGTTATTAATTTATATTTTTTATTGATGTAGTTAAATTTATATTTATTCAAGTTAGAATTTATTTACATATAATCACTAGTTTACTCAGTGTATATACTGACCAGACAGATAGCGAAATAAACACATTATCAAGATTATTATGTATTATTATATTTGTAGTTTATTCTCAGATAATGACAACGTACAAGCCCCTGAAAAGAACTGGAAGACATGAAAAACGTTTGCTACTACAGTGATACTTACTTTATCGCTCATTCTCAGCAACACTGTTGTTTCTGGCTGAAAGTTGAAGCGAGGAGAGTTATCCATGTCATCACCAACTCTAATCACAAGGTTCTCTGGTGGCACCTTTGAAGGCCAGTATGGTACACACTATAGAGAAGAAAAAAATAAACATGAATGAATGAATGAATGAATGAATGAATGAATGAATGAATGAATGAATGAATGAATGAATGAATGAATGAATGAATGAATTAATTAATGAGTTAGTGAATTAATGAGTGAGTGAGTGAGTGAGTGAGTGAGTGAGTGAGTGAGTGAGTGAGTGAGTGAGTGAGTGAGTGAGTGAGTGAGTGAGTGAGTGAGTGAGTGAGTGAGTGAATGAATGAACAATCCATATGAATGAATGAATGGATGGATGATCAAATGGATGAATGAATAATTATAAATAAATAAATAAACAAATGAATGGGGCAGGGAAAGAAGAATGAACTGGGTGGATGAGTGAGTACATAAATAAGTGAATGAATGAATGAATGAATGAATGAATGAATGAATGAATGAATGAATGAAGAAACAAATGAAAGTTACATTAAAAAAAAAAAAAAAAAATAGGTCACAAAAAATTGCCACTGCACTTGTTGCTAAGCCTAAAACTTGCAAATGAATTGGTCAGGAGTGCATATAATGAGATGACAATAGATGCCTACCAAGTAAGTCAATGTCTTACCTCTCCAGGTTGTACCTTGGTCCACACAAGGTAATCATCATCAGGGGCTTCACAAATGTGCACTGTACTCTGAAAGGTGGACGAATGTATAGACATTACATTAGTTCACATATAGCTCAATTTAATGTTCTATTTATGAACTCTAATCTGAAAATCGATCATACTATTTAATCTATAGAAAATTGCAGTCTTGATTATTTTGACTGCTTGAAGCTGCATTTCCAGCATACATTAGCACAATCAATAGTAAAATTCTAAAGGATATAGTACACTCTGTAGATACTGGAGTTGATACCACAGGAATTTTAAAATTGAATTTGACTATGATATAGTGCATGCATGTGAAAAGAGCCCTTACCGACAACTGATTCTTTAGAAGATGGAATGGAGTAAATTCAACTATTTTAGTTAAACTGAAGTACGAGAGAGAAATCTGAATACCAATCTATGAAGAAAAAAAAACAGAATTAAAATCATCTTCAGTGTCTCTCTCTCCCCCAAATCTGGCATTTCATCTGTGGTTTAACTTTATAGGGTACTAAAAAATACAAAAATAATAATATTTTGGGCCATTTCTGTAAGCTCAATGACAGCTGTTGTGTGGGATAACAGTAAGTACTACAAGTATTTATAAAAACCTCAGTATTTCTGGTAGGGCAGATCCAGCAATTTTGAGGATGTTGTCGCACTAAGGACCCATATCATCCAATAATTATTGAAGAAGAAATCATATCACACTCTCTTAGGGGGATGCCCACCCCAAACCCCTCCCCCTGCCCCTGCTTTAAGATCAGATATGGCTACTTGGCAGACTGTTATCAATGGGAAAGCCATTTGCACCAGTAATATTATGATCAGTACCAACTGATTTGCCAGACTTATATATCAAATCCTACTTCTGTCCAACACAAATCCACAGTCCTTCTCATGGTAAGTAAGCAATATGAATATCCTTGATGGAACCGACAGTTATTTCAGGAATGTTTGCTTGCCCAATCAGTTAGGGTTCATTAGTGTGCTGTTTGTGATTGGCCAAGGAACAATTATAACAATATTCCTTAAATATTTCTGTCTGGCCACTGCACGGTTTTTTGATTGGCACTATAATAGGAAGAGATGCTCCAGATGGTAATACCTCAACTTCTTTTGCTTGTCTAATAATCTTCATGGACCCACCGCTTCCAACTGCATCAAGTGAGAACTTGTTGGACCATTCTGAGCCTGACAGACGTATCTTGGTCTAAAGAGAAAACACATGGACAATAAATAAGTCATGCCTTAACATACATGAGACCCTCTTGCACTCAAAACTGACGACTTGAGAAAGTTCATGCACAGTCAAACTTTGCAATCAATTTGAGCTTCAAACAGTTGAGAATGACAGACTGTTGGCTCAGCTGGTAGATCATCTGCTGTCATCTGAGAGGCCAAGGTTTGAATCGGAACCAAACTACCACATACAATAAAGATGAATTTGCTAATTTTGTATTTAATTATATTTTGATTTATGATTGCAAAGATTTATAGGTCCTTATTTATTCGCATCCATTTCCCTCAAGCACAAATCAGAACAAGAGAACATATTAATAAAATAACAACAAAGGAATCAAGTCATGGTTATCCTCAGTGAGAGGTTAGATGATAAGACCTATATAAGAGAATAACATTACAAAGCTCTTTGGACCCTAATATCAACCTTGGTTTCCTGTGTTGCCTGACTTGTATGTAATTTACAACCATGAGCAACAAGGCTTACCGCTGTTTTCTTGCTGAAAGAGTTGCCTTTCCCTTTGTAGGAGAACATCACAGCATCACTGTGAGAATCAGGGTGTCCTACAGGAGTACCACCATCTGATGCCTAGCAACACATGAATAAACAATGTCTAAGAACACTTTCAGTCATTTCAAATAAGCTCTGAAGCCTGAATAGAACCATTTAACGGATACATCGTTTTCCAGCAGATAAATTCTAAAGAAAATCTATGCAGTAACATTGTTTAGACTTCATACAACCGGCCCCAAATGATGTGACCTTTCAATAAAAGAATTTCAAAACAGCTCAAAATAAAACTTTGATTTCAGAATAGTGCTCCAAATTAAGTATTCTCTGAACAGTTGAACTTTAAAAAATTACAAGATATTTTATATCCTTGTTAGTTTGTGTGTAGCATATTATTTGAGGCCTTATGAACCACCAGGTGCACAGAAGTGAAAGTGAATATTTACTATTTTATTGGAAAGTGTTAGAAGACTAAATCTCACCCTGCTATTGAAAATTCCTCAATTGACATAGTGCTTTATAAATTAATAATAAATAATTAAAATTATTACCCTGTATTCCAAGAACATCCCTGTCTTATTGACCATCCAGTAAGGACAATAAAGAGTTACATTCAATGCTCCATCCATCTGAGTGAAGACACCCAGCTCTACTGGTTTTTGTGCAGAGTCTTCAGCTACTGGAGAAAGTGTAAAGACAGACAGCTCATCCATTCCTTTATGTAATGCCACTGAACCTCTCCAGCTTTCTCCAAGATAGTTATCAATCTGAAGTTGAAATGACATGTAAAATTAGATGGGACATGCATGATTTACTTGTAGGTAGAGATTCACGGTGAACACAACACAGATTGAATTACATCAAAATATTCCAAATTACTTGACCCTTTACCAAAGCTTACATCAAAAATACATTCTGCATTAAATGCTAAAAAAGTGCTCATTTTTGGGCTGCATAAAAAAAAGTATTGTAGAGTATTTACAACCCCTAGAACATTGAAAGTTATGGACAATGTAGGTGAAAGAGTACATTCCCAAAGTTTGAATTCAGTTGCTTCAAAGCTGAATATTTTATAGATTTTTTTAACATTTTATACACGTGTATGGTGGAAGTGACAACAGATACACAAACTGGAAGTATCGCCAAAATTTTTAGGTACAAACTCAGAGTCTTGGTTTGGCATGATCTGTTATCATTTCTCGCAAACTCGTAAAATCTCTAAAAGAAATATAAAATATTCAGCTTCATAAAGCAATGAAATTTAAATATTGGATAAGCCCTCTGGCATTCACATAGATTATCATAAATGATTATTGTTCTAGAGCAATGACTATAGTTCTATAAGCACTTTAAGATGAACTAAAATGAGTCAAAAGAGGCCACAAAACCATGCTAAAAAGCCAATAGTCCAAGGTTTGATTGATGTTCAGACCATGTTTAATTCATGCTTTACTACAATATTATTTTTTTGAAAATACAATTTGACAGCCAAGTTTTTTAAACGACTAACTAGTTTTTCTTCTACTAGCTGGTTAGGAGTTTTTACAAGTTACTTTGGCCAACACTGAAAAATCCTGTGAAAGGATGCATTGAAAACATTAAAAGACAGCCCCACGTGAATTATTTTAAAACTAAAGATTTTCCTATCAAGAGTCTACAATGATGGTGCCATTTACCTTGATTGAAAGAGGTACATGATTGGTCAAATCAACAGCATATAAGGCACTATTATCGCCACCTTTAAGATTTACTGAAGGTATTCCCTGAAATAACACAGTTACAGGATTAGTACTAAGTCTTTTATACAGTTGCAAACTTCAATGGGGTCAGTTGTTGCAAGCCTGGTGCCATCCACTGATTAACTCGCAATCCAGTGGATAAATTCAAAACAAATTCTATGGAGTAGATAACCTGATTCAGGTTTTGTGCATGCAATTGGCCCCAGCACAATAAAGCCCTGAAGCAAGATGATCTTTTACCCCTTTTATCTCTATACCATAATAGTTTTTAGAATTTTTTTAGTGAAAATAACAAACAGAAGCAATGTGAAAAGGATGCTGTTATAGAGATTGGACTTGAACATCACCTTGCTTCAGGCCTATTAAGTTATCCTTCTGTCAAACAATGAAATTAAGGAGCTTATCTGCTAAACCATCATTATGCAAATAGCCCAGATATACGTACAAACCCTAAAAAATGTTACACTTAATAATGATTAATAGTTAATAATTATAAATAATATGTAGTACTCACTGCTGAACAGTAACTTATATCATATGGTAGATAGTTATGTAAGATGGCTGCTGGATGGACATGGTATGTGTAGACTGGTGAGGAGTCTTGAATGCCTTGTGCAAAAGTGTACTTGGCCCTTTCACATAACACCTAGAAAAACATAGAGAACATCGTCCAGTCAAAATCTGTATATTCCAATTTTAATCTGTACTTTACCATATTAAAGTTCATGTTTTACAATAAATAGATCAATAAATTAATACCGGTAATATAGAATCAGAAATTATTACTCCGAATAACTGAATTTAATCTAGCTGAGTAATACCAATCTAGCTTAGTTACTTGAAGAAAACAATGGGGTATTATAATATATATTATATTAATATAATATTATATTATATATTTGTTTGCCTTAGTGATCATTGTACCTGTATGAAAAATGGTGGTTCTCCTGGTATTTGTGAGTTACACACAAACCTTGCACCATTAGCCGTCTTCAATTGCGTCCATACCATAGGTGCATCAGTGTCGCTATATCTACAATAAAAATACACATAGACTATAAGCAACCTGAGTGAATGCAACAACTGAAAGAAATATCCAATTAATAAATCTCCACCAAATATATTTAGGTGTGATAGAAGTGTGGTCAAGAACCAGAAAGAAATGCCACAAACAATAAGCCAACAATGCAAACACTAGTGTATTCAAATTGTATTGGATATAATTTCTAGACAAAAACAAACTAATAGAAATAAAAAGGAAAATAAAAAGATTGACAATGCAAGAAAGAAATAAAGAAGTAAATAACCAAAAGCAGCATCCCCACCACCACCATCAATAACAGCAAGGTTCTTACGGGAATCCTGAGGGTTTGAGGTGAAGTGCTGCACGATATGCTAGTACTATTGGTACATTGTAGATGCTCTGGGCTGGTATGGTAGCTATTCTGGTAGACGCTGACTCTTTCTGACATGACAGATCAAGTGGGATTGGGAAATGATTGTAAATCTAGAAATAAAAAAAAAAAATAAAAAACAACAATTACAACATTAGAGATGAACCATTATTGCTTTACAGTATCCAAATGACAAATATATTTTACAATTGTTTCAGTCTATAAAAAAAAACAGACAAAGTCAACACTGGTACTTATCAGACAACCTCCTTTATATATGATTAAAAATAGCAATATATGCATGGTGTATGTATATAATAGTCAGCTATTCTTGTAATTGTTGTCCACTTGAAATACTGATTTAGCGAAATCAATAGCAAAGTCATTTGCATATCATGTGAATTTAGATTTGTTAAGAAATGATGAGCTGAAAATGAACAAAATAACTTCATTGCATAATTATGACAAACTATGTAACTGTCTAAAATTGGTTGGTACGTGGGCATCATTATATAGTCAAATAGTTGTTTTTTCCACGTTTTATTTGTAAGCCAAGCTTTCGCGCTAATTGCGCATCTTCAGGGCAAAAATGGATGTGTTAACAATTTGTTTAAACTACATTGTGTAAGAACGCGTTATTTTACAAACAACCAATAGATTGAAAAGGAGGATGCGAAAGCAATCCAAAGTAAACGGAATTACATGCGCGCGCACAGTTATGATCGAAAAATAGAAATAAACAACAATTAAGTTGAATTAATAAATAAGTAAAATAATGAATAAAACTATGAATAATTAAATATTGAAATAACTACATTGTTTCGCTGAACGTTTTTAAGAGCTAAAACTAAACAAATGAAAAAAAACATTATAAAATTATGCCGAGATGATTAAATTGAGCTTTTTATAATAAAATAATTTTCTATTTTTATGTTTATTGCTTTTCGAAACAGTTATGTGTTCATGTATGAAGTGACTGTAATTGTACTGAGTTTTGAGTATGCAATACCAGCTTTCACCCATTATTATTTTCATTTAGTTTGACGGGCATATCTTTGTCACTGTAACGATCTATTGCCTTTTCTTCTCTTGGGGTTCCTGTGTAATGACAAAACTTGACTGAGGGGTAGTGGGACAATTCCAACAAGAAAACAATCACTCGTACAAGGCTTTGCAAAGTAGACTAAATTTCATCGAAAAATATTCCAATTTTACAGTTTATTTTGAAAATTATGAATCATATACTAATCTGCATTTGAAAAAGAGGTAATTGGAATGGTTTTTGATTGATAAGAAAGTTACATGGAAGCAAAACTGACGAAAATCTAAACTGAATCGAATCGAAGGAGAACGAGGTCAAAATACACGCGGTAAGTTTGTTGTTCTATTCCAAACTTTAGTTTCATTTTCACTGTTACTACAGGAAATAACCGTTTTGACAAACCATTCTATCCTAGATCTACAGATTGTGGATTTCGACTAATATTATGAGAATATCAAACTCTTCAAGCAGCGATGAAGTTCATTTTTTATTGCTAAAATTCCATTGATTTTTACTCGCTTGACAGTTTATGGCCGCTCGCTTTGAGCAAAAACATAATGTTCAAGCAAATGATATTCCCTCAACAAACTTCACTGATACAAACACCGGCTGACAATCAAAATACTTGACTAGAGGTCACAACATTGTGGTATTTGATCTGCTCGACTAAAGTTTTCCATCAAAATTATGTACGAAGCGACGCTGTCGCAAGAGTTGTGCTTCAGTCACATCATTTTTGGTTATTTGCCAAATTTTAACTTGACATTTTTTCCTTTTTCTTTTCAGTATTCACCAATCCAAAATACAGTAAGCAATGCGTAAATACTGTGGAAGTTTTGTGAAGCGTTTACATTGACGTCTCGGATCTTATAAGCCAAACATTACAACACTTTGTTTATATTAAATTATAATAAAGACTGTACTGTAATTTAAAAAAAAATCGTATTGTAAACATTGATGAAATAAATTGAAGATAGATTATTTTGAGACGTTGAAGTTTATTTTCAATAAAAGAACTAGGATATCTACGATCGTCGTGTTCAACTGGTGATCGATTCCACCAATCACAATCGAATTAATAAATACAACCAATCACAAACCTGGAGCCGACAGAAATACAAAGTGCGGAAAATTTAAAATGCCAACCGATTGAAAAAAAAAAAAAAAAAAACAACCCGAAATTATAACTCGGGTCTTTTCAGCCCGAGTAATAATTGGAAATATTTAAATAAATAAATAAATGAATTAAGTAATATATATATAATAAATAAATAAATAATTAAATAAATAACTAACTAAACAATTAAACAAATAAATAGTTAAATAGATAAAATAGCTAAAAAATTGAAATAACTAATAATAATAATAATATAATAATAAATGGATGAATTAATTAATAAACAAATAAATAATTTAATAAATAAATAATTAAAATATAAATAAATAAATAAACAATTTAAAAAGACATAAAATAAAATTAATGAATTAAAATAAATAAATAATGATGATATTGATAATATTAATTAAATCGGCACAAATATGCACAATATGACGATTGTGACCTTATATATATCGGGGAGACAAAAAGAGCCTTATCCACTAGGGTAAAAGAACACCAGGCATGCGTCAGACTAGCCAAGTTGGAGTCATCGGCATTAGCAGAACATTGTTATTTAAAAGACCACAGTGTGGCATGGAAAGAAACCGAAATATTAGCTACTGAACATCGTTGGCACCAACGAAAGTGGACAGAGGCGTGCCTTATTAAGAAGAACAGAAATGCAATATTTAATAGAGACAATGGCAGATTATTACCTGAGTGTTACGCGCCAATCATTAAGCCATAATTATTTAATTACATAGTTATTACTATAATTATTATTTATTATTATTTACTTAATTTTAGTTAATATCCTTTCTAATTGTTTGTTTATTTAATTAATATTATCAATATCATCATTATTTATTTATTTTAATTCATTAATTTTATTTTATGTCTTTTTAAATTGTTTATTTATTTATTTATATTTTAATTATTTATTTATTAAATTATTTATTTGTTTATTAATTAATTAATTCATTTATTATTATATTATTATTATTATTATTAGTTATTTCAATTTTTTAGCTATTTTATCTATTTAACTATTTATTTGTTTAATTGTTTAGTTAATTATTTATTTAAATATTTATTTATTTATTATATATATATTACTTAATTCATTTATTTATTTATTTAAATATTTCCAATTATTTATATTTTGTTCATGTAGTTATTTCAATACTTAATTATTCATAGTTTTATTCATTATTTTACTTATTTATTAATTCAACTTAATTGTTGTTTATTTCTATTTTTCGATCATAACTGTGCGCGCGCATGTAATTCCGTTTACTTTGGATTGCTTTCGCATCCTCCTTTTCAATCTATTGGTTGTTTGTAAAATAACACGTTCTTACACAATGTAGTTTAAACAAATTGTTAACACATCCATTTTTGCCCTGAAGATGCGCAATTAGCGCGAAAGCTTGGCTTACAAATAAAACATGGAAAAAACAACTATTTGACTAACTATGTAACTATTTAATATGTGTAGTTTTGACTGCTTTGTATTTAAAACAAGAAAACTGAAAAATTGATATATGCAAATGACATTGTTATTCACTAAATCAGTATTTCAACTAGACAACCTTTACAAGAATAGCTGTATATATCTACAACATTCACTAGTTTTTATCTCATTTCGATATGTGATGATTCTAATTCTTAAAAAAAAATTATTTTATTTATTTGATTATTATATTGTGTACAGTCAACTCATAACTTCACAGTAAAGTACCTGCAGAGGTGATCTGATGGTGACAACTTTCTGTCCTTCACTGCTTTCCACCTGAACAACCATTGCCATCATTGTACCTCGTAGCAACTGAAAGTGCACAAATGGTAATTAAAAGCATTATTATTGACTTTACATTTTACTTAATAATATAGTTCTACAGTGGGTACATGCCAGTGCTCTGGCAGTGCTGCGCTGATGAAGCCCAAAAGGCCAAGACAGATGTCCTCAGCTGCTTGTTTTTTCATGACATTTTCATGCTAATTTCATGACAAACGGTCATCAAAAACACCATTTAAATTCCATGAAAAAACACTGAAAAAACTGTGAAAAATCCATTAAAAATTTAATGGCATTTTCATGGATTTTTACATGGTAGTGCATTTTCCTTTTCTGTTTTGTGGTCATTGAGTCGCCATTGAGGTTCTTCTGTCATTGAGCCCTGACGGCTATTACAGGGCTCACAACTTATAACTACTGCACATGGTTTTTCATGAGCCAAACCTAGATGACTTATTACCTTTTCATTTCATTAATTATTGGCTCGCTCATTTATTGATATTGGAAAACATTCAGTTTCATTTGATTTGCTAGCGCCAGCAAGCAAACCAGCAAAAAATGTATTTTTCCCTCCATAACAGCTACATGAAATGAAAAAGAAATAGGTTTATGAAAGTACAGTATGTGCACTTTCGCCCCTCATTCAATCAATGCTCTTTTTTACTGGGTATTTAAAGCTACTACAGGCTACACAGAATAGAATGAAGTTGAAAGAAGTCTGACACTAGGAAACTATTTGTGGCCTCTCACATAGATGTCTATGCACTAGCACACTGTACCATTGTTGTTCCTCATAAGTAACTATCAATCACCAATTCATACCTGTCTTGGTACCAGAGTATAGAAAGCCACTCTGGCCTGTTTGACTGGAATGTCTTTGGTTGTATGATACCCTTCAACCTATTATATAATTGAACAAGTCAGACTAATAAGAAATCATGCAAATTGTTTATAATATATTTTAGATAGTTTTATAGTTTTAGATATATAGAGTCATCAATAAAAACCAAAAAGAGTGTTTTCAGGCTTGTAGCTTGGACTTATTTAGGGACCGAACATTGCATATTTGAGGGGGAGAGATGGACAATTTTGGCTGTGCAGGATTTGTTTTCCTTTTTGTCATACATGCTATTTATTCTCATTTTGCACAACATTTTTTCTTTGGTGCTTTTGTCTTGAACAATTTGTTTCCATGTTTGAGGCTGTGCTCAACTATTTTTTGTTATTTCCCAACCAGCCATCACATATCAAATGGCCCATCCCACGACACATTTTAAAGTAAATCACTCACACCTCTATTGAGACACTGATTCCAGAGTCATCTGCACTTCGTACTCTTTGCATAGCCTGCCTATTAGCCTCGGCAGTCAAGTACATTGGAAGATCTTTGCCTGTGGCTACAGGAAATGTGGTTGCACTTTGCTCATCTGAATGAGAAGCCTAACACAAACATGGCAATAATGAAAATACTATGAATGTTGAATTGAAGACAAAGAAGAGTGTGAAGTATCCATTTGTAAATAAAATTAACAAGGGTTTTAGGGCTGCCTATTCTACCTCTTACCGCCAGCTATTTTGTGTCCTTCGTAAAAAAAATATGATTGTAAATTTTTGGACACAGACGCCTATTTCATTTACTCAGACGCTTATTCAAAAAGATATTGAAAACCCTGGCTGATTAACTGTAGCTACACAAACACTATTGGAAAAGGGATAGTCAAGTATACTCATAGGGACCCAAACAAAAATTATAATGACACTACTAATGCAAAAGGGATGGGGTATACTATAGAGCTGGCATTTCACCACAAGACTGTGATTCTGATTTGATTCCTGGATTGCCTGTGGTGATATATGAACCAATGTGTTATTTCTCTCTCATGCCATGAAGGTTTATCTCCAGGTTCTCCAGTTTTCTCCCTCAGCAAAATCAACATGTATATAATATTATGTAAAGACATGTAAAACAATCAATGAGTATCTATCTGAACATACTCATATATTAACTATAACAACTATTGTTAAGGGATAGTTGAGTATACTCATAGGGACAAAAACAAAAACAATAACTCTACTAATGGATTCAAGGGTATAATCATAAAGATCCAAACATCAACATACAATGACATTACTTAACATGGAAAAGGAGTAAAGTATAATCATAAAGACCAAAAACACAAACACAAGGACAATGACAAAAAGATAGAGTTCAAACACTAAAATTTAATGTGTGCAATAGTTATCAGTATCTGTAGTGAATAGCACTATTTATCAAAAGAACGCATTATTACCTTTGGTGTTTGTGCATAAACAATATTATAACATTAATTGTTTAATTATTGATTCATACTACATACCTTCAAACTGTTACCTAGATAGACTTTTATTCCAAGACCGAGCTGTGGAAATAAGTGTGGTATTAGTGATTTAATGTTGTTTTCTGGAAGGATACTAAAAAAAGTAAAGTCAAGTAAAAGTACATCATTCTGTAAACCTAGGCATGAAGCCACTGATAACTTGAAATTGAATTAAATTGAATATACACAAAGAAACAAAGAAACCCCAAACAAATAACAAACAAATATGCAAACAAACAAAAAAGTCAAGAAAAAAATGAGAAATTGCAACACAATGGAATTAATTTGGAAAAAAAAACACTTAGTAAATTAAAATATACCATAATTATAACAATTATTTACCTCATTACGAATGATGTAGGGCGAGAGATCCTCTATAGCTATTTTATCTGTACTTTCTAATGCTACTGCTTCACCAAATGCCTGAAGACATAAACATTGTTCTATCATTAATCAAGGTTTGAAATTAATACAGAACAAATTGCATCTAGATTAAAAAGAAAACAAAAGTGATATATACACAGCAAAAGTAAAGCAAACCAAATCTGCTATTTGAGCAAAACAAAGGAAAGCATATCAAAGCAGAAAATAGCATATTAGTTTGGGCAGAACAGAGAAAGCAGATTAGAGATCAAGGAACAATCAGGGTAGATTGGACATTAAAAAGGTAAATGAGAGTACAACAAAACACAGCAAGCAAGGTTGCTAGGATAGAGGACTGTGGATGAGCAGAACAAAGCGGATGAGAGGTTGAGTGTAGATCAGACAAGAGACAAGCAGAGCAGATGAGAGGAGATGAGGTGATCAGCAGAGCTCATGCGAGGAGATGAGCAGAGCAGAAGAGATGAGCAGAGCAGAACAGATGAGCAGAGCAGAGCAGATGATAGGAGATGAGCAGAGCAGACGAGAGGAGACCAAAGGAGATGAGCAGAGCAGATGAGAGAAGATGAGCAGAGCAGATGAGAGATGAGCAGAGCAGATCGCATGAGAGGAGATCAATCGAGATTAGCAGATCTAGAGTAGAGTCGAGCAGATGAGAGGAGAGGAGATCAAACAAGATGAGCAGAGTAGAGCAGAGTAGACAAGCAAAGTAGAGGAATAAACAGAACTGAGCATAATAGACATGGCATTACACAGTAGTATTGGTGTTAACTTACATCTGCTAGTTTATAGAATACATCCAGACTGGTCTTAGTGACAGTGATCTGCATATCATCTTTAGATTCAATATCTAATGACATTTCTGGCTCTAGGTTGACATCAAGACCACCACCAGCTTCATCACCATTGGTATTGTCACTATCACCCATAGAAAACTGAAAAGGAATGTGGTTTGAATTAGATCTCTTGGCAATATAATTTTCATTTGAGTTTTCAATCATAACTTATTTATTATCCAGATAAACCATTATCATCGTTATCTGGTCATCAATTATCTTTAATGATTATCATCCATCCACCTCTATGGCTACACTCAGTTGCAAAATTGTTGGGACATTGACAGTTTTTCCCGTTTCCTTTTGAAACTTCTCCTTTGTTTGCTTCAAATCCCCCCTCCCTCAAATGAATGTTGCATTGGGGTTGTTGTGACATATTAATCGTCATGGAGACAATCAACATTGTGGAGGGGGGAGGGGTTAGAGTTTGAGAACAATACTGAGCGGTTTACTTCTAAATTATGTGTAGTGTCCCAACTAATTTTGCAACTGAGTGTAGCTAACGTTAACAGCCAGAGACGGATCTAGGAGAAGCTGGGATCCCGGTAGGTTGCGGGAAAATTTTTCAAATTGTGCGGGAATTCAAGGACAAATTGTGCGGAAAAAATGGTCGATTGTGCGGTAAAATGTGCGGGATTGCGCAATAATAATTTAACTACAAAAACGTTTTTTTCGTATTTCTGTAGAAAATTAGCCTTTCTGCAAAGTCTTGGGCAGAGAATAAGTGTTTAATCAAGTATACCTCTAATTGCAAAGTTTATATCTTGAATCCAGAGCTAGATTATCGTTCGTACTAAAGTCGCGAGAGCGCAAGAGCCCGTATGATACAAGTTTGGAACGCCTTGCGTTTTTTTATTAGAGCACAGTCTCTCTCAATTGAACGGACGCCATTTTGTTTTTGACATACGAGTTTTGAAAATTTCACTTCGAGTGAGTGGAATTTTGACGAAAAAGTTAGAAAAAAGGACCTGAAATCACCAGATTAACTTCTTAAAGTGACATTTATTAAGATAAGAGCATAAATTATGCCATATTTTTCTGAATTGTGCGGGTTTTGAGCAAATTTCCTCAATTGTGCGGAATTGTGCGGGAAGTACCTCATTGTGCGGACCCGCAACCGTGCAACATACCGGGATCCCAGGAGAAGGGTTATGGTGTTTGCAGTCCCTTCCATAATTATTATTAATATGATAAAAAAATATAGGCCCTAACATCCAATAATAATTAATGTCTATGAAAAATCCAAGACTTGTACCTGACATAATCACTAAATTAACTAGCTTCATTCAACACATGTCCTGACAGTAGAATGATGGAGAAATTAAATAAATATATCAAATACGTACCCTTAGCTCAAAATAACCATATTTTTACTGTCATACCATTGGCATTCATTTTATTTTCATCATAATTATAACTACCACTTCAAACTTCCTTTTTCTACCGTCTCCGTCATTACCATCATCATTGTATACCATCTCTTACCTCCATATTCAATTCCCACTGTCTGTACTTCTGTGCAGATTCTTCAACTGGTTCAATCAATGGTTCCCACTCTGAGATATTTTCATTGAAATAGTTGGCAATCACACTAACGCCAGCAGTCACCTCCAACTAAGATTAGAAAGTACATTTAGAAAGATACTTTAAGGCTGTCTTCTGACAAGACAATGACTGCTCTTTCAGTAGAGCTTCTGAATGGTCGTTGTGGTTCTGGATGGCTTATTACCATAACAAGTTGTTTGTTATAAACATGCAAGTAATGTAGGATATCAAAATAAGGTAGGGTTCATGTTGATGCATTTTAAACTAAATTAGTACTAAATTAACTGAATATTTTTAGTACCTTAGAAGTCCAGTCTTTAACTTCTGCTTGCACATGGCCATTCATTGATAATAGGGGTACTATCTGACCACCATACATGCCTTCCATTATCACATCAAATCCTTCCATGTTGAAGAGCATCTGATTTTGAATGATGAGGAATTTTTGGTTCAGTGAAACACAAACAACAATGTGAAACAGAAATGATAAATGACTGTATGATATCATTCAATCACTTATTGAATTGTTTAGTACAGATACGTTGCTTTGAAGGTACTGTTATAAAACCTTAAAAAAGCCTACAACTCATAATGACATCAATCATTTTGACATAAGTTAAAATGAGTGTTTGATCACTTGATAAACTTGTCAAAGTCAGATGTTGACATAAATTAGTACAATTTTTTATAAGTTACAAGTTTAGCATGACCTTGGTTTGCTGCTATATGACAAAAACAAAAAAGAAATGTAATTTTTTATATTAAAACAGTGGGCCTTAAAAGAACCTTGTGGGACACCACAAAAGACTAGAGGGTCAAATGTACAGCACACTTGCAACTACAAAAATCAGGCTCACCATTTCACCCCGATCCATCTCTAAATCACCTTCTTTACTGTCAGACTTGACCAAAGCCTTTTTCTCTGCAAACAAAAATTAACAAGTCAAGATGTGACATAGTGGCAATATGAACTTCAATGTTTTCATTTGCTGTTTTCAAACGACAATTCAAAACACTTTTACATTCAACAGTGACCACAGTACTTCACAACACTTGAGAACAAAAAAGTCTTCTTAAACTACAATTATTTAAGAGGCAATCTTCCAATGCAAAACAAGGATTTAAGAAAGGCGATGGTCTTGAAAACTACATTTCTTTTCACCCAAGACTTCCACAAAATCAACTTTTGTAGATCTTTCAACACTAGAGTATATAGATGGCATTAGAATGAGTTCAATCTGAATCAGCACATTTGACTGGAACAAAATTGAAATCCAGTCCAGTTCTCATTGTTGGACATTAAAAACTGTTTGATAAAGAAAAGCATGCAACTATATTTTAATGCATCGTCACTGAGATTTTTGTCTGTGTATGTGGACATCACCATGACCTTCACCAGTGATTCAAGTCATGTCATGTGCTGACAAGTGCTCAAAATTATGACTCCTGACAACAACTTCAATAATTTATAATGCACTATTATATTAGTACAGACACTCATAAGGGGAATCAAATATGTAGCAACAGTATATTGCTTTACTTCCATGCTATGGAACATTTGAAAAGCCTTTCTCAAATATAATCATTTTTATGCTTCCAAAATCTTACAAATTAAGTAAAACACATACTAGCTAACAATCAGAGGAAAAAATCTCTTCTAAACATTTGGCCGCATCAAGCGTCCATTTTGAATTTAGCTCTGAGTATCAAATATTGATCAAATGTGGTGTCAAATTTATGCTAATTAGTCTGAGTATTTCCGAGCATGGAACCATGCTACGTATTTCAATCCCCTTGTGAGTTTCTGATTAGTATTAGTAACAAGAAATATGTTTTTAATAACAACAAGATTCAAAACTAATCATTAATCAGCCAAATTTCAAATGTTTTATTAGACTTTTTTCTAGATGTTTTGCACAACTGTTACTATAGAAGCCCAGATTATTTATCTGATTCTGATGGTGGCTTGTCATGCCCTTACCCTTTGAAAACACTGACTTAAATGGTTTCTCTTCATCTTCTATTAGTTCCCATTCCCCTAGTTTAGACTTCATAGTCTTGGTATGATCAGGTGATGGCACTTTGCCTTTAGATGGACTCTTTTCTGAAAATTATTATGTTAAGATGCTTTATAAAAGCTGTTGAAGTTGACAACGTTCTTTAATAATATAATGAAAATTTAATGTCATTTAATGTTTGATTTTTGAATAATTTGAAATTAATAGTTAAAGATTTGTCTCACAAAATATGTTATTTGCTGAGAAATATATCTTATTAGACAGTTGGATGTGGAATATGGCTGGATATTTTTACGAGTCACGCAGTATTTTGACGAGCCTTCAGGCGAGTCAAAATGCAAGTTGACGAGTAAAATATCCAGCCATATTCCACATCCAACTGTCTAATAAGTTATTTATTATCCAACTATCTCGTAAAAATGAAAAAAGGGTCGAAAAAATAGTAATTTTCATTTCCTTAAAAAAATTAGTTGAACATTGCGTGACATACGTATTGCATTCTGATTGGCTTATTTTTCATGCAGGTCAAACAGGTTTTAGCAGCTCACACAAACACGCCGTTTTAGCCGATTATCAATGTAATTTTCTCGACTGTTTTTGCACAAATTTTGGCTGTATTTTGAGAAAAAAGAGGGAGAACGTCAACAAGACAAATGAAAAAATAGCTACCGTTCGGAAACTTTGATTAAGTCAAATGAAAATGCAGTAACAAAGGAAATGTTGTGTCAAGAACTTGCAGCGATTGTAGTGCTTTCGTTTCCATTCGTGTGTTGTAGTTGCTTGCTTTAATTAGCTTTACATTTCTACTATAAAGGACATTTTTGCAGCTCTTCCACTGAAGGATTACATTTTGTTGTATTAAGGTAAAATTTCATTTTTTTTTTCTTTTCCTTTTACGAGGTAGTTTGTCAGCTTATTAGTCGGGCTAGGCTGCCCGACTTTAGTTCTACCTTTTCTTCAATCTATCTATCTATCTATCTATCTATCTATCTATCTATCTATCTATCTATCTATCTGGCAACGTCGTGTATAGTCCCCCATAATGCTTTGGGAAGTCGACCACAGGGAACCCCAATAAAGCTTTTATAAACCATGTCACGTTGCCTAGTCACACTAGTCATGCTAAAACGAGTAACTAGTTCACACCTGATCGTTGATGATCTATGCAAAAATATCACAAAGGACAATACAAATGACAGTGACAAAACGAACTATACTGAAGTGAAGTCCTCACAAGATGTGGTAAGTAGCAAGGTATCATGTGATGAGATCAAGGTCGAACTGAGACAAGAAATGAACTCGAAGACGTCCGCCATATTGGAAAAAAGCAACCTACGGTATTATGTAAGTCATGAAGACACCAAAATAACAAACTTTTTTCTTTTATTTACTTGTCTTTTACTTATTGTAAGCTCATTTAGCCTATTGAATGGAAATATTTTCCTAATACTGTTAAATAAAAAGGCGATTTTATTTAGCCTGTTTGTAGTCGCTAGTCTTATCTTGCTCGGGTTTGTATATGTAAGAATACAGGAGTCGTTGAACAATTTGTTTTTGTGGTTAGAAAAGAATTGTAATTTGTTTGAAAAAGCTGTACAACTGTCTGTTGATGTAAATACAATTAATAAAAGTTATATGTCAAAACAATGTCTGAGGTCTCGATATGCAAAGTTTTTTGCTTCTGAATATGCAGTAGAATGTGTTATAAACAAAGCACGCGTGCTGTACTTCAACGTGATCGAGAACCAAGCAGAATCCCAATTAAACAACTTACACGTATAATGAATAAAAGCAGGAATTTCGCAATTTTTTCTTCGCCTGCTAGCCCGACTTCACGCTATATTAGCGTCTAGTATGTCAATAAACTTGTGAGCTTACTCAAAGCATTTTCTGTTCTCTGTGTTTACATGTTCACTTTGACTCTGTTTTCAATTTTAATTTCGACATTTTCGTTATCTTATTAACAGAAGAATCGAAAGCGTTTCTGTAAAAAACGTTCAAAACTAATTCAGTTTGCCTTGCAGACATTTTAGCTGTAGATGCTGTAGATGAAAACCTGTTAAACTGGTTTAGACAGCGAAAAATATCGCTGTATATTTTTACTCGATCCAGTCTTACTCACACGTTATTTTTTACAAGTTGGATAATAATAATAATTATCTCTCTCAATAAAAGGTTTGACAGGAGGTTTTTGAGATGAAGAGAAAGAGAGGTTACGAAAACCTTAAATATTGCCCTAGCTCCAAAAGACAACTGAAGATTTTTCACTATATTAAGACCAATTAAAGTTATATCCAGCAAATTAAGTCGGTAAAAACATTATGAGGCTATTAAATATAGCATTGTGTTCCCTATTTAAATAACAATGATTTATGAAATATATTTTATCACCTTATTGAAGATTATTTCAATAAAACGTTGAGGTTGACAGAGAAAGAGAGGTTATGGAAATTTTAAATATTAATTACCTTACATTTTTCATTATTTAAACTGGGATCCCGGTAGGTTGCGGGAAAATTGTTTAAATTGTGCGGGAATTCAAGGACAAATTGTGCGGAAAAAATGGTCGATTGTGCGGTAAAATGTGCGGGATTGCGCAATAATAATTTAAGTATAAAAACGTTTTATTCGTATTTCTGTAGAAAATTAGCCTTTCTACACAGTCTTGGGCAGAGAATAAGTGTTTAATCAAGTATACCTCTAATTACAAAGTTTATATCTTGACTCCAGAGCTATATTATCGTTCGTAATAAAGTTGCGAGAGCGTATGACACAAGTTTGGAACGCCTTGCGTTTTTTTATTAGAGCACAGTCTCTTTCAATTGAATGGACGCCATTTTGTTTTTGACGAACGAGTTTTGAAAATTTCACTTTGAGTGAGTGGAATTTTGACGAAAAAGTTAGATAAAAGGACCTGAAATCACCAGATTAACTTCTTAAAGTGACATTTATTAAAATAAGTGCATAAATTATGCCATATTTTTCTGAATTGTGCGGGTTTTGAGCAAATTTCCTCAATTGTGCGGAATTGTGCGGGAAGTACCTCATTGTGCGGACCCGCAACCGTGCAACATACCGGGATCCCAGTTTAAAGACCAACAAGAAAAATTTAGTTAGTGTAAAAATTACATAGTTTATTAAATATAGCCTTGCATTCCTTACGTCATGGCAACATCATTGTTTTAAAGCTAAAACCTTAAACTGATATTTGGTCATGTTTTATTTTGTTACATTTAAATGTGCTTCGATTTTTAGCTTGTATATTATGTACTATTACACCTTTTAACCATTTTAAAATTATACATTTAATGTACATGTAAGATTGTGATAAAGCAACAACAACAAAAACAAAAACAAAAAAAAACAGTTTATCCATTTTATATTTATGCTATTAAGGTAATTCCGTAGTTTTGCACTGCGCACAGTTCTGAGCATATTTTGAATTTTTATGTTTTTTGAGTTTTACATTTCTTATCATCAATAGATACAGAATTATGTCTGAGAAACATTTTAACGTAAAAATACGAACAGTTTTTCGCATTTTCAAGCGAAAAATTATGAATTTCTTTAAACTTGCCCCAGTCCATACTCAGAAAAGCCTTGATATTTTTGAAATTTGGGAATATTTCTCAAAATATCTCGCAAACCAATACAGACACCTATCTTTTTTATTTCATAACATCATTTGAAATCATGTTTTTTTAAATTCTATGGCTAGATTTTTTCAATATTTCAAAAAGTGTTTCGTTCGAACATTATGTTAAATTTTTATTTATTTCTCTTCACCTTTGAACTTTAGTGCAAATCTTTTGCTTTACGGTAACCAAATGTATGAGGAGCACATTAAAGCACATTCAAAATATTTCATTGGTAATTGACCAATGCAAGCTGAGTAAAGAGATGAATGATGCCTATTTTCGAATGTTAGACGCTAAATTGACAAAAATGGGTATACTTTTAAAATGTTTCTAGCAAAATCCAATATGGTGACCCCATTTTTTTATTTTATATTTTTGATGATAAACTCAAAATGTTTTAATGTAGAAAGTTTTATCAAAATTCTATGGCTAGTTTTATTACTACGGAATTACCTTAAACCTACATGTAAAATTGTGATAAAACAAAGACACAGCAACCATAAAAAAAAAGAAAATTAAAAACCCAATAAAGAAATAAGCAAAAAAGCAAAAAAATACATGTAAATATGATACACATATGCCACACAAAAGGATGCACACACACATACATATACCACTATACTCAGTATGACATGGAAAGCCTGGTTTCATTATAATTGCAAACAATCAAGAGTGTTTGAAAACAACAATTTATAATAAAATCGATTTTGGGGAAACCAAAGTTTTTTTATCTAGATCCTACAGCTATTTTTAAATGATTTCTATTGTGATCATAATATGGATTGAAAACGATCATAGTATCAAAAAATGTTTCCCTATAATCAAATTTTTTGGATCACTTTCTACTGTTCTCAATTATGTGGAAACCAGCAGGCTTAAGACATCTTTTGGTAAGAATTACAAATCGTACTATCTAACTCAATCATCAATAAACCAAGCAAAACAACAAATACTGGTTAACATGACACAATACTTACCACTAGTCTCAGTATGTGAGCCCTCTTTTGGTAAGAATTGCAAATCATACAATCTAACCCAATCATCATCACCATTATCAAACTTCACGTGATAGAACTTGAACTTCTCTCTAGACTTATCAACACTGTCAATGACACCAGACAGGCGACACTTGCTGTTCTTGTAAGATGAAATAACCCTTGCTCCTTGGTGGACATCTCGGACATTCTGCACAACATCAGGAAGAACATTAACCAAGGCATCTTTAATGTCGTAGTTACGTTTTTGGCCATCATAGAAGTCAACGTGTAGTTTGTTGCCCTTGTAGGAGATATAACCTGGGTTGTAGGTAATGCCTTTCCACCATGCCCATACTGAACTACCAACATCTATTGAACCTTCAGGGACTGACAAAGATAAAAAGGTATGCTATCTAAATAACTTTTAGGTTTGTTTGATGTGGCACATGAGAAGAAACAAGAGACAACAAAGAGGATGAAGTCCACCTACTTGTTACTGATAGAAAACTATAGACTATCAGGATGGAGCACCTTCCCCAATGAGGGACGTGACAATTAACCACAAGCTAAGCACTATGATGTCACATGTAAACAAATCTATAGTTTTAATGCTAAGAATCATGGGCAAAAGAGGGGATTTAACATCTTAAAATCAATGAAAAATAGGGTAAAAGTTCACTTAATATAATATTGGAACAAATCATAAGTATAAGTACAATGCCAAATGTATTAAAGGAAAAATATTTCGCAGAACTAGATGCATTTTTATTCATGTAAACAAGCCATGACGTCTTAGTGCTTGACTGCAATTGCGATAGCAGATACCATTTGTCATAACAGGTTTGTGTTTTGCATCAAGATTTGTTTGTTCTTTGAACATTTGCTATTATTTTCATCAGCAACCCATTTATTTTTTTGTTTACATATTACTGATTCCATTATAGCACATGCATTGGCAATTTCAATCACTTATTGATTTCTATAAATCTTTTTATTAATTTTATTGCCTGTTTTAAATTTTAAGTACTAACCATCATGTCGCTTTCTTGGTACAATCCTGATGTCTTCCACATCAAGCCACATCTCATTTTCACCATCAAAAATAACATTAAATTTCATCATCTCTTCCTCTTTCTTGATCTGGTAAACTTTACCCAAGTGCCAGTACTCTGAATTTTTTCCTTTTCCAATCACAGTCATGCCAACATGAATGTTGGTTGGCTGAGGAACGTGATCAAGCACAGCAGCTTTAAGGTTATTAACATTCACTTTCACTGGGTGGCCTTGTGCTTGATAAGGTTTTACTACAAACAGTCTTTGGCGTCTTGAGGAGACAAAGCCATGGACATATTTACTGTTCTGGATCTGTACAAATACTATGCTGGATGGTACAATGTCATGCTCTGAAGCTGTTGGTAGAAAATGATTTGTTACTTGTTAGGAAAAGTAGCCAATCATGCAAGTTAGGCTTTCATCATTGTGCTGAAAGATATGACTAGCAAATGTATCCACACATTCCTATTGTATACATTCCTGACCAGCTGATCAGTAGTGATGTTTACATGAACTGTAGCTCAATTGCTGTTTGGTTAAAGATAGCTAGATGAAGTTGCAAAGATACCATTCTTACTTTTGAGCATCATGCTGCAAGTTATCAAATTCATAAATATTCATGACAGAATAAACTACAGAAACAGAAAAATGTGATGTTTCAGTAGTGTTGTAATGAATATTGCACTTAATACTGACAATACGCCAGAGGCATGATGGTGTTTTGCCCCCATCTATACCAGAAACAACGTGATTGCTTTTGTTCACTAATGGTGACTATTGTTAATACTGACAATACGCCAGAGGAATGATGGTTTTTGCCCCCATTTATACAAGAAACAACGTGATTGCTTTTGTTCACTAATGGTGACTATTGTTAATACTGACAATACACCAGAGGCATGATGGTGTTTTGCCCCCATCTATACCAGAAACAACGTGATTGCTTTTGTTCACTAATGGTGACTATTGTTAATACTGACAATACGCCAGAGGAATGATGGTTTTTGCCCCCATTTATACAAGAAACAACGTGATTGCTTTTGTTCACTAATGGTGACTATTGTTAATACTGACAATACGCCAGAGGAATGATGGTTTTTGCCCCCATTTATACCAGAAACAACATTGCTTTAGTTCATTAATGGTGACTATTGTTCATGTATTTTTGAGCGAATCAAGAATTTTTATATGAGAGAGTAAACTTTTATTAGATGCTGGTATTAAACATCATCTTGTTTCAGCCTATAAAACTACAAACCGTACCTCCGGGTTTGATGAGAGTCAGTTTCCTAAGCTGATGAGAGCCAAATGAGCCTTCTTTACCATCTACATAGTCTACATTATAAACCAACTTGTCGTCTTTCTTCTCAATCTTCTTTATCACAGCCAGTGATAGGTACTGGTTTGTCTTCTGATCAGGAGCAAGAACTTTAGTGCCTTCTTTTAGATCCTTCTCATCTGGTGTTTGGTCTAATACAACAGCTGTAAGGTCATTAACATCATGTAACACCTCATCACCATTGTCAAACTTGAGTTTTACCCGCACGTCGATCTTAGCGACATACCCTGGATAGTACTTGTTGTTTTTAGGCCACCTTCCATATATACGAAGACCAGGACTGACTTGATCTTGTGGAACTGAGAATAGCAGGATTGTTATTGATTTTACAGGGCAAGGAATTCTAATAAAAGATGAAAGGTAGGAAGGAAGGCAGGGGAAGGGATGAGGGAAGTCAGGACAGAATGAAGGAAGGAAATAAAAGTCTAACAAAACCAACCAAATGACTATGATTATATATACCTGGTGCAAGATACCATTTCTTCTTGGTGTTGATTACATTCTCAGTCCACATTGTATTGTCTGCAATGCTCTGCTTTCTATCTTCACCTGTATCCTGAAACAGAATGGAAAACAAATGTACAAGTTAAACCTCCAACAGCCAGGTCTACATATCTTACACAAGCATCTATACACAGTTTTATTTTGGATTCCTAACCACCGCATGACCCTTATTAAGAATCTGAATGGTGACACCACATTATGAGTGTACGCATTTGGTGCTTGTTATGAGTGTGCACATAAGTAAATACAGTAACAAGCATCAGTTACCTGTGTCTGAGTTAGTGACATCAAACATGCTGTGATTGTTCTTATTGTTGGTGGCGATACATGGATATTAGCAACACTGGTTCTGATGTCAACGTGCATACTTTGTCCCTCTGGGGCTGAACTGTGCATTGCCAACTGAGCTAAATAAAACACCTGCAAAAACAACAAGAATGCCCTTCGCTATTAAGTTGAGTTAAAATACATCTAAAATGAGTTTTAAACATATCAATATTGTTTGATTTGAAAAGTTGTTATTAGTGTTGATGACGGTACAAAGGTTTGACATAAAACAGTTAAAAAAAATAAATAAATAAAATGTACATTACAAACAAATCAAACTGTACATTTTGCTAACAAGATGCATTGGTCAAAATGCATTTCCCAAAAAAATGCAAAAGGTATTGTTAATGCTAAAACAATTTTAGTGCTTTAAAAAATGTAAATGAAAACTCAAAAACTGAATGAAAACAAATCAGTTGCAATTTGACTTGAAGTAGGGCTCTCCAACAAGCTTAATGTAAATTTCATCAACTTTGAACTTCACTAAACTATATTGGAAAAGTCATGAATTTCATTTAGCATCCAATGAAAGAAGTTTTCATAACCCATGAATTTTGCAAAATAGAATTTCATGGCCTCTACTACAGCCATAATTTTCCATGAATTTAAGTAAATACCTATTATGGACTTAATCAAAAACTTCCGACTTACCTAAATTTTATGAAAATGCAATGCATTTCAATTAGCATCCCATGAAAGATTTTTCATAACCCATGAATTTTGCAAAATAGTATTTCATGGCCTCTAGTAGAGCCATACATTTCCCATGAATTAATTAAGTAAATATTTCTGCAGTGCCAAAATTATTACTTTATTTACAACCATTCTCCAAAATATTGCTTTAATAACATAATGGTATTCGAAAATGTTATTCTTACGTAGCTTCAGTAACATATTACCTGGGTTTTCGTGGCATCTCTTTGCTCTTTGTCAAAAGCAGCTGAAGTAATACTTAAATTGGAAAGATGAGCAAACATCTTTTGTTGTCCATTGGCAAACATCATGTTGAAATCAATGGTATTCTGAGAAGTAAACAACATTAAATTGACTAGTTAAATCACACTGTATCACCACACTTTAAGCCACTATAATATTATATATAATAAATAGTTATGCTGATGATAAACTTTTAAATAACAACTCAGTGATGATAGCAGTGATGGTAACACCAATAGTGTACATAATTATGCATTAACTCTTTCATCGCCAAGTTCTATCAATTCACTTCCCGCCACCACCACCATTTTTTTTAATGCAGAACAAAATTGGGACATAATTATAATAACTTTTCAAATACATGGGTTATGGTGTTAAAACTTGCACATATGATTGCTCCATATTCAACTACACAAAGTTCATTATATGGGTCATGTGACTGTTACCATGGTAATCATTGTGTAGCAGTACTCTAAGAAATTCAAAACATATCAATTGAGATTAAAAAAATTATTGACTTTTGTTGCCTTTGGTGGTCATAAGGAATGTAAACAAAAGTTGACATTGTGGGTGAAAGAGTTGAAGGAGATTGCTGAAACATGCCTTTTTGCAATTGTTGGAAGAACACTGCCAATAGATGCAAATTCATAAAGATATCACATGAAGATGGCAGTCCATGCCATGGTAGTGCCATTTTATCAAGGCATTCAAACTAGATTTATAGAAAGATTTTCAACAGGCTTCCCTATAAAATACCAGTATTGTTCAGTACCTTTAATCTAATTTGCTTACCTTCATAAACAAAGCATGGGTGTCCTTGTCTTTAGCATCAGCTAATAGAACAATCTCTGGTTGTCTTAATGCAAACTGAAGGCGCATTGATGGTGGTTCCTTGTTTCCCTGAGGCACTGGCATTGCCGCAGTCACGTCAAGTGCCTGGGTGATATCAGATTGATTTGTATCTACTGCAGGCTGTTGTGGTCCTGTCCCCATGGCTTTAGTAAAGACATTGGCAAGGACAAGGATGAACTCTAGATTGGCTATGATATGGACATTGTTTACATCAATAGAAACTGGAACAAAGAACAAGAAACAGTTAAGAATCAGACATTTTTCAACAGCACTATTGATCATACTTGAAGAATCATTGGTATTTTGGCTAGTGTTTTAAAGTGAATTCTGTCACAAGCAATACCCTAAAAATTATATGTTTTGTATATCCTTGAAAAATACTTAGTACTGAAATCTATATAGGACGCTCAAAGAGACTGGCTTTGCAATGAACTTGTCCATTTCAGCATATTATACAAGTTTTCACACCTTTTATTAAGTTTTTTTGCATTTTTCAGTTGAACATGTGTTGAATTAAAATGATTGAGAAAAAGATGTCTTGGTTATAGATGGTCCATTGCAATGTTTTGTTAAAGCAATAGATTGTTTTATTTAGGGCTAGGAAATATATGTTGACAACATACAATGTATGAAATTAAAAGAATTAAAGAAGCAACTTCTAAGACTTTCTTGGAATAGTACGCCCGACTATAATAAAATTAATTATTATAACTTACTGTTTTGGTCTTGGTTGGGAGATTGTTCATATTTGACATCAATCATATTGGGCACCTCACGAGACTCACCACCTTGAAATCTCTCCATCATTCTATAAATTAAAAGAAAAAAGTTTTTTTGGTGATAGGGCACCAATTTAGACCACAATTTCACATTGACACTTCCAGTCAGGGCTTAAACAAAGAAGTCTTTTGTGTGTGTGTGTTTTTTTTTTTTTTTTTTGTTTTTTTTTTGCATCCCAAATTAAAGTATACAGACACAAAAGACTTTTGTCATGGCTGAAAATGTCAATGCAACTGGAGCCTAATTAGTGCACAGCAACAGAATGTCAATGTTCAGAAAAAGAATACACAAAAGAATAAAGTTTGAATGACAGGTAAGTGTATCCACTGTATAAATCCTAGATTATCCTAAACTTTAATTGAAATTTCAGGGGCATTTAACTGAAAGGTTTTTTTCGGGTGCTTGTACGTTTCCTTCATCTTCTTAAAAAAAGTCTAAAGTCTTATCACAAGACTTGACACCCATGCACCAAAACCAATAAAGCAATAATCTGGTTGACACCATAGGCTTGGATGGAAAAAGGTTTTACAGCAAGATTGTTTTAGCTTATCACAATAAGTTTTTTCTTTTCTTGAAGTATCTCACCTTGTAACTCCATCCACACTTTCTGGCCTCTTATCATCAAGAACACAAGTCTCCAATGTTACAACTGCATCAAGAGCCATATTTGAAGTCATTCTACCATTGGTCTTTACAGATACTATTGAAAACTTTCCAAGGCAGCAGGATGGGTCCCTCTCTTTACTTGGTTTGTCAGCCTCCTTCCAGTAAACTGATGCAGAAACTTCCTCGATTTCAAAGGAGAATTTTAAAGTTTCCCAGACTGTGTCTTTAGACTCCTCCTTTTTGGGGGCACTTTCAAGAGAATCTGCAGATTGAAAGATAAAGGTGTTTGTCATTAATAATATTTTATTGGCCACCTCATGTGAATTAAACTAAATTCAACAAAGCAAGCAAAGAAGCAGATATTAAAGAAACTCATGAGCATACCATCAGTAAGTGGAACTATTGTCCCATCTGCTGTTTCAATTTCTTCTAGTTCTTCTGTTGGAAAATAAAATATTACAGATGTTACAAATTATGTCACAAATGATAACTACTAGGGATAGCTAAGAATGACCTGGATAATACTATTTTTATATATTTAATAAATGAAATCGCCCCCTGATATTACACTATTATTCATATAATACTATATTATACTATTTCTTCAGTGCATTATATTTTGGCAATTAAAATGACAAGTACTGGGGGATGTTGCACTGTCTACCCCCTCACAAATGGAACCATAGTACACAAATTTTATACAGTGAGCAACTTTCATCAAAAGGAGAACTTTATCCATTTGACAGTTTTCCCCAGAAACTTATAAGATGAAGCAAGCTGGGCATTTGCCAATATTCACTGGATAAAACTCAAAATAAATAATAATTTCAGTCTATACAAATTTAATGCAGTGGAAAAGCTCAACTCTGTATGATGAGATAACTTTACCCACAGTTTGTATTTTTTACCTATTTGTGGTTGTTCTGGTCCTTCAGCAAGATTCTGGAAGACAACAGCTAGTATAGTAGCAAGGTCTTCCTCACCAGTACACAACTAAAGAAAAACAATAAACAAAACATTTGATTTGAAGAGAAATATTGTGTAATGGCACATGTAAAGGAGGTAGGGTGTTTAAACAGTCAGAATGTTGATTTGAGACACTGCAGTCCCAGGTTCTAGATTCATGAGTGATTGATTCAGTCATATGTTCTCTTCAATTTTTTTTCTTTGAAGTACTTTTCACAGTGAATAAAATATTAATTGGAAAATGTAGTGTAGTTACTGCTGTTTGCATTACTATGTAACCATCCAAGACAAAAACACATGTAGTTTGGTAAATAGACAACCATCAATCACACCTAACATGCGATTTGCATGATGTAGAATACCATCAATACCAGAATACTTTGCTGACTTTCTTTTGTATCACAATTAGTGCAAATTGTTTTATTATTCTCCAAAGGGATTAAAAATTTGAGTTTGCAAAGAATGCTGGTATTAAAATGATGCCAAAATGCAAATTGCCTAATAAAGTATTTTGTTTAAATGGTTTAAGTTGGTATTGGCACTTTTCTTCATGGTATCTGATTGATTAAGTATAGATTGAGTTGACTGTTTTGTCTGTGGTGACAGGAAAGTAATGCAAAAGGTGGTAAATGTGTACCTCCACAGCTCTTAGTTTTCCATGTACATTAACATCAGGGATCTCATGAAACCATGGTGACAGATTTCTTGTCAGATAGACAGTCATACTCATTGGCTCAATGATGACTGAACTTGTCTGAAGCTTTTCATCTTTAGTTATTGACCCCCTAGTCATTTAAAATAGAATGTTAATATTGAGGACAGACTTAGTATTTTTTGCATAGTCTCCCTTAATCATCCCTTACAGGAGGTCTTAAAATATGGTTCAATAAAAAAGATAAACTCCACAAATCATCAACATTTCAATCAATCAAAAGCACTACCCAGACCTTGTCACTGTGTTATTAGCTTGGAATTTCTATAATTATTGTTATTCAACTGGTTAAGTCTAGGTCTTAGGAGAGTGAAGTCATTGAATGAATGAACAAATGAATGAATTTATTTTGCCATTTTTTCTTAATTGACTGCCTGTGGATAATACTTGTTACAAATTAAATTTATAGAGGGCAGGAGGCTTCCAGAAGCAAAAATAGCTTATCATTGTCAGTAATTGGAATGGTATATCTTACCTAGACAGCTTCACTGAACTAAGATCAACTACCATATTATCAACAATCACAGCATCAGACCCATCGGTCTTGGTTCCTTGTTTATGAAGTTTAAATGAATTGGATACATTAAGACGACCAAGATCAGCTATCAACACGTTGCGTGATGAAGAACTGACTGGTATAATGATTAATGGTGCTTGGATGGAGACTTCCAGTTTGATACGAGATGCTTGCTCCTGGATGTCTTGCATCTAAATTGAAAGATACATGTCACATAAGTCCAAAACAATTCACAACTATTTAGTGCCACATAAAATTTAGATTATGCACTAACTAAGAATTCACCAAGACAAAAACAAAGGCAGCTTTTATTTCATTTCCTTTGTAGTAGATTCTTAGTTATTGCATAACTAAATCTTATCTCTGGTAATAATCTATTATCATAAGAATTGTTTCCCCTAAGAACAGCATTTAGAGATACATGCATATTTCAAGTAAAATTTGATAATGGTAAATCTAGAAATTATTTTTAAGAAGTCCTGACTTTAAACCTTACCATAAGGTTTGGAATGTAAGCATGATACTTTAAGCAGCAAGTAGTCTGACAGTCTCTTTTTGCATGATTTTATGCTAGTTTGATAACAAAGTTTTACACATTGATAAAAATATCAGAGTTGTAAGCACAATGTTTCGGTGTTGGCCTGGCACCATTATCAAGCAAAATGATTCTGAAGTCAGATTTTACACATTGCCTATTATAATGGTACAGGAAATCATGTGTTAATATAATGATCCATTTCCCTAACCTTGATGGCCGCCTGCTCTGAAGCACTAATTGTAGCTTGCTGCATGGCCACCTTTGCATTTTGGAAGTTATTCAGGAATGCCTGCAAAACAGAAAAAAATACAATCATTAAGAGAGATGATGTGAAAGATCAATCATAAGGAGTGAAAAAGAATGCCAAAACATGTAAGGATTAAAAGTTTTTGTTTTTTTGTTTTGTTATCACCATCACCAGGCCACCACCACAATCGCCATCACCATCACTACCACCATAATTACCACAATCACCAGGCCATCCACATCACCGGCAAGCCATCACCATCACAACCACCATCACCAGCAGGCCATCACCATCACCGGCAGGCCATCACCATCACAACCACCATCACCAGCAGGCCATCACCATCACCAGCAGACCATCACCATCACAACCACCATCGCCAGGCCATCAACATCACCAGCAGGCCATCACCATCACAACCACCATCATCAGGCCATCACCATCACCAGCAGGCCATCACCAGGCCATCACCATCACTACCACCACCAGCATCACCATTACCACCACTGTCACCAGACCATCAACATCACCACCACCAGGCCATCACCACAACCACCACCAGCACCACAATCATCATCACCACCAGCATCACCATTACCACCACCATCACCAGACCATCAACATCACCACCACAAGGCCATCACCACAACCACCACAATCATCATCAATATCATCATCACCATCACTATCATTATTATTATAGAATTTACTATATAATTAAAAATGGGGATTTTTGATGACTTTTTTTGTGATATTTTGATGACCCACTATGGTCACTCTAAAATCTGTAGAATGTTGTTGTCATGGGATCTTAACAGCTTTTGACGGACTTACCAAGAGTTCCATAGTAACCCTGTTCAAGAAGATGACCTTTATACATCCAATCTCCATCTTAAAACTTGTGTCCATTTTTTCCATGTCTGTGTAGTTTTCATCGGTGATAGCATCATTAAACACAACCACCTATAATAGATATCAAAGGTATTATTCATTAGATTGATAGTGAATCATAAACACAGATGACCAATCAAGTGAACAAATCAAAAAAGATTAATATATTTAAGGTCAGTATAGCTCCTTTGTCTCCCAGCACCTGAGGAGTCGTTATTTGAACATCAGTTCTGCGAGTCCATTCATGTTCAACAATGTGTGTGTACATAAATTTAAAAAAATCAGCATGGAGAAGCTAGAGTACTGGCACGTACTCAGTTGACTTATATATTATAGGCAGTTTACTCTAGTTCTCAAGTTGTCAAATGATAGATTGCAGTGTAGTGTTTTTATTTCATCAAGAAATCCTAACTTTACATTATTTATAAAAAAAAAGAAAAAAAATTAAACAGTTAAACAATTTCTCAAATATGTCACACTGGATGGGAGCAAATAACATACCATTCCCTTTTAATTTTTTTCCACATGAATTAATCACTTAATCTGCAATTTTTACAACCAAATTACCTCAACATTGAAAACTTCTTGATTGACTATTGACACAATTTTTGGGTATAAAGCACCCTCTGTTGTGTCCATCACTGAAAGGTTCTTCATTCTATGAAGTCAACATACAAACATATTAGATAGAATGAAACAAACAAATTCACTAAAAAAAGATTTAATTAATGTTAATTATTATTGATTAATAGAATTGACTATGACATCACTTCAAAACAATTATTCATGACAACCTTAGTATTGTTAAAATTCATAACCAGGATCATGGTCGACGGACCTGGTCAAATCAAAGCAAATTCACAGGAAAATTGTTGTAGAACCTGTATTAATCTTGGAAAAGAAGTAAAATGCAATAGCCCCCAAATGCCATAAATATTATCAAATGCATAAATATATGAAATTATGAATGTGTCCATGTTGAAAACTAAGATTGATGAAGGAGCTGAATAAACAAGCATACAAATGAACAAATGGTCGAATAAACAAACAAACAAACAAACAAATGATTGATGCATATAATTTTATGACTCAATAGACATCAACTTGCAGGAACACAATGAGGCCACCAAACAATATGAAAGTACTGTTATTAATACATGGAAGTGTACTACTTACGATGCAGTGACATTTGTTCTGTCATCCAACATTTTGACATCTGCTGAGAGTCCACCAACCAATATACTTGCAATATCCCCTTTTGTTGAGGTCACCAGAACTGAAACCCCACCCATTTTAGCTTTTACGACCATTAATATGTTATTAGGATTTTTCCTAGCTTTCCTCTTGCCCTTTCTGTGAAGTTCTATCTCACTCTTGCTTTTATGTCTTTTAATCTCGCCTTTGATGTCATGCCCTTTATTTCTAATAGATTGCTCATTCTCTTCACTGAAACAATAATGAGATAACTGTGATAAATCGATGACGCACAAGGTTCCAGGTTGTTGGTTGTTAATTGATTAAATTGAATAAGCACAGCACATGGGGGATCTGCATGTGTGAATTTATAGACGATATTGGAGAAAATAATTTCAGGGCAAAAATTATATGCAACATAAAAAGAAAAAGGTGTTAAACATGTTGTGCAAAGAATTGAATCACAACATAAAAATCTCGGTTCTCATGGGTCATGAAGTCATAGTGTTTCACAGTATTTGATGGCCATGAAATTGTATCACGACCCATGAAAAACATTTTGAATGGAAGTCATGGCCCATGAAACAAAAAATAGGATGATTTGTGCTCTTGTTTTATATTGTGTTGATGGCCATGAAATCTCACTTTGGGTTTACAAGGTCTTTTTCATGAAAAGATTCACAGGAAAATAATGGCTTCGTCAAACACAATGGAAACTATTAATCTCCATTTTCATGTCCATGAAAAGTTGGTTCATGTCTTTCAAATGCTTCTTTTTACAAGATTTTAATGACTTCAGCAAACAAATATGGTGGACTATGTCATTTTAACTTTGTGTGAAAGGAGGCTGGATAATTGCCAAAGCCCCCACCCCCCTCCCACTGGATAATTGCCAAAGCCCCCACCCCCCTCCCACCTTCATGGTGATAAATGAATTAAAGCCCTTTTGGGATTTCTAGGAAATAATGATTTTTTGAAGCTTGTTGTTCTTGGAATTGTTATGATTTTCTTGAAGGAATTTAGATTTCATTAGTTTTTGTTTGCTAAACATGAAAAAGCCACCAACACAAGAAATTGTTTATTGTATCTAAATGAGACTTTTAGCTTTGAGGGTCGCACTTCAATGAAAATGGTTGTAAACATGGTGATAAATATAGATAAGATGGTTTCGAGTTCAATTTGGAATTAATGTGTACCAGTTTGTTTTGCAAAGAGTTTGTAACTTCATGAGCGTGTAGGGCGAATGCAATTTGCTTCTTTGAAAAACAAACAAGTGCACATTAATCCAAATTGAACGAGAAACCTGATTTTAGTATTAATTTTTAATAATATACTTGCAAAAATTCAGACATTTTGTTGATTTTTAAAAACATTTGGTTGAGATTTTGATTCAAATTCGAACCAGCGCATGGTGTGATGTTGTCATTTAGTACGTGCTCAATGCAAAATTGAAAACTTTCCAACAAGATCTTGCTCAGATTTTTTTTTTGCAAATTTCTTGGGCATTTTTATAGAATTTCAACCTTTTTGCAAAAAGAATTGTAAGATTAGAAAGTTAAAATTATTCTCTAGATACTGAACATTTCCAAAACATTTAGTTTTAAGATGTATTTTGTCTTTTGATTCCTGTTGTAATTTGCACTAGTATTACAGCTTTCTGCACTAGTATTACAGCTTTCTGCACTGGTATTACAGCTTTCTGCACTGGTATTACAGCTTTCTGCACTGGTGTTACCCCTGAACTGCTCTCCACCAATCAGAATCGAGGATTTTTTGCAAGTATATTATTAATCCATGAAACAGTACATACAGTGCTGGCATGATTTTTCCTGAAAAGTCCATGAACCTAAGAAGGGCTTCCTGGTGTAGTAACACATCCAAGGATGAAAACTCTATGATTATTTGCTTTTCTGTTGATAGGAAAGTTGTATAGTACTCTGGTGATTCCTGGTCAGCCTTAAAAGCAATAACCAAATCTTTGTTAGCTTTCCTAATTTAAATATGACTTTTATATGATTAAAATGAGAGGTCATGACAAAGACAATACTACACAAATTAATAAATAAATTATTTGACAAAGAAATGAATGAATAAATGGATAAACAAACTAATGAATGTATAACACAGAAAAAAATTGAGATTCCTATAATGGGTTATCATTGGGAAAATGCAACAAAACCCAATATTGGGTTCAAATTTTCCCATATTTTTCCCAATAAATGGAAACATTTCCCATACAATTCCCATTTTTGAAGACTTGGGAATTCAATTTTTTTTCGTGTGTGCAAGGAAAGTCATAGAACAAAAGCTTGAAAAAGTGAAAGAGAGACCATATTAACATTTTTGCAAACTGGAACCTGGGCAAATACACCACTAGAGTGTAACTCTGTACAATATTATTCATTTCAAAGGCCATGAGACTAAAGTTTGAGGGCCACATGAACCAGCTAATCTATTGCCTCAGGTTGATTATAATTACCATGAAACATTGCCACTATTAATTAGCTACGAAAAAAATATTCCTTAGTTATCAAACAATGGCCATATTCACCGTCTAGCTGGCAATGCATCCTGGGACAGCCTGGTTACAAGACCAATGTTCTATTCACTTATTAATTGTTCCCTCATGTATAAAAACATTTGATCCAATATATCTTACCTGGATTACATCTATAGAGAGCAAGGCAGTATCCTTAGGTGTTTGTACAAGATACACTGGTTCACCATCCACACCAGATCCCAACTCCTTGACAGCTAATGACCCAATAGATGCACTGACATACACATCATACTGGTGTTTGGTTACTATGGCACCAAGACCATCAAGACTAAGGACCATACATGGTGTTTCATTGCCTTCATTGTCTTCAAAGCCAGCACTCACACATACCTGTAAGATTGGAAAATAGGGATATTTTAAATGGTGTCATAAAACTCTACAAATTGCTGTCTTATGCTCCTTGCTTACAATACAGACTCAGTTGGACTTGTTGATCAAATACTTGCAAACCTAAAAACCCTACAAAATACACACACACACTACGGTTCAGAATCTCCCAAAAGACAATTATTCATCATTGAATGATTCATAGAAAAAATAGAAGACGTTTTGCACTTTACCTTTTCAAGTTCAAATTTCACTGAAACCTGTACTTGTCTTGACATAGTTATCTTAGCTTTACGTCTAGCAGATTCAATTTGAGATTCCCTGATAAAGATTAAAAAAATATATATATATTTAGTGAGATGAAAATTTGAAATGGTGAAAAGATGTTTTAATTAGTATTGATTAAAAAAGTAAGGGCAAAATTTGAAGCTTCTAAATTGATGTACAATATATTTGACAATTAGTAAATTTCTGTAGATTTAATTTGTCACCACTATTAGTACACTCAAATCTAAGAACAACACATGTTCTAGCTGTAAAAGATATGCTCCTAGAGATTGCTCCTTAAGATTCAATGATTCATGGCACACAAAAGGGTGCTTGCTTATAAAACATACTCAACTGCACACAGATCATAGTTTCCTAAACTGTTGAAACAACTAATAACCATCAAAATCTCGAATCTTATTAAAATTGATGGTAATTTTTTTAAAACAAAAACAATACCCCACTAATTCCCTGATTTAAAGTCTCCTATTAAAAAAAGCTTATTTCAGTTGATGGGCTACTTGCACGTAGAGGTCACATGACCAAATCAAGCAAAAATGTTAAAAATGAAGCCCAGAAATGAAAAGAGCACACGTTTTCTTGAATGATTCTTATTAGGAGTTTTAGAAACACTACTATTACTGTTTCCTTGTGAAAGATGAGTTGATACATGGTCTTTTTACTAACCATAGCATGCTCAATTCATTTCTGGACATCATTTTTACGACACTCATTAATTTATGGGAGATGAGGTCATGTGACATCTTTGTGGTTACTTACTCTGGTGGTGTTGAGAACTCGTTGTCGTCATCATCATCATCATCATTAGGAGAACTATCTAGAAGACCCGCTGATAGCGGTCCGATATTCACCATTCTTTTGCCTTTGTCCAGGTACGCTTCTTGAGGTGGTGCATCTGGAACATCTGTTGGGAGCTCAGATCCAGGAATTGGAATGCTGAGAGCAAGCTATGGATTATTAGGAAAAAAAAAAAAATACATGTGAATGATTGCAAGGAACAACGAAACACTTCCACCTTCAAAATGTTTAACAAAGTTGAACTTTGCATGTATATATATTTTGTAACATTTTTGTTATTATAGCTAGTTCCATCAGTTGTTTCAAACCAAAACATCTTTTGAAAGTTACCAAAACATCAGAGTCATTGAATAATATCATATATATATAAATCAATATACTTTTTTCAATTTGACTAGTTTGAATAACTATAGCAACTGGTCGATGGCAATTCATATTTCTTTTGCCTCCATTAGATTACTTCATTTCTATAACCTCCAAGTCCATTATTTTGCCCACATACCTTCATAACCTGTTCTAACTTCTTGTCTGTTACATGCACATTAATTGAATGAAGGCTTCCAGATATCTTAATCCTTTAAAGATTAGAAACACTGTTAATACACATACATGTGTCTCTGGCACATATGGCAGTTGGCATTTAAGGCTAACAAGCTCAATCATGAGATCACATCAGGGAAAGTATTTTGTTTTAAGGCCGGTACACACTAGACGACAAGTCACAGCGACAATTTCCTCCCGTGTGTACTAACATTTTTTGGCGAAAATTGTCGTCGCCGGGACAGAATTTTGTTGCTCTGACTTTCCGCATGAAATCCAACCAGTTGGGATTGCTGAACCAGTGCACACTGAGGTGACATGTCGCGGGGACAAGTTGCTGCGACTTGTCGCCTAGTAGTCCAGTCAATCTACTGCAGAACCCACCACTAATCGCAACAGAAGGTTTTTCAACGTGATTTGCCTTAGGAGATAGTCCTAAACAACATATCAAAAGTCCTAAAAAATCCTAGTTTCGGAAAGCCCTCAAAATTGACTTTTTGTAAAGCCTATATTTTGATACAGCATGAAAACGAGGCTCAAACCGGAAGTGGCCTTATTTCTTAATGGAGATGTCCACTAACTGCAACTTTGTAAACGGTTATTCAAAAGAGCAACAATTTTAGTCTTTTTGTACATTTATATGAAAGTTCTACTTATTTATTTGATTTTTTTAATAATTATTAAGTTTTAGCCTATATACAAAACACTGAAATGAGCATAATTTCCGTCAAGAAGTTACTTCAACGGCACCCCTTTTTGCTATCACTCACATGGCAACATCAAGTGTCTCGATCTTAAAAGAGAACAGAGGTGTCCTCTTCTCATCATCCTCATATCAGGAATCATCAGAGGAGTTGGAACAGCCAGATCCTTTGTAGTGACCCGACAGACCGCGGAAAAATTCAAGCCATCAGCTTTCGACTCTAAACATATAACATCTATGTTTACAGTTGCAACGCAACACCTTTAGGAGACTCTGTGCTGCAGGTGGCAGATTCGTCATAACTGTTTTGTAGCTTCCATCCCCATTGCTGTACATCAATTTATTCTCCTTTGCATTGTTGAATTTGATGTGGGATATATTTAGCAGCTGCAGAATGTAGGAGGAAGGGTGTTTGGTTCAATTTTTGTTAGCTTTATTGCCAGTTTTTCTGGTGATATCGCTGGTATCGAAGATCATCTAGACATTGACCTGAATTTCCATTTAAGCGCAAGAGAATAGCATTTTCGCCCGCCACCTGATAACCTTCTTTTGTAGCATTCTTATCTTGGAATAGTTTGGCATTGATCCCTGAACTGAGATGAGCTTATAAAAAGCTCTGAATCGATGTGTCCCAATTGCAGTTTTGCGATCCTGATATTTCTTGATATTCCAGACTCTGCGTCTTACGGTACTGCACTTGGGTTCAGGAACAAGGAACAGATCATGGTAATCAAGGTCTGCGTAATAGAGAAGAATGACGTCTGAGCGACGTCTGTTTGGTAGAGGCGCTATTGTTGTATCCATCAAAGACGATAATCGCCCTGACCCAATTCTTTATCAACTAATTGCAGTACAGCTCACACACTTCCCTGTAAGTTGTGGTACCTGGGTAAGGCTAACTTATCCTGTGTATCTAGAAGCGCTCTGCCATCTAAAACATACTGTATACTTCTCTGATTTGGTGCGCTTACAGCTTGAATCTGGGCAGAAAGTTTCAACTAGATAGCATCGGCTAAAGCTGGCTTTTTTGGTTGTGAGAGCATTAAGGAGGAATTAAATAGACATGCCGGATAAGTAACAAAGTTTGTAACAAAACAGCGCTGGGAGATCTTTGCATTGGTGTGACGCCAAGATTAAGCGCTGAAATAGTAACTGTGCGTTAATCTTGATAGCAGAGTTTGGAGCAAGATTAACTGCATGGTTAGAATTTTTATGTATGATACTGGCGATTCCCCAGTCATAGAAAAAAGAACCTTTCTTTTACGTACTTTTTTGGCATCGATAGTATGCAAGAGCGGAACAGGTGAGAAATGTCTGTGATCAGCAAGAGTGGAGAGGATGTAAATTGTTATCTCGGCTAAAAAAGATTTCTCGCCAAACAGGGACAATAAATGACATATCAGCAGAGCTTTATAGACGATGAAGATGTTAAACTAGACAAAGAATAGTTAAACTTTAAATTTAATGTTTTGACCTGTTAATAGTAGTGCGGGCTTTAATTTTAGGTGTGGCTGAATCGCAGAATAATCAATTGACCCTTGGTTTTACATGAAGTACTAAAGTTGAATAGCAGTTACAAAACCCGGTGCACTGCAGCCTTTCAAAAATATTTTGTGATTTATTCAAAAACAAATTAAGTGTTGATCAAACTTTTAAGAATAAATATTCATACAATATGTATGCAGTTCAAAAGAGCACAGTAATATATACACAAAATAATCAGCACTGGCTATTACAAAGATAATAATACTTGGTTAGCTTGCAAATTGAAAGCGAAAAACAATCCTGAACTGTATTTAAAGTTTTATATGGATTTATTTTCTTGTTCTACGCTTTGAGCTCCATGGCACTACACGCGGAGAATGAATCAGAAATCGACATTGCCACGACAAAGTGTGACAAATGCGAGTCGACATTTCGTATATCTAATTACAAAACATGTCTAAAAACATTTTAAGTTCATAATTTAGATTCAGTGAAAACTTCGCAAGTTTTTTTTTAATTACTTTTACAAATTTCTCCAAATTGATAATACATAAGAATGCATAAGTTTATTTTCACATTTGAATTTTAATGTGATATAATTGTATAACACTACAGTTTAACATTTAAAAAACTCATAATTACAATTTGATCTTTAGCTAATAAGACTCGTAGTTTTTTAGGTCTAACGACACTTTTCCAATTAAATAGTTGCGAAAAATAAGTGAGATAAAGAATTTGCCTCACAGAGCCTCGTTTTCGTGCCGCATATTTTGGCCAGTAAACTCTGTCATGAAAATTCCTTATTTTCAACATGTTCCGAAACTAGGATTTCTTAGGACTTTTGATATGTTGTAGAAGAATATTTTCTGATACTAAAACCGTTGAAAAACCTTCTGTTGCAATTAGTGGTGGGTTGACCCATGTTTTTTCGTAGATTGACTGGACTATAGTGTGTGCCGGCCTTTACTGTCTAATGTTTTGGAAATTAATCATGCATTAAGTGAATTCACTAAACATTGTCTTCAATGAAGTGCTAGTGTATTGTATGATTTCAATCTGTTCTGGAACACTTTAATATATCTGCACTCAAAAAGATGATTTTTTTGACAGGGATGTTCCAAAACCTTACTGTTCAATTACAAAAAAATAAGTACAGAATATGAGATAAGTACGAAATAAAAATAACAATAACTTACTGAGCAAGTCGAATATCATCAGGATTTAGTGCTTTTTGTAGTTTCAGATCGAGCTCTACAGGATCAATGACATGGAGTTTGGACTGTTTGGTATTACGAGCTGTATCCCATGCATCATCTATTGAAATAAAGGTACTTCATGAGAATTAACACTATAACTATTGCCACTACCTACAATTGCCACATATTTAATTAAATGTTGACCTGATTTGGGTTTTCAATTCAAAGCAAAAATAAAAACACACATTCAATTGTGCTAGATCTGGTGGTCAGTAGGACTAAGTTTTAATCACAGATGACTTGGACCTGGATGATAATCTTGTGTTTTTTTTTAGCTTGGTCAAGATGCACTCCTTCTCCAGTAGCTTTTTTGCCATGAATCAATTAAATGTTATATAAATACGTGTTTGGGTAATATACAGGAAATGGATGCCTTTGCAAACATTTATTAACATTTATTTAGATAACACAAATAATCTACCATCACTTTTCCAGATAACTATTCTATAGAGGAATGTTCCACTTCCATTTCCTGGTCCTAATTTTGGACCAGGAAATGGCAGTGGAACCTTCCTTAAGGACTTTAATTATTGCCTGGAATAGCAGTAGCCCATGTTACCTTTGTTGGCAATAAGTACTTGCAGAGCTTCCAATCTGATATCAAATTTGTCATAACATTTTGATTCCAGCTCTGATAGGCTTAAATCCTGTAAATGAGAGATTAGGAACCATAATGAAGATCTATATGGGCAGATGTTTGTTTAAAATATTTGGCTCATAAAAATTAAGCTTAAAAAACAAGAAAATTACAAACTGAACACCAAATGGAAATTAAAGATCTTAGCAATATAATCAATAAATGAATGTTTTAGCTCATTACATGCTACACGTTTTGAAATATGAGCTACTGGTTGGCAAAACATTAATGATCGACATGCTCTGTAAATTTAGAGATTTTAAACCTGCTTCATGCCAAATCTATTGCAGGTCTGAGCTACAATTCTAAAAATGAGCTTATTTTATCGTTATGATATTGTTTAGATATCCAGAACCATTCTGTTGTAAATGTGGCTCATATTTAGTGAAATTGATATGCTAAAAGCAAAATGAAAACAACAATAACATCAATCATCTGCCTATAGAAAAATACTAGTAAGGGTAGTGCTTATTCAAAGTGACAACAACAAAAAACCAAGCAAGCAAACACCAACACACTATCATATTTTATGAAAATTTCTCATGCTCAAAACAAAAAATCATCACTTTGATCAAAGTGAGTTAAACTAATTGTTTATGTTTATTTCAAAATATTTTGTTGCATTGCACATGAAGACTATATTGATTCCATGCTTGTGCTTGTGATAGAAAGAAGTAGTTTCAAGTTACCTCTGGTAGTTCACGAAGAGGAGAATATGAAGAAGAAGAGCAAGAAGAATCTGTTGAAAGTTGGTCGGACTTCATAGAGGTATAGAGGAGAAGGGAATATTATTACTATGACTTTGAATTCAACCTATTTAATATAATAATTGTATTTTTTGTAAGCATGTCAGACCTACGATTTTTAATTTAATCCACACTAATATTTTCTTTTTATTTTGTTTTTCTTTTTGTACATTTCTTTTCTTTCCTTTCTACACTTTAAGCTAAGTAGAACAGGATTGTATTTTATGCACACGACTATAAAAAAATTATCATTATTATCAATAATTATAATTATTTGAGTCAATTAATAGATGGCAGTGAGATCCATATCATTCTACCATAGAAAAACAATGATGGGTCACATGAGTCAACTCATTTCTACAAAACAGTCAAATCACCTGCGGTATTCAGTAGTATAATAGAAACCACACTTGTCTGTTTCACACTAAATGCACAAACAACTCAGTCTATAATATATTACAGCTGTCATGTAGTAGCACCAACCTTAGTTGAGACAATCCGTTCCTGATCAGGATCACTTGTTATTTTAAGATGACCAAGATCCACCACGAGAAGTCTAGATGCCCTGATAAAACAACACAATTAGGATATCAAGATCAGTTCCCTATCAAGTTTGATTGAGATGTGAATGTCTGATATTTTTACATTTGGCCTGTGAAAATTGATCCACTGGTTTCACAGGAAAAAAAGTGGAATGTCCTATGGGAAATGTTCCTATTTAATGGGAAAATATGGGTAAATTTGAATACAAATATTGGGTTTGGTATAACTGTCCCAATGATAACCTAAAATAAACCCATTGTGTTTAATTACGGGCCTTAATCAAAAGTCCCCCTAGCACAGTTGTCAATACAGAGCAATAAATTCAGATCACAATCTGCAATTCTGGATCAAGTCTGTCAAGCCAAGCTGAGCCAAAATATTAAAATAAAATTTAGCTTGTACCAGTTACTAACAGCACTTACCCTTCAAAGCGCCCATTCTCTGGGATGATAACATATGGGGACATGATGTCTACATTAATATCAGTGACCTGGGAAAGAAAGAAAAACAAAGTGTTACATCATCATCATGTTTATTTCAATTTCAATTTACATTTGTTTTAAACCAGTGATCTGCAATTAGTGTAAACTATTCAGAGGCAGATCACTGGGTTATAAATATAGTAAATGTATATACATATTGATAATTTATAATATCTACTAACACATATTAATAAATATTAATAATTAAGTGCTATATGAAATATCTAAAGTGAGCATTGAAAAACTGTGTGAGAGAGACAATTTGGAAGTAATAGATCAAATACGAGTGCGAGTGTTCCATCACGGGATCCAAATACCGAGAAGGTGATGAAAGCACGAGCCGTAGGCCAAGTGCTTTTAGCACCTTTGAGGTGTTTGGGTCCCGTGATGAAACACGAAGCACGAGTTTTTGATCTAACTTCTCAAACTATCATTTAAAATTATCCAAATCCTATTACGTTGGATCTAATTTGCATGACGATGTTGGATCGCGGTATCCAAACTTTGCACGTGACTCAAATATGCAGATGCTACTGGTTAAAAAAGCTATGAATTATTAATGAGTTTGAGAAATGTTGTATCCATTCCATGTCCAGTGATTATCACAGACAGCACATTGACCAGACCTAGCATGACATTCCTGAAATATTAAAACTACCAAATGGTTTTTCACATCACACTTAATAAAATCTTGTTTTTCAGCCCTGTGTTGATTTTAGATACAGCAAAACCATTTCACTAGGCTATGTTACCTTATGATGTTCAATTGCATAAGCAAGACTAGCTTTAGAAGCTGTCTTCAACTCTTCTAATCTAGAAATTGCCACTGCTGATAATCTATAAAGAGATAAAACGTTCATGTATTTTAACATGCATGATTGGAAAGACCATTCATCTGATGGGGTTTGTAATTTTTAAACCTTCATTATTTGGATGGCTATTTCTGATTGGATCAGGATTTTTCAAATCGAAATTTCACTTCCTAAATCTTTTGTTCTTCTGTCAGTATTTCATAATCGTGTTGTAAAGATATCTTCTTATTTCTAACAGGCCTTCATCAGAAGCCTGAAGGCATTATGAGAACTTCTTTGAGTCATTTCCGGGTCTGAATTCACAATACTATGCTTATCTTAGATTACAAAACAAGACAACACTTCTAATTTACATTACAGCTCAAAGAGGTGTTTTTTTGTTCTTTTGTTTTGATCACAACTAATTGCCCTGGCATCAATACTGACAGCAAAAACCGTTTGAGTGTTTAATGTAAACGTTTGGATCGTTTGTTTGGACTTTTTATTACTCAATTAAATGTCGTGTTTCCAAGGAGATCAGACATTGTTTTACTTGTAAACCAATGAAAAGTCTCTTGTGATGGCTCCGCCCCTAGAAATGTTTGACATCTCACATAACGGAAGATTTAAATTGTCTAAAGAAACCATCAAAATGTTCTCATTAAACGCTCAAACGGTTTTTGCTGTAATGAACAAACATACGGTAACCAAAACTGACAAACAAATCTTTCTTGTACAAAACTAGGTTTCAAATGTCATACAAACTTACTCTTGCAACTGCACACCTTTTGGTGGTTGGAAGAAATCAACAACCTTGTCAACAGAATACTGAAATGCAAGTACAATCAGGTAAAAATCAATTGCAAAGTAGTCATTCTTGAAATTGAACTCATACTCGTACACCCGAATTCTATTCTTTATTCCCAGGGATCAAAATAAGAAATGAAGGTATAAGAAAGGTTTTGTTTTTGACATGTGGAAGACCTTTTCATATGCTATTTTATATATTTTTGGCTTTCCATAATCATTTAGGACTGCCAAATATATAAACTGACATGTCATTTGGCCAAGTAGGAAAGAATGATGTTAGTAGAGACACCAGACACCATTTTAATGATCAAACTTTGCTCTAAATGATTGTATCATAAGTTAGTTTGTACAATGCAATCCCATGTTCCTGGAACTTTGCTAACAACAAAACAAAACAAAAAAACAAAAACAAAAAAAAACAAAAAAAGTAGCAGTCAAAAATCATAAAACAGTCACTTTAAAATCAAACATTAATTTTATCAAAATAATCTGTATTATAATTGACATATCTGTTTTTTCCACCTTAAGTTACTTGCAAGTATTATCATTTGCACAATACAGGGTGTTCTGTGGACTACAGTTTTTAGGGTCCCCTCCCCTGCTACCTTAAATCAATCCCTTCTACTTACACCATCATAGACAATCTTCAATGGTTGTGATTTGACAGTCAGTCTCTGATCACACTTTTCATCAAGAGGATTGGTCTCAAAGGCGGCATTAAACAATGCCAAGCTACTCTCTGAAACACAAAAAGTCATCATTGGATTATTTTTACACATTTCTATGAACCAAAATCATCAATACCCTAAACACCAAATAAGCTGATGTCTGTTATATATTAAATGCAGTCATCTGGATTGTGTTGCACAAAGCCTGAATATATAAGTTGTCCAGTGATGCAGATTTATCTGGATTATACTATTACGGAATCTAAACACTGAAACAAAGTAACAATGTGCAAGTAAGTGTCTTGCCCTATGGTATGACAGAGTAGACACCACCAACCCACTGGATAACATGCACATCAGACTAAAATACCAAAGACGTGGGCTTGAATCCCACCAAAAATTAATGATATTTTTCTCTTATTCTTTATTTCATTTCATACACCAGACACTATTAATAATAATTTTCACTGGATAACTCAGTCCAGTGTCCATGCTGAATCATGGAAAAAGTGTGCTCCCAATAAGGGGCGGGGGGGGGGGGGGGGGGGGGGGGGGGGGGGGGGGGGGGGGGGGGGGGGGGGAATTTGGGTGATGTTGATACTTCATGTTTTTAAACAAACAAATTGTTATGCTAATATGCCAATCAGAACTACAATAAGCTCTATTGAGATAACGACCAATCACTGTCTGGTTGGCACATGAATAACAAAGGATTACTTCAGCTCAAGTATCGCTATACTCCATACTCAAATCAAATTAATTTTGATCAAAAAGCAAATTTTACTGGACAAAACTAACGGTGACTAGTCACCCCAGTCAGAACCCCCAAATCTGCCTCTAAGTAACTAATACCAAATAGTTTTAAAGCAGTACCTTTTCCATGCTGAGATGTGATCATAAGTGGAAGGTATTTAGATTGTTCTGATGTAGATCCAAACATCTTCAATTGGTCTAACTTGGTTGTTACCCTATTATAATAGAATAAGGTACATCTCATGAAGTGTGAAATAATAGTGATATTTATACATGGGAACTCTTGATCTAACATCCGATTATCTCACTCTGTGGATCCTGCAAATGGTTGAATATTTATAACAACATTTTCGAACACTTTACACCCACAAAATCAAGCATTTGAAAATTCATAAAATAATTTCCAGAACCATTAATGTTTTTAATAAAAGTAACTTTTCACGAGTCATGAAAAATGGTCACTAAATGTTCATAATATTTACAGAATATTAAACCATTTGAGAATATGAGCAAAACCATCAGCAATAAATTTTGCATAAACTTTCAAGAGTATAAAGCAGGGGGGGGGGGGGGGGTTACTCCCTTCAGATCTGGGTAGAGTAGAATTGGATACCCTGTTCATGACACCAAGGTCGAAAAACCATATGCCCTGTTCAGCGGATCATCCCCGTATAGTCGATATGGGGTAGTATCCCCCTCCCCCGGGTATAAAGTCATAAAAACATGAAATTCATCACAATCATAATAAGATATTTTAACTAAATCTTACAAATGAATAAGCTAATAGACGATTTCGACAGTAAGATGCATTATGGGTAATCAGGGCGGACGCGTCGGAAATTTCTGTGACTATTTAGACAAAGTTGCGAGTACTTGGTGAAAACTTTCAGTGAGTGTTTTTTCGTTTCAAGGTAAGTTGAATCGTTTTACATTTACATTCTTGAATGAAAAGTTATATAATCAAGTCTATTGAAAGTCTTGGGAGATATGCCATGACTAGAAAAAGATTATTTATGCAAAAATATCGACTTGCTTCAGCGACTGTGTCCCAGCGGAAAATGTAAACAAATGACCTTTGATCCATATTATATCGATGAAAAATCCGCTTCTGAAAAGTTTTTGAAGTTTTTATCAATACAGTAGCTTTGACTTTTCATTATTACTGTTTGGTTTCGATTATTTTGTCTCTAGGACCCTTTTTGGTATTTTTTATCGCAGCTAAAACAATGAAAGTTATTTTAACTAATTAATTACAGTCCGACTGTCACTTCCGTTTGCCGGCACAAAATAAAAGTACCGATTATATCGATAATAAATAGTCGTTTCTATATTGTTTTTGAATATTTTATCAATACACATTGATCCTTTTGAATTTTATTGATTATTTCTGGTAATTTTATCGCCCAAACTCCTTGTTTACATAGAGTTTTTTGAGCTAAAGGATTGCATTGAGTGCAGTCGATCGTGAAGCCGGCCGGTCGCCGATGAAAACTACAAACTAAATTTGTCGAAAAAAATATTTATTAGTTGTATTTGATTCTGTTGTTAATACAGGTTACTGAATTTGATTTTTTCTAATTGATTGTAATAATTTTATCGCCAAAATTCCTTGTTTATACAGTTTTTTTAGCTATAAAGTTTGCTAAATTATTTTATAATCCGGTCGCTGATGAAAATTATAAACATAATAAATACGGATAAAAATCGGCGAAAAATATTATTGCTTTCTCGTATTTGATTTTGTTCTTAATACAGATTGCTAATTTTGATTTTTTAAAATTGTTTATACTATATTTATTTATTTATTTATGTATTTATTTATTTATTTATTTATTTATGTATTTATGTATTTATTTATTTATTTATTTATTTATTTATTTATTTATATTTTAAGATGGAACTATAAGTATATAATTTATATATATGGTTTTTATGAATTTAGTACATTCTTTTGTCATTTGAGAAAAGAACTTGATGTCATATCTTTCTGTTTTTTGTTTTGTTTTTAAATTATAGGTCATGGAGTCTATGACCTTTGAGGACTTTTTAGAATGGACAACAGGGCAGTTGCAACATTACTTAATGAGAAGGGGAAAGGCCACATCAGGGAACAAGAAAGACCTTGCTGCTAGAGCACTTGTTTCCTTTGAGTCGAATGATAAAGTCCTTGACTGCCCAAAAGATATCACAGATCGTTTGGAAAAGGAATATGGTAATCTTTTGTTTAAACTTAACATCGAAGATCCAAACAAAGTTGATGATAGTTTATGGAGTCAAGATTTAACAACTTGGCCAAATGTCAACCTAGGTCACATCTTTCATTTCATTCTGACAACAAAAGCATTTGATACCAGTTACATCGGCCAGTACAAAGTCAAAAAAGCCTACTCCTACTTTGCAAGTTCAAGAATACATCAGGTCCTTACTTACAATCCTACTACTTTAACAAACCACGTCATTATAAAGTCTTCTGTTACTCCTTCCATGAAAGTGTCTGACAAACCCTGGAAACTATGGATTTTGTGCTCCAAGTCAACAGGTGTAATTATTTCTGCTTACTGCCAATGTACTGCTGGGATGTCTAACTGCTGTAACCATGTCATAGCAGTCTTATACAAAGTCCAGTTTGCAAATGACAAAGGATACACAAGCCCAACATATACAGAAGTTCCATGTGCATTCAATGACAGAAGACACAAAAAGATCGTGCCCATGAAAGTGAAGAACATGGACTTTACAAAGCATGATGTCCTACGACCATCACCAAGTCATTCCATATTATCACCCGACAAAGAAAACTACGACCCTAGAATACCAAAACTACAACAGCAATCAACACAAGTGAAAACATCATTTTTTAGTAAAGTGGACGAAATAGTACCAGAGGCAGTTGTATTGCTAACTGTACCACCAACTGAGAATAGTGACTGTCCTCCACCAGTTCCGGAAATTGCAGAATCAGCAAAAATGGAATGTGCAGATATTACTGATGAAGCAAATCTTCTTTGTACATTTATGGACAGATTAACCTTCAGTTCTAGGCAGTTAGACGAACTTGAAAAGGCAACAAAAGGACAAAGCACAAACAGAATGTGGAAGAAACAAAGAACTGGCAGAATAACCGCATCTAACTTTCATGAAGTGCACACTAAAGTCAAGTCTATCATTGCCTCAAAAGGGAGTATCAAGCCTCAAACAACACCACTGCTTGTTAAACTGACTCAACTTGATTCATCAGAGCTTGACCAAATTGATGCAATAAAGTGGGGAAGAGAGAATGAGAAAAAGGCAAGAGAAGATTTCTTTAAAAGTGTTGGGGTGCAGCACAAACAACCAAAGCTCAGCATGTGTGGACTGCGGGCAATAGACTGTGCACCATTTCTTGCTGCTTCATCAGATAACATTTTTAGCTGTACTTGTTGTGGAAAATTTTGTGTAGAACTCAAATGCCCTTATAGTGCAAGACATTGCTCCATACATGAGGGATGGGATAAGGTCGACTATTTACACAAAGTTGATGGTAAACTGAAACTGAAGACAACCCACAAGTATTACACACAAATACAAGGGCAAATGAAAGCAAACAAAATTTACAAATCTTTCTTTGTCGTATGGACTCCTGTTGGGCTCCCATTTATTGACATTGTTGACTTTGACGAAGCTCACTGGGATGGCGTCTACAGAAGTTTACTTCTGTTCTTCAAACTTTATCTGGCTAAAGTTTTACTTGGTATCCGTGTGTTACGATTTTGTCCTTACTGTGAAAAACATATACTAGAAATGAATGAAATTCCATCGAGAAAAGCTCTTCAAGAAAATGGTATCCACTGTAGTTCTTGTCATCACTGGTATCATTGGTCATGTGTTGGTGTAACTGCACTTTCTGATGGTTGTTGGAGTTGTCCAACATGCTGTGATGGTGATGTTTAGAAAATTACATTGACTTTAAACAAGGCACAGATGATATAATTAGTCATTGTTAAAAAAAACATGAATAAATGATACTTTTTAAAATGTTTTGTTGCTTATGGTAGTTAGGGAATCAGTAAAACTTTTCCTACGTGAAGAATAACATATGAGGAAGACAAAAATGCAATAAAAAAATAGAAGTCACCCTACTTGGTTTTTAACTGTGTGTGTGTGGGGGGGGAGGGGGAGGGGTATTAGGCCAATGTTTGCTCTTTTTTAGCTGAAAACAGAATTTAAAAATTTCCTGAAAACAAAATACTTCTTATATCAATAATTTATTAACAGCTTTACCCATATAATATATAAAAATTAGTTATTATAGAGTTTCATCTGTTATATTCATTCACATATTTGTTTTATATTTATCAGTGATAGATCATTAAAGAGCATATAACTCCACTGTCTAGAACAGTGTTTTTTCTTAGTGCAATTTGTAATTTAGTTTCTGTCCTTGACCTTGTGAACCATATATTTAAGTCAATATTTTGTGCCAACCTCAAACAACAAGAGGTCTTTTTAAATTTGTTAATGCAGCAAGGGTTACTATAATGTCATCAGCAAGAGGGAGATCACTTATTGGCAGTTCATTCTTTAAAATCTGGTATTGTTTCAGTCGTCGAATGGCATTTTCAACATAAATTCTGACATTTGCAATCTTGGTTGTTTCCACAACATCATCTCTCAACATTTGCAATGTAGAATGAGCTGATGGGGGGGTGGCTGGTCTGCATTGGTAGAAGGCAAGTACATCCTCAATTTGAAATCCCCTGTCAGTCATTACTTGATCTCCAGGTTGCAAAACTTTCAAGAACCCAGAATCCTCAATAATGAACTTATCACTTGCCCTGCCACCATAAGTATCTGATATAAAACTAAAGCTGCCATTTGGTGTTATTCCAACCAACAGTTTGATAGTACAGTGATGCTTGTACTCACTCCAGCATAGTGACTGCATTTCCAGACTTGAAGGTGTTTCTATGTAGAATTCAGTGCAGTCAATAACAACCCTACACTTGTTGTAGTACTTCCGGAAATGGTCAGGCATGTTTCTTAGAACTTGAATGCGATCAGGCCATGAAATCAAAAACCTCAGTTCCAAAGCCATCAATCTAATCCATGAGAAAAACACTGAACTAACTACTGATGGACTGACATTAAAAACAATTGCCAGGTATTCTGTCAAAAGTCCCAATCTCATTCTTTGCATGACCATAAAAAATTCCTCCTCAAGCTTCAGTTTTCTGTTCCCATGTACATAGTGTCTTTCTACATTTCTTTCACCCATCGTTGTTGCAGTGCTTCTCTTGCTACCCTGCCAATATTTCATTGTTACAGCATTTGGATACAAAAACTCAAATACGAGTCGAAACATTTCTGCATTTTTAAAACCAGTGAATAGCTTTACATCACAGTCCCGTGTTGACTGCTCAAATGATAAGCATGGTCCAGGTAGTCTTTCTGATTTTACTGCCACTAAGTTTTCTTGTTGGTTGAGTGCAAGTGCTTGATTACTACATGTACCTGCTGGTTGTACATTTGGATTTGGATTTTGAATTAACTTTCTTCTTTTTCGAAGGCATGGTGACTTCCTCTGCCTGTCACTCTCCACTAAGTACAAGGTTGGGTGGGGGTGATTGAATGTAGGAGCTCCATATGGGAAGTGGTTGGAGCACACCACCTGATGGTCTGTGGCTTTAAAATCTGGTCTGCCTTTCCTGATGTTCGCTTCCCATGTCTTTCTCTTTTCAGGGTCCTTGGTCATGTAGTGAAACTTAAGTTCATCTACATGACCCCTCTTACACATTTCTTCAGGCTTTCTACTATCATTGTGGCAACAACCCACACAGCATCTATGATGTGGCATATATAATTATATAGTATGTCTGACTGCTCTTCCAATCTATAACATAATTATGAAAAAAGAATAAGAAAATCAAATGTTTACTTGAATGAAAAAATTGACCAACTTTACTTTCTCAAATGACAAAAGAATGTACTAAATTCATAAAAACCATATATATAAATTATATACTTATAGTTCCATCTTAAAATATAAATAAATACATAAATAGATACATAAATAAATAAATAAATTAATAAATGAATAAATAAATTCATAAATAAAGACATAAATAAATAAATAAATAAATAAATAAATAAATAAATAAATAAATAAATATAGTATAAACAATTTTAAAAAATCAAAATTAGCAATCTGTATTAAGAACAAAATCAAATACGAGAAAGCAATAATATTTTTCGCCGATTTTTATCCGTATTTATTATGTTTATAATTTTCATCAGCGACCGGATTATAAAATAATTTAGCAAACTTTATAGCTAAAAAAACTGTATAAACAAGGAATTTTGGCGATAAAATTATTACAATCAATTAGAAAAAATCAAATTCAGTAACCTGTATTAACAACAGAATCAAATACAACTAATAAATATTTTTTTCGACAAATTTAGTTTGTAGTTTTCATCGGCGACCGGCCGGCTTCACGATCGACTGCACTCAATGCAATCCTTTAGCTCAAAAAACTCTATGTAAACAAGGAGTTTGGGCGATAAAATTACCAGAAATAATCAATAAAATTCAAAAGGATCAATGTGTATTGATAAAATATTCAAAAACAATATAGAAACGACTATTTATTATCGATATAATCGGTACTTTTATTTTGTGCCGGCAAACGGAAGTGACAGTCGGACTGTAATTAATTAGTTAAAATAACTTTCATTGTTTTAGCTGCGATAAAAAATACCAAAAAGGGTCCTAGAGACAAAATAATCGAAACCAAACAGTAATAATGAAAAGTCAAAGCTACTGTATTGATAAAAACTTCAAAAACTTTTCAGAAGCGGATTTTTCATCGATATAATATGGATCAAAGGTCATTTGTTTACATTTTCCGCTGGGACACAGTCGCTGAAGCAAGTCGATATTTTTGCATAAATAATCTTTTTCTAGTCATGGCATATCTCCCAAGACTTTCAATAGACTTGATTATATAACTTTTCATTCAAGAATGTAAATGTAAAACGATTCAACTTACCTTGAAACGAAAAAACACTCACTGAAAGTTTTCACCAAGTACTCGCAACTTTGTCTAAACAGTCACAGAAATTTCCGACGCGTCCGCCCTGATTACCCATAATGCATCTTACTGTCGAAATCGTCTATTGAAGTCTTTTATTACACTTTCCAGAATGGTACTGCTACAACATGTTTTCAATGTTATTGATCATTTGGTTTTGTACTTACTTGATAGCTTGGGCAGACGGCCTTTGTTCAAGGTCAGCATAAAGATCTTGTATGCTCAGTCTTACTATGTCTTTTGTTTTCATACTACAATGATTAAAACCAAAATAATGGAAATTTACAATTAAATATGTGTCACCATGATAATGTCTAATAAATTGTTCAGCAGCAATATAATTATCATCACTGAGTATATTCCAGATGGTAGTCTTTCCTTAATTTATCAAAACTTTGTTTCTTTGAATAAAACTTTATTTCAAATTTACAAAGTTTCAAAAAGTCATGAAAACCAACTTTTTGCACATTTCTTATCTTGTTTATTCTTAGCCGCTTGCCTAATAGGTATGAAGTTTAAGAGCAGATTTTGATTTGATATGAGCATGATTTCAATTCAAATGTCCAATTGACAATCCAACCAGCAATTTCTGTCAACCTCCCCAGAAATTAAACATAAAAGAGTGTGTTCCAAGAGATCATTTTAGGATCCTCTCACAGTGGAGCAGTTTTTCAATTGGGGGGGGGGGGGGGGGGATCTAAGCTCAAACACTCTATCAACACACACACAGCACACTCTTTAGCGCTAAAGAATAGAAATACAAGTAATCCAAATAATTATCCTCAAAGGTTTTTTTCTTCTTTTTAGTGTTATATATTTTTTTAATATGGATGCATGCCGTGGATGTCTTGTTCTTTGTGACCTAAGAAAAAAAGATTAATTATCATTTGGCTGTCAGCCACCCCCCACTTTTCAACATACTCTGCGGTCCCTGATCAATCAATCTCAGAAAATTGAGGGGGCTCTGAACCCCCGGCGCCAACCCCCCCTCCCTGCTATTGCCATCAATTTGTAATAATTACTATACCTTGTTGGATCCACATCTCTCAGGGCAACACCTATTTGTCTGAGGTGAATAATGACCTTGTTCTCTACATACTGTTAAGAAATGAAAAAGCAAAACTGTTCATTGACAGACCATTGTTAAACTGAGAAAATAATTACAACTGTATCAGACTAACACCATCAGACTGACAGACTCTTACCAGACTTGACCACTGTTTATTGTGACAGGCACTTGTCAATGAAAACAGTGGTAACAAACAGCAATGTTCATTTTTCAAATGAAAAACACAAGAAATTTAAAAATTTGGCTACAGTGGCTTGTATTTAATGTACTGGAGAAGCTACACAGCCTGACCCAAGATAGCAGTAGATTAGCACAAGAAGACAGTGATATGTATGCCTTGAAATACTAGTAGCCATGAATACTGTTCATGTCCCTCAAAGCCATGGATATTCTTCATGGTAAAATAGCCATAACCAGCACATGACTTGCCACAAAACAATAGATTCACAATGGGGCTGGAGTGTTTAAAACACAGAGAATTTATCTATTTAATACACTCAAGTCTTAGTGTGATTCTATTGTTTTGTGGCCAGTCAAGCGAATGCAGGCAAGGTCTATTCATGGTAAAATAGCCATAACCAGGACACAACTTTCATGTCCTTAGCTTGTGGTTTACTAGCACAACTGGACAGTGACAACTAGACAGGGAAAAAGTGACACATGACAATGCCTTCAAATAGCCATGAATAATCATGGCCATGAATTAATGACAAAGGTACCATGAATATTTCATGGTCCTTGAAAATGCCAGTGTCACCACAAAGAGCAAACAATCACAATCCCAAAGATGAGATGAATACAGGTGTCCTACAGAATGGAATAGTGGATGCTTATGATTACATACATCTTTAGGGAAGGCAGTAACAACTTCATTTTCACTGTAGCCTATGGCAGAATACAGTTTCTGTAGTTCCTCCTGTTTCTGTTCTTCAGTCAAAATTTCTGAAATAACACAGTACATCTATCATTTAGATTGTTAAGCAACTTGGTGAAATTATTAACAAGAAAAAGTTATGAATACACATGGGGTGGGTACACAAAAGAAAGTTGTTCATAAAGACATTTATTTTGTTATGGATCAATTATATAGATTTTTAAACAAATGAATGAATCACTAAATGAAAACATGAACAAATCTATAAATGAGTGAACATATCAAATTCACAAACAAAAGGACAAATTAATGAAAGAACGATTGAATATTAATCAAATGAATATTTATATAGTATTGATCACTGAGATTAAATGACCTTTTCAAAATACATTTAAATTTTATTTTAACGTGAGTGGCAAAACCAATAACAATAATTTTACAGAACATTAAAAACAATAGTGTTAATACCATTTAGATCCACTTTACAAATTAAGCTATTAATGTGGTAGTTCAAATGAAAACAAAAAAGATTAATGAACACAAAGTGCAAATATATCATAACTAGATAATTTAGAAACAAATAACCAACATTAGATAAGCATGCAATAGTAATGAAAGGCAGACAAGCAAAGTATACTTACCTTGAAAGAACGTTTTAGATTTCTTTTTAGAGTGAAATTTGAAAGAGGAAGAAGATGAAGATTTTTTGACTTTTTGTTTATCATCTATAAGATCCATATAACTTAGTATTTAATTGATAACATTAATTTTATTACAAGTTATAAATTTTAATTCTCTCTCCATGGTAAAAAACATGAATAAAAAAAATTAATTGAAGAGCAAATTCTAATTTTGGTTTACATTTTATTTTTCATTTCTGGTATTTCTTGAACCTTTTATATAGAATTTATTAATGTGTTACATAATACTTGTTGAGACATAAGTGAAATTCTGTAAACTTAACAAACAATTGCTTTCTTTGCTCCAATTCTTTTCTTTGAATATTATACCACTTTTTTAAGGTAGTACCGGATCTTCAGAAATCGTCAATGATTTTTTTTTAATTCTGTCATTTGAAGATTATTGTTGGGGCTTTCAAATATTGGAAAAATATTATGTGGTCACCGTATTGGTTTTCGAGGTATAAGACGTCAAAAAGTGTGATTTTTCAGTTTTCACGTGTTTTTACAGAAAATCTACCTCAATCAATAAATTCGAATCACTCCCATCCATTTATAGAAGAAAAGCAAAAGATCTGTTTCAAACTATAGGTATTATGTTTAGAAAACATATCAAGATAAAAAATCCATCCAATATTTTGTAAGTAGTGTAAAAAAAAATGTAGAAAGCAACATTCCTTGTTTTCGGCCAAATTATATGTTCGTGCGGGTGTAAAAATGTTGAAATTTGAGAAATTTGGTCAATGAACTTCTTTTTTCTCTCTCTTTATCTAAAGAATAAAATATGTAGAATCGAATGAAAAAGAAAAAAATGGGGGTCCCCATGTTAATTTTGGAGCTATAAGCTAAAAACGCGCGAAAATTGTTGTAATTTTTTTTTTTTGGCCGGGAAAGCATGGGCACTAACTTCTATTTAGGTCCATATGAAGCGTTTCAAAGTTAATTTTGAGTGAAAAGGCCGCAAATGGCCAAATTTTGCCTTTAACATACGGTTTCAATTTAGCTGTGCAGGAAATTTTATTCAGATCCACATGCGCGAGCTGGATGCGCAGTAGCAAGGGTCCGGTACTACCTTAATTCACTTCATTAATTCACTCATTTCCCAGGTTTTTAATTCCCTGGTTTACTCATTGTCCAAGTAAGTTTCAATCACTGATCATCCACACCATCTTTCCTTTGTTTTTGTCCTAACTTATTGTTTTGATTCCTTATAATAATGTTTTATTGTATTGTATTATCTATTTTGTTCTTTTTACTTTTCCTGATATTTTTTTTTCTATTATTGAGTCCTTGTCTGTTTAATTGAACATTACCTGGTTCTTCTGATTTAGATTTCTTCTTTTTTTTTGATCCAAACAAGCCAGAGAAAAACCCTTCATTACTTTTCTCTTCAGCTCTGCGTTTCTTGTTCCTCAGAGCAGCTGCTTCCTACAAATATGAAAATGTGCAATTTGTGATTATCATACATGGTATATACTTGCACATTTTGTAGTCTGCATCCCCCACTTATAACCAACAGTTGTGCATATTATATAAACAAAAAGAAATTTAAAATTCAACTACGCCTACTAGACATAAGAAACCCGTAGAGTTGGGATTCCTGTGGTGTGTGTACCTTATCAATTTAATTTCCCACAGGTAAAAGAAATATTAAAATATTAATACTAGCCAGGGCTTTTCTTCATAATATATAGTTATTTTCAATCAACAAACCTCATACTCAGCTCTCTGTCGGCAGATTGTGATATTCAAAACATCAAGTTTTTCTTCTAGATTCTATTAAAAAAAATCATAAAAATTAGCCATTGCTAGATTTTTACAATGTTCAATGAACATTTGTCTTAAAAATTAGAACTAATGCTACATTTGAAATTTTCTAATTTAAAGTTTTGAACATCCCTGTCTATGCAAACAATCAAAAATAAAAATACAGATTTTAATACTGCAATGTTCTACCTCCAAGGTTTTCTGTTCTTCTTTAGAAAGTTTATCTTGGAGTAGCTTCTTCTTGTAAATTCTTTTGTAATCTTTGCACGTAGTCCTGAAATTAGAAGTAATAATATACAATAATTGTGAATCCCATGCAGATTGGATGAAAATATTATACTAATGAAACTCACAACTTAGTACAAATGTTTTGTGAATGAAAATTAAAAACATGTTATCTTCATTTTAAGAAAAAAAAGTTATTAAACTTCATATAAATCAGGATGAATGTGTATTTCATTTACAGATGATTTCATGGGTTGTGATTTTCACTGTTTTTTTTTTTAGCCGGCTTATAAAATTCATGAATAATTAATGAACCCAGAACAATAGAAAATCACTACTGTGAAGTCCTGATTTGCATACGGTTTAGCTTGAAATATCTCGGCCAAATTAAATCTAATTTCGAAAACATTACTCTAGAATAGCTGCATTAATCTAGACATTTTATAAGTAATATACAATATTCCCGTCCGATCTGTATGGAATATAAAATGTCTCGCCTTCGGCTCAACATTGTATATTCCATACAGATTGGCTGCTCATATTGTATATATTACTTATGAAGTATTTATAATGAGTTTTATAATAATAATATTTTTAATAATCATCTGGCACCATGTGTTCTTAAAAATCTCTGCCATGCAAGCACAGTAGAATGATATGTGTGGTAATTCTGTAACAGGCTTACTACATTGGCCCTGTGCATGTGGTGTACCCTCACAAAATAATTAATGTTTGCAAGTGATAATATAAATAGCTGCAAATTAAGGTTATCATACCTATGTTCTTTCATGTGTTTCCATGACCAGTTCCTTTGTCTTCGTCTGACATCTTCCTCCAAGATACTGTCTATAGCATATTGCCACCTGGTAAGAAGGAAAACAACCTTTATAATAAATTTGTACTTGATTCTTCATGACCATTTAAATCTGCCAATTAAATTCTGCCTCTAAATTACTTAGTACATACACCTTTTTCAGATACAAAAAGAGGCAAAAGCAAAACCCAAAAAAGACTTGTGAGAAAAGTTAATAACTTGTTATGAAAGTATAAAATAAGTTGTTTTTCATATGAGTTCGAAACAGTACCGTACTCGTGACATGTTATTTCTGTTGTTATTAAGAAAAGTTTCAAATTTTCTGTCCCATTGTAGCCATAATTATTATAACTGTACAATTTCCCACTCATGCAGAAATGAGTCCATAGCTGCAATATGTACAAACCATAACAATCTGTCAATGAATGACTTTTATGAAGCCAGCGTCTACAGCCCTAAGGCCGTTCACACAAGTGATTTTTGTTGCGATTTTTGCATTGATTTTCAGTTTGTGTCCAGAATATTTTACAAGCTTTAAATCAACAAGTACATATATTAATTACAAACTATTTCTCAATCACTTCAGCAGTGTGTTTCTTCCTAGATGGCTTTAGGGCGAAAATCCCATGAAAAATTGCCATCAAAATCTAAATAGTTTGTGTGAACCAGGAAATAAAAAGTTTTTTACTGTGAACTCTTATTTACCATTTGCCAGCATGTTTATGCAGTGGCACGTTGGGTTTATATTTCCTAAATGGAGTGTTTCTAGACATGTAGTCAAATGAATCTAACAGCTCCATGATATTGTGATACTGATGTTTGGTCAGATTGACAAATATCTCTTCTAGAACTAAACCAAGGTAGACCTAAAATACAAAAATAGTTTAAAATATTTCTTGAATATATTTTTTAAATGATTTTTTTAGGAAGATTTTGGGAAATGATACAAGTGGCAATTGAAAAAATTGAATTTTGCGATTTTGAGGCATCATAACCAACAAGATAGTTTTCTTCAAACATCAATTTCAAAAGTCAATTTGTCTTGTGATTAGGAAAGTGGGAAGAATGCTGGCAGGATTCAGAATGTGAAGCAAATTGAGTCCAGGAAAGTGACACTTAAGGTAGTTTGGGACACTTGCTACTGCGCATCCTGCTCACGCATGTGAAATCAAATAAAATTTCTCGAGCGATTAAAAAGAAATTTTTTGTTAGAGCCAAAATATGGTCATTCTTGGACTTTTTATTAAAAAATAATATCATAGCATTGCATACGGGCCTCAAAAGCAACTAGTGTCCATTCCTGCGCGTCCAAAACATTAAAATCATCTTATTTTCCGTGCGTTTTTTGCTTATAGCTCCAAAATTAGCACGGTGGCACCCAATTATTTTTCAATTTTTATATTTGGCATAAGCCCAGGTTTAAAATTTTGAAATAAAAAATATATGGTCTTCGAGACTAAAACATGGTAATTTTGACTTTTTTGTGGTAAAGTGTACAAAAAAATTAATGAAGCTCTTCATTTAAATCTCCGTAAAATATCTCAGTCGATGTCTTTTCCAACGAGTAAATTCATGAGAACTATAGGGAAGGGAGCATTTTGTCAGACTATTATAGAAGATTTGTGAAAAACTTTCAAATTTGTTCGCAAGAATATTATTTTCAACAAATTTGATGTTACTTCTTTAAGTTGAAATGGGGTAAAAATAGGCCTTTTACCACGCCCCACAGTTCCAAAACAAGCACGGTGACCACTATTTTTTATTTCATTTCTGTTTTTTATATGTGTCAGTCCTTATTCAGAAAAAGTTTTAGAAAATTCTATCGGCGGGAAGTGTGGATCCCGAACTACCTTAAAAGACCTATTACTAAGATATACCTTTGGACTACTGAGATCTGTTCCAGGTTTAGTGTCAAGCTTCACTTTACTAGTGGCTGAAATAGGCTGGAGTACTATGAAAAAATTAATGACAAAAGAGAAATGTTCATGAAATGTATTGATGCAATGTTATCTGCTATATGTTGTCTGTCCATCTGTCTGTCTGTCTGTCCATCTGTCTGTCCGTCCATGTATTTGTTGCTAGTCTGTCTGTCTGCGTAGGTAGAACTCTTACTTACTATATTTGAAGTCCTTTGGTTTGTAGTTGCCATTGATGGTTTTAGCAATACCATCACTTGCCATGCCCTAAAATCACAGGAATAGAAATTGAATTTACAATTTTTCAAATTTAAAAACAACATAGGGAAAAAATGGGTATATTTGAACCCAACGTTGATCCAGCAATGGGTTTGGTATTACTCTCCCAATGGTAATCCAAAATGAACCCATTGTGGGAATCAAAAACATTTTCCTGTGAAAACATAAAGTAATCACATCCTTGTTAATATGTAACCTAATTGCGGTATATGGCGATACTTCAGCTGACGTAAGCCTTTGATATTCATGTGTCAACCAGACAGGGATTGGCTGTTATTTCAATAGAGCTTATTGTAGTTCTGGTTGTCACATTAGCATAACAATTTGTTTGTTTATAAACATGAAGTATGGTGGCTGTAGACATATCTTCAAACAAAAGTAGAATTTTTATTATATGAACTTACAGAACAGATTTGCATTAGTGGGAATCAATGAAAACAGTTACAATGCTGACAGATACGATACAATGCAAAATATGATTTAAATGTTTTGTTAGAAATTATTATGATACAATATGGAAATGTTCCTGACTCACATGAAAATGAGTTTTTGAACAAAAATTAACATACCAGCCACTCTCCTTGTGTTGGCAAATCTCCAATCTTGTCATTGGTATTCCAATAAACAGAAAGACTGTTCAGCTCAACCAACTGTAAATATTCATATAAATAAAAATAAAATAAAAACATGGAAGGTTAATGTATAAAATGAACTTTATATCATAAATATGAAAAAAAGATGAGTTTACAAATTCAAATTATTATACCTTGTGGACTATTCTGACTGATTTGTCAGCAATAAATGGCTTCCAGTTCTCGTCTGTGGTCTAGAGCATTTTGAACAAATATCATTGAACAATAAATAAAATAAAAATATCTGCAAGGTGAAACACATGACAGAAGAAAGGAAGGAAGGAAGGAATGAACTAGCAAACAAGTGAATGAGCAAAAAATGAATGAAAGAACAAAGGAGGGAGGGAATTCCAAGGAAGGAAGCATGGAATTGAAACAAAGTAACAAATGGAGGGAATGACAGAAGAAAGGAAGGGAGGGAGGGAGGAAGGAAGGCACGAAGGAAGGGAAAGGAACAGCAAAGAAAGAAAGGAATAAAGGAAACAAAGAAGGAAAAAAGAAAAAGGAAGTGAAAAAAAAATGAAGGACAAAAAACAAAACAAAACATGATGAACTTGAGAGCAGTAAAGATTATTAATGGAGAGAGGGAACCTGAAAGGAAGAATAAAAGGAAGGAAGGAAGGAAAAAAAGATAGAAATTAAAAAGCTAACATAGAAAGGAAATACAGGAATGAATACGAAGGAGGTTTTAAGGAGAGATCACAAGTAAGAACAGAGGAAGGATAAACAGCAATGACGATGACTACAAAAAGTACATTCAAATCACATTAATAAACAAAGTGGTGATGAAAAAAGAGCAAATAGGAGTACGTCTACAGAGAATAACATCTTATAATAGTACCTGAGCAGACAGGTTTTCCAGTGTTATACCAATAGAAAATGGAGCTGATGGGTTGGATACCTAAACAATAACAATGAAGACCAGTAATAAATACAGTTGTGTGAATGTTTGCGTAGATAAATATATATATATATATGTATATATATATGTTATGTTATAATTAATTTATCTGGGGCAGGTTGTATTTGAATGGATTGCGCTATCAACCAAATAAATCTCTATCCAGTGGATAAATTCTCAAGAGGTTCTATGGAGTGGATAACTTTATCCAGTGGATAACTTTATCCATTATTCATACAACTGGCCCCTAGGGGAGAGTGCTATTTAGGCTTCATACAACTGACCCCTGTTAAATAAAATAAAATCTTGAACAAAATGCATTTGTAAGTTTACAATAAAATGCAAACTTTATGAACAATCTACAGAATCAATTCATGTGTGAATGACTACTTACTTCATCTTCATATCTAATGTGAATATTGGAAATATAGATCTGAAAATACAAAAGACAATTAGATGGTTGTTGCCATAAAAAGGGTAGGCTTTAGGAATGTTTTTAGATAAACAAGAACTCTTCAAAGAATATTTTTTGATTTAAAGATATTGGTAATATAAGGACTAAAATGGATCTCATGCGATCAGTATGTGGGGTTCACACACACACTCCTGGAAAATCATTATTATAATTAAGTTTGAGATTGACTACCATCTTAGTCAAAACAGTGACGTCCAAGCAATACTTTTCACCAGGGAGCAATATTTCACATTGCATTTAAAGTGGTAATCCCTAGAGAAGGAGGTTGAAAAAGTAGGGCTTGTAACATTACCCCAGCTAGTATCTGATGTCCCTTTTTTAAAAATCCCACAAAATAATAGGCAATACGCATGATGACATAGAATACTACTACTATCGCAATTAGTGAAAAATTGTTTTATCAATCTTGACAGGGATTATTAATCTGAAAAAAGACAATTTGCAAAGAATTATGGTAGTGGTGGTTAATTGACACCATAATGCCTATTGAAACTTGTTAATAATTATGTAATGACTTTATTAAATAAATGGTCTTGGTCCAATGCCCAGTGCAGTCTGTATTCAACCATTTGTACATTGTATAATTATAATCTGTACTGTTGAAAAGCGCTGACTCACAGATATAAGTACCAATGCTTAGCCAATCAGATTTCTTTGAAAAATATGTTCTGATTGGCTGAGCTGGAAGTGCACTTGTCACACAATCTTTTATCAAAGTACAGATTTAAATGGTACAATATTTCTGACAAAAATACCTGCAAATTTTTAACCACTTGCATTGCTAACTTCTCAATAAAGCTATCACTTTCTTCTTTTGTCTTCTTAGATGCCACTAAGATAAAACCAAATCAACTAAATATGTAAATTAAAACAGTGCAAAGATAATGAAGTCTTAGCATCATGACCAAATACCTGCTTTCTTCTCCTCTTCTAGTTTTCTAGCTATTTCAATAGCTTCCAACTGTCTTTCCTTTTTCTCTTGTTCAGCCTTTGCTTCTTTCTTGGCATTGTACTTGATACCTTGATTAAAGAGAAACAGTCATTATATTTCTGGAATAACTGTATGAATAAATATGAATGAGTGAATGAATAAAAAAATGAATGAATGAATGAATGAATGAATGAAAGTGAATGAAAGTGAATGAATGAATGAACGAACAAATGGATGGATGAATGAATGAATGAATGAACAAATGGATGAATGAATGAACAAATGGATGAATGAATGACCAAATGGATGAGTGAATGAATGCATGACCAAATGAATGAATGAATGAACAAATGGATGAATGAATGAATGCATGACCAAATGAATGAATGAATGAATGAACAAATGGATGAATGCATGAATGCATGAATGCATGAGTACATGGATGAATGCACGAATAAATGCATGAACAAAATGCAACATAAATAAGTGAATAAATGAACAAATGAATGAATGAAATGAATGAATAATAATAAATAGATTCTTATACCTGTATTAGGTCTGACTAAGAGATATAGTCCATCTATCTTAGCAACAACAGGCTCAGAGTACAGATTTTTCCATGGAATTTTAAGTATCAACTTTCCTACAAGAGAACCAAAGAGAACCACATAAATTAACAATTATTGAACAAACATTATCATTGCCTGAATATTTAGTGTTAGTAATCATATAATTACCAAACAGATGAGACATTCATGGATCATTAAATTCAATAGATTTCTAAATTAACATTTGATCAACATTTCAGATTCGTTAGTTATTTTCATACCATATTACTATATTTTTAATGTTTTGTTAGTTTTGCTAGTACTAGTAGCAGTCAGGGGACATCATGTCTCACTTTCAAAACACCCTTTGGACCCACATTCTATGTCTCTAATTTTATGATTGTTATAATCATTCTTTTTACAACTCAGAGGTATTTAGGGACATAGTTAGGGAATCTATTGTTTCAACTCTTTGTTCACTTTTTGAGGGTGAACTGGTCTTGGACCCTGCACAAGTTTTAACTTTTTTTCAACTGAAATTGTAAAATGAGTTAACATAAACATTGCTTATAAGATTATTCTAAGGGAAATTCCCATATCTATCATAAATCTTGAAGTATTTTGAACCAGCAGCCACAAAATGATTTTGGTCTGTTCATTGAGTTGTATCCATCAACGTTAAAACAGTGGCAAAACAAAAGACTAGCTGGGGTCACACTTGGAACCAGACAACAAAGACCTATTAAACAAAAGAGTTTCCAAACCATTTTCCTCCACTAACTATGTTTTTACTAATTTGGTCAATCATATGAAATACAGTTACAAGTAACTAAGTCCTAAGACATCAGCCTTGCCAAGATATTTTCAGATGTAGTTATGTCACTTTATTACAGAAAGACTTACCAAGATGCCCCCTTACTAACTTGATAGGAAGGTCAAAGTCATCCTGCAAAATAACACACAAAAAACACAAGTTAAAAGAATTCAGTTTGATAATAACATTTAAATACTAATTTATAAGTACTAAATATACTGATCTATCAAGTGCACAAGAACAGAACGAGCCCTTATAGGTATCACAAACTCTTTGTAAAAGGAATGACTGAGGATACAGGATACAAGCATCCTTGGTAATAGGCCTGTATTAAAAGAGTGCATGTCATATAAGTGTGAAACAATTCTTAACTTTTTAGTGCTAGATAAGAGTAAGTTCTGCACTAACTAAAATATCACCAACTGAAGGCATAAGCACAATAATCAAAATAAAAACTCTCTTTGTTTATTCCTCAGGAATTCTTAGTGTATAACTAAATCTTACATATGGCACTAAATAGTTAAGAATTGTTTCACACTTATGTGGCGTGCACTCTATATACTAATTACTAACTACTAATCAACTGCATGTCAAGCTTTGTAAATTTAAAAGGATTACACACTATAAACATTAGAGATTGTAAAGCACATTTAGATAATACAAAAGAACACTGAGCCACTAATATAGCAAAATAATAATTAGCAGCTCAAATTTTAACTATTTTGTAATATTCAAAAAAACTGGATGAAGTTAAAGCAATGATAAACGTCAGAGTGATAAATGGGTGAAATAAATTATTTGAGTCTTTCTCTTTAATTTACATCTGGGGAGCTTTGATTTTTTTCCAAGGATACCTCAGTAATTACAGGGATAATTTGTTTTCCTTATGTCAAACTGAATACATATATATATATATTTAAAACTTATATTTTTGTGTACTACAAGTGAATGAATGATAAAGATTTCTGTTATTTACTTGATATAATGAACAGATAAATGAAACCAATATTGATTCAAATGTGTCACAACCTCAAAAGCTATTGTACTTCCTTTTCTTTCCTTTTAATTTCTTTCCTTTTCTTATTACTTAAATTATCATAAATGACAATATATATTTAATTATTCCAATTAAAAAAAATCCCAATTTCCTGCACAGAAAATCAATTTCAGCAAAACTATTTACCGATAAGAAAAATATTAAAAGCTGATTTCACAACTCCCCGCCCAAAAAAGAACATTCACCATTCAAGTCACGCACGAATCATTGTTTGCTATATCGTACATTAACATTAAAACTTTCTTAAAATTGAAAAAAATCAATAACCTTGACGAAAAGACAGCATATCCATGAAAAGGCAATTTACAATGTTGTTTTTCAAACCAAAGCAGCTGCAATTACGCACAAAATAAACAACAAATTGCTGTTGTTCAAAAGATTACTCGGCTAAATTTTTACGACCAGAAATTTGACCTCAAAGGAAAAATTACACTAGATTATCTGCAGAAATTATATTTAATACGAAAATGTTTTTTGTGATGGATTAGCTTTCCTGTTAAATAGCAAAAACCTTCAATGTTATTTCTTCGAGACAGTACATTTTTTTTCTGGTTCGTGCAAAATAGTTTTTTTTTTCAGCAAATTGCACGTCATTCTTGTTTGACAAAAACGCAGCCAAAATAATATTCATAAATGACTACATCTAAAAATAAAATTCGTATCCAGCAACGATAAGATTATACGAAATGACAGAATGATAAACAAACTTAAGATAATTTGTGGAATGATAGAAGATTAAGGAAAAAATAAAGCATCGGATCACGAGGTGAAGTGATGACGAACATAATTCTCAACATAAAAAAGACTTACCAAAGCACTTTCTTTCAAAATCAAATTCTCCAATTTTGCATCTCCTAAAGATTAATTAAAACATTTAAAGTCGTTTGAAGTTGTAATTTGGAAAACGGGTTGAATTCTTCTCATACGAAATTTTCTAAAGATTATTGAGAAGTACAAACCTACCTCCCCAAATTCCAAGTTTCAGCTGAGATGGATCAAGATTTTCCAAAAATTGACCACCAAATTTGTTGACTAAGTCAACTACGTACGACTCAAAGACCATTTTGATTAATTTTCAGCGTAGTTAAGCCATTATGTGCGATTTGTGAGCGCAGTCTTGCTTACGAGTTCGTAGAAGTCGAAGAAGCTGCAACAAGCTACATCGATATCATTGAACGAAAAAAACGCTTGGGGGTGGGGATGTGCAAGTACCAACCCAGACCCCTCCCCCGTCATTACCATATTCCAAGTTTGTTTATTTTCATTTATTTTTTCGATAAACGACAACACAATTAATTTACCTGAGATTATTAACAATTGTAAACAAAATCAAATATAAATATTTATTACTAAGCAATTTTTTGTGGCATTAAAATGATGTTTATTTTTTTGGGAATTCTAGCGATATTTTTTTCCCTTCCTCAATAAATGTTTTACTAGTTTGTGAATTTTTCTGATCAGAATTCATGTCTGACCACCCGCTTGCTACAAGTGCTTTTATCAATCTTTCTTGGCCACAAAACCCCAGTAAAACAGTCTTATTCATCAAATAGTATGTCAATGATCTAACTGATTGGTTGACCAAAAACAGTCCAAACCTATTGTACACGTTCACAGTTGCTACCAAAGCAGATAAGATTGATTTTAGCCTTCAAAAACAACAAGGAAACTTTAAATTTTAACATGGTTGCCCGAGGCAACGAAAATTGCCCGAAAATATTTTAAAATAGTAAACGTAGGAAAATAACTGTTAATAAGAAATATATGCATGAAATTTTACTTTCAGTTGTTATTGATATTTATGATATTTTAATTTATGTACAATCTTCCCTTTGGATCTTTTGTTCGAATGATTTTTTCCCCCAGTAAATGCCTGTTTTACATGTCACGCAATCTCTAAAAAGTATTGCGTTACTTACATGTAAACGTGTAGAGACTAAAAATTTTAAATTCAAGAAATTATTTTTTGAAATAAAGATTGCTATCTTAATGAAATAGGTAAAATCCCTAGCTCAGCGTTTTGTTTTAAATAAAAAAAGCGTTTTATTGGTATTAAAAAATAATAATATTTAGAATACCTGCCAAGCAAGACCCACAAATGTTTCTGATTGGTTATTCCAAAAACAAAAGAATTACATTCCATTTGAGTCACGTGATACATCAGCATAATGATTGTTGATATGAAATGGAGATTGTGTGTGAAAACGAGTGTCTACCGTAACGAAACCCAACAAATAACGTAAAATCCATTCGGTTAAACGGTCTGGAATGAGTTAACCGTTTAGTGCTATATTTATCTAGGGGCTTGTATTAAAGGATATTGATTTGGAGCAGTGATTACTGAGAGGAAGGCAAGATTTTGGAGCTGTGATTTTGTATTTGGGAAGTTCGTTTCCAGCGCGGGAGATTCCAACGTAACTACGGGATTTTTGGCTTCAATTTTGCTGCCGTTTGGAAAGATTTATCCTTACAGTGAAAAAGGATTCTTTTATTTTACATCTTGAAAGGTTTGGATACAGTCTGCAAAGGTCTTTGACTTCAAAATTTGACAACCAAAACAAAGTTTAAAGATGACGGACCGGTGAGTCATGGCTGTTTTGGTGAAACGTACACCTTGGTAGCGTCCTAAGCGACACAGTCTACGCAACTTGTGGCTTTGCTAGCTGTAAAACATCTTTGATTAATCTTTAATTACATAGTTTTGGCTTGCAATGGCTTCTTTAGCTTGGCTTCTCACGAGTTAGTGGAGTTTATGTTTCTTGAAAATGGAAGATGACGAACAAGATGTATATGTGGCTCAACTTCACGAAGTCTTCGATAGTTGTGATCGTGTTGGCAAGGGATTCCTTGACCGAAGCGAACTCATTGAATTGTGTAAAAAGCTTCAGTTGGATGACCAAATACCTCAACTTTTGCAACAGTTGTTAGGAAGCGAACAAGCGGAAGGACAGGTAAGAACTTTCTATCTAATTTCTTATGTTTTACAAGCTTGCGTAAACTTTAAAGTATCGTTTGAAAATCATGTCAATGTACCGTAAAGATAATTTGCCATTGTTGACCCTATTAGCTAGTTTAACATATAACGATCGTATCAGTTCAACCACTAAAAAATTTTGATGGAAGAAATGTGTTTTTTCCTTGTCCTTCTGGTAATTGATCGTCCTTAGTCAAGTCAATGTTATACTATTGCCCTAAATTTTATCACTTTAGATAAACCCGTAATCTGAAATTGCCTCTCACAATTGACAAGCTTAACCTAAGATCTCATCAACAATTTTCACCTTTTTACTAATGATGCATTTTTGGCATTTAACAACGATTATTTTATGTCGTTTCTAACATTTGTCATGACATGTCTGTCAGACAGAAAGCAAAAGTCCATGCAAAGTTTGTTGATTTTATTGATGCTTGTGCAGAGGCGCTAATCAGTTGTACCTAAGTCGTGCTTTTCCTCTATAGTTGCAATCATTTCCTAATGTCCTTTTCTACACTTGAAAAAAGAATCTTTGAAGGATTTTAGAATCTTTATGGGATTTAAGGGCAATAATAGTTTGAAGTTATAACACTTATGCTAGCTGTTTGTGTCTAAGTGTATGTATAGAACATTTTTGTCAAAGCATTGAAAAGCATGGGCTCTGCTTGGTCAAGCTTATATCCTTAGGAACACTATGTGATTACACTCAACATTGTTGTCATTTGTGAGGATAGGTTTCCAACTGAATATTTGACTGAATATGTAGAGAGTGCAATGCATTGAGAAGTCTTTTTCAAGGGAATATGTTTACAAGTGTGCATGTAAATGCATTAGCTATAATCTGTTTGTTTGTGCATGTGTAAATATCTCATCCAAGAATATTGTACATAATGACGTTGTTGTGATATAGCAATTGAAATGAAATACACATTTCACTTTAAAATCATGTTATTATTTCAAAATCTAAAGAGATATATTGTTGATGTGCAATTTCTGAGCAAGACTGTACAGCACGCAATAATTTGTTATACTTCTAAAATATGTTTGCTTGATTTGTATATAACATAATTATATTAAACTATCAGTACCATAATGAACATTTCAAAATATAGTTGTCATTTGTCAATATTAAAAACAGTTGCCACTAGTTATTGCGTTTTAAATTTGATATTGAAAAGCCCATACTTTTTTTGCAATGACATACTTGTCATATAGTAAATAGTAAACATTGCTACTTTTCGTAACATTTTTCTTTCTAATAATTATGATTACATTAAACTACTTATGATGATCGACTTGCTGCTAACACAAAATAATACTCTATGCGGTATTTAATAAAACCAACACCGATCTTTGAGTATCTGTAATCTTCAATGCAAATGTAGTTCTTCCATGCAAATAATTCAAACTTTGTAAAAAAAAATACGCACAGCATTAAAAAAAATATATAAATTGTGATCTCTAAGTCAAAATGAGACATATTTTTTACTGAGAAAATAATTTGTATGGAGTGGATCATTTGTATTCAACTTGAATGTCCAATGAGCTGTTTTACAAGTTGTGTCAACAATGTGTTTTATTAGGTCTAGAAGATTTTATTTTGAACTCTAAATTTGCAATATGCAATATGATGATATGGTTTTAAACAATCTAGGAATAAGATATAAGTATTAGTTTATGTTCTAATAGGTTTTAATGATCTAAATATATACCAAATACATGTTGAGTTGTCTGTGAGATTAATTAAACAATAACTTGTCATGCAAGGGCAAGCATCATCTCAACCGAAAAACGACACAACAGCATTGATCACACAAGCTATGGATACTTCTTAAAAAACATCCAAGAAAATAGCCAATAGATTATCCAATAAGTTTGACTTTTGACTAATTATTAATTACAAAATATTATTGTGTTTTAATTTTTACATTGCCACCGTAATTATCAGTTTCTGCTATCACTATGACTACAATAAGCAAAAGCAGGTTATTAGCATGTACCCATCGTGGTTGTCAACCATAAAAAGTTCATTTCATCCATTCAGGGTTATTTCATGATGGAAAAGTGTGAGAAGCATGCATTTACAAAAATACTGACAATACATGTAATTTTCAAGTGGTTTTCTAAATTTTGAATTAAATTTGTCAATAAGCGGGTTTAATTATGTTAAGTAGATTTTTTTTAGCTAATTTTAAGTTTAAGACTTGTTCCATATAAAAATAATAAAAATATGAACAGCATAGGTCAAAAGGAGGCCAGTATTACAATACATGTGTCAAGATAAATCATAAGTATAATGGCATTTGTGTCAATTTTTCCCATTTTGCTCATGACTATATGGATATGGAAGTTTAATACCAGTTTTTCTCTCTAGACTGTCTCAGTCTATAAATATAACTGGAAATGTATATGATAGTCATTAAGGAACTTAAGCATGGGGATGAGGGAGACAAAGGTGACAAGTTTTGACTTTATTTATGGTTAAAAAGTATGGTGTTATGAGCCCTGTTGTGTCAAAATGTCTACTGCACTATATCAAATGAATTTGACAACTGCTAAAAATGTAATAGTTATCTCCAAGGAAAAAAATGAGGCACATGCATGTCAACTACACTGTATGTTATCAACAGTACTCTACTGGTCATCGTCATTGGCTTTTGTTCTCATGCTTAGGTTCTTATAAACTCACTTCTCAGTAAGGAAATACAGTTTGCATAGGACTCAGTTCCCAGCTAACTGTGCCCTTTGCAGTATCAGAGAGACTATAATTCCTCCTCTGTAAGACTAACTGTATTTATGTAAGTTTGGATAAATGGAACTGTAAAATGGATTATCGTCTGTTTTTATAAAAATTCTATGTTAATTTCCTGTGACTTGAATTGAATATTAATATTATTTCCTTCAATTTATTAAAAAATAAATTGGAAAAATCTTTGCAATAACAATTAAAAATCTCATTTTACTCTCACTGATAAATGTTAATTTTGTCAATCTGGTAGTAAGAATATGGTAAATTATATCAATTTATATATTTGAGAACTATGTCATGCATTCATGAATTTCACATTTTTTCTTCAGTTGAAAGGTCATATTTAAAAAAAAGGTTAAAATCTATTACTATTATATAAAATCTATAAAAACATCCTTGTTTAAAAAGGTTCTTCCTTATCATTTTTTATAAAGTCCATTGTTTATAATTTCAATCCTCTATGTTTACACTATACTGGAGAAAAAGTGTCATTATTTTGTAAATTCTATTATCTTAGTATTAAAAGACCTGACTGGTCATTCAACCATCTGCAACATCATGAATTTTTTATATCTTTTTATGATCCCTTTGTGAATTCTGCCACAGTACTTCATTGTTCAACAGTACAGGACAGTCAGCCATCCTTTTGTTTTTGACACCAACCTTTTGTGTAAAGTACAATATAGCAGCTATCAGTTTAAATTAGTTTGACAATAACTTTTGACACTCAAGCACATTGGATTTGTTATTGTCGTGGTGAAATGATGGATATATTTTATGACAGCAAAGAGAAAAGGTTTTATGTGAATGGAGAACAGCTAGATGTAAGTTATTTATTTTATATAATTAAAATTATTAGTTGATTTTTTTTTGTAAAACAAGTTGAATGTCTGACAATTAAGTTCGTGATGATTTCAAATCTAGCTGAAATATTTAAACAAGAAAATTATACATTGTAAGTTTTAAAATTGTTGTGTAATGTTTTAAAATTCTCACAAGTTTTTTTTTTTTTTTTTTTGTAAAGGTTCTCAGTTGTTAGCAGTAATTTGTATTTGACTCAAAAATGAAAAATCAGGTGAAATCGTAGTTGTTGAACTTTTTCAGAAAAACAAAGGATTGCAAACACTCTATAGCTGCCTTCAAACCAACCTGTACATGTCTAGTCAACAAATGTTTTTTTTTTTTAAAGTCTAGTGGTCTTACCACGACTCGATAGTTTACATGAATTTTACCCTGTTGCACCTTAATTATCATTTTTTTTTTTTGATAAAAAGATATCATTGCCTATCTATAGTAATTATTAAGTAACTCTTATCTATGTCAAACTAGTAATTAAACTTGTCTAATACAATTTATATTTAAACCAAAACAATTCATTAGATGTCTTTTTGAGGGATTTAATGAAAATTTGAAAACCAGCCAGGCAGATTCCCCACAATTATGTCAATAAAGATTTAAGTCAGTGAACATTTTACTTTGAAATAGTGGGCAGTGCTTGCCAAAGTCTTCTGTGTCATTTATTAAGAAGCAACTGAAGGTGCGCTGCATACTGTATTGTGCTCTTTTCAATATAATGAAGCCAAAACATTTTTTGATTGTGGCTCTGGGTTAAAAAGTAATTGAATTTATTGTTGAATATTTAACTGTAACAACTGCGACTCGATTGTGATATTGTGTTTTTCTTTTTTTTTTCTTTTTTTTTTCTACTTTTTTCTTTTTTTTTCTTGCACAATAACACACATCACTCTAGCTTTAAACATCAAGAAGTGGCTGGGTCTTTTTATTAGAAAATTGATCTAGTCACAGTGATTCATGTCTTTTTGAATAAAATAATGAAATTATCTGCCTCCTACCTATTCATCAGAAATGAATCAACTGAAATTTGCAATTGTCTTGGCCTCCCAAGTGGTAGAAACACAAACAATCTTATTTCAATATGTTTACAACAGCTGTGTGCCTTTTATTTTGTGAAGTAAAATGACCTCAAATACATCACAATGGATACTACTGTGAACACACACACCGGCGTATATTATTTAGTTACAACAATTTTTTATATCATTACAAAGAAAAATCTCATCTTGGAATGTTTGTTGGAACATTTAATACAAACTTTGAAATGTGATTTATTCTTTCACTGCTCTTCGTCTCACATTTTCAATGTCCAATCAGCCTTAAGTGTTGGGATTAATGGATGTTTTCAGGAACTTTATAGATTGTATAACAATTATAAAGTTTAGTTATAAATGCAGTATTGGAAGTGTCACAATATTGGATTAATCAGTCTAGCATTTTGGAGTCAACATGCCTTTGGACAATGACAATATCTTTAAAGTCAAGTACACTCAAGACAAAGATAAGGTTGTGATGTAAATAATTTGTGACAAAACTGGTCATATATGATTACTAACTGTACATCCAATTTAGTATTTGTCATTTTAAATTAAAATATTTTTTTTCTATTTACATATTGAGTGAAACAGCCATAATATTTTCCTTTTTTTATTCATGTATGTTGAGCTCATTTGATAATAGTTTTTCCTGATAATGGGTTTGTGACCCATAAGCTTGGAGGTTTACCAAAAAAGAAATTGTAAAATTTCATGTTGTATAATAATAGGAGTGTTTCATTTAATTGAGACTGGAGGGAGTCAAACCTTAAATTATTATATTTGTTTCAATGTTATTAAGGGTATTTTCCATGCATTGATTTACCACTAATTGAAAATTAGTTTTTTTTTCACACTCAATGCAGAACAGTCATTCAGTGTTTCAGTTGACAATTATTTTTGTCATGTACATTGACATGTTTTTTTGTTTGTTGTTGTTGTTGTTTTTTTTACTGGAAGACACTCAGACCGTGAACACTTTTTTGAAACTTTTTTTAATAAGTATCCTTTGAATTAATCTGTTTGAAAACAATTGCATTTCATAATTCAGTGCATTTGAGTTCAGTCCTACTTTTTTAGAGGATTTGAAGCAGTAGAAAACTCAGAAAATAACAGGCTAAATAAAGACAAGCGTTCATGGCTTGTGTGCCACTCACTGTAATCTAATGAATTAGTTTAATAATTTCACTATGTATTTTTTCAGTTCGTTTATCTCAAAATTATTCCACGGCACAAGGGATTAACTAAATACTGTTTTATGACTTATTGTAGGTAACCTTTGAAGACTTCAAAGAAGGTTTTGTTGCTGTGTTATCACTAGCCATTGATAACTTGTCATCCAGTGAAGATGAAGGAGATGATACAGTAGATAATGCAGGTACCATGTACATCAGTATTTGGTTCCCTATGCTACTCAAGGCTTCCTGTGCTCACTTGGAATATATTGATGATATTGATGATATTAATATACAGATAACATTGCACCATTTGAATTCTGCAATTTTGAAAGAAATTGTGTGACAGATATATATCAAATTATCTTCACCAATCACTCATTGACATTAATGTTATTCAATTAAATGATGCTTTCTTATTGGATTATCTTTTCAAAAGTACAGATTTAAATGGTTCATTCTTAATAATGATGATAATAAACTATATCAACACAGGGGAGGGATGGGAATGGGTAGCTAGGGCCCACCTCATTAAGGCTTTCCCTACCTCAATTCCTAACAAAACCCTTATGAATATTAGTGCATTTTTCTGACACCGCTTATGATATCTTCAATCAGACTTACTTGGAATGTAAAGAGTAGTGGTCACAAGACTGATCCTTGAGGTACTCCATGACTTAATGAAGGAGATGGAGAGTCACATCCACTGACACGGATGTACCGACTACAATAGCTATAAAATCTTACTTATATTACCTACGTTATTTCTCAGAGCCCCCTAAGCTAGTTAAGAATGAGAAAAGATATGGCAGGAAGTCCAAGCCAGATCATTCATATTCTGAAGACTTGTACTCTGGTGATGATGAGAGTGTTATTAGTAGTAGACCAGAGAGCCGTGCCAATACTACGGCCTTGACCAATGGAATAAGTGATAGTCATGATGAGGAAGTACATACCAAGGTGAGACTGATGATAAGCATGTTGTTGATGATGATGACAGTAATAATTATGAGATTTTTTTTATTGGAGTACTCAAAACAAAAGGACCCAAAACGTGGGTTTTCCTTATCTGGGGTCCTTTTGATCTGAGTTATACAATGTAAAATAAAATTTTCAAACTATTCTTGATTTGAATTTTAAAAATTTGTTGCAAATAATGAAATCAATATTCAAGTAATGAAATCAATATTCAAATAATGAAATTAATATTCAAATAATGAAATCAATATTCAAATAATGAAATCAATATTCAAATAATGAAATCAATATTCAAATAATGAAATCAATATTCAAATAATGAAATCAATATTCAAATAATGAAATCAATAATGTACTTTTAATGAGTATGCTTGAGCTGTTTTGACTGTAATCAAGTAATAATTATAATAGCAGATAATAACATTTGCTATTATTTCAGGAGAGAGGGAAACTTAGGAGAAGGATATCAAGCAGGAAAAGTAGTCTAAGAAACAGTATAAGACGTCATAATTCCATGCGATGGCAGAAGAAACCTAGTATAGAGAAAACAATATCACAAGATGAGATAGAGGTCCTTGAAGCTAGTGGGGAAATGAGGTCAACACAGAGCCCTGTTAGTGTGAACTCAGGTAGGAAACACACATTTTCATCAATGAATTGGCGGAATTATTGGGGGCATACATGTAGAAATGTCCAAATTATTACTTTTGAATGACTGTTTTATGGTCATTGTTAACTAAAGTAGGACACCTACATTGCACGAGCGTTTAGAGGGCCAATTTAATGCCCGCGATATTTTTGTAATAGTAAGCGGCATTTCTATTGCAGTAGCACTCAACCGCGAAAATTAAATTATTCTAGTATCGGCATCATATGGAATGTAAACAAGGCACTGATAACCAAAACTAATTTCTTTTCGTTCTAAAGACATGTTTTTGGGGAAAATGGCGCTATAAATTCGCCTTGATTAACCAGTAGATCTTATATAGTCAAATGGAATAGTGCAGAAGAGCTGGCGGCATGTTTCAGCACGAATTTTCATAATGCAGGTAAAATATGCAGCATGTTGTGCAGTGGAAAGCAAACAAGCGAAACCAAATGTTTAAACTTTTTACTTAAAAAACCTTTGGTTTTAAAAAAATTTATCGAATTAAAAATACATATAGAAAATTTACTGAACTCACAAGAACTTGTTTTGATAAAAAAGTCTCGAGAACAACTGATGGAGATGGAAATAATTATGAACCTTCGACAAAAACGATGTCGACATGCCGTGATGAAAACAACCATCTTGTTCGCTTTGAATTTGTACTGACATCTGTTGCTCAATTTTAAACAAGGTCCAAATCAAAAATATACTTAACCAAACATGTAATTCATAAAGGTATGTCTTAACCTATTTAACATGAGCTAATTTAATCGCAATTTATTTTAATTTTATTTGATTGTATATTTGCTCGCTTATTGGTGTCTATACGACATTACAAATTGAAACAAAAAGATATTTAGTCCCTCGACAGGTGTAATAATCAGAATGACATATTTTTCATTGCCAAAAGTAGAAACAACAATATGCTTCTTTCACAAATGTGATTTTTTTAAAAAAGGCGCAATAACCAGAAACATATGCTCCTGTTTGTATTTTATTTAGAAAATCATTTTAATATTATGGTGAAATAGAAGGACGTTCATGACGGTCACGATGCAAAAGGGGCACGGAGAAATATTAAAATTAAACTATGTAGAACAACAACTACAATGATAAGAATAATTGAAAAACAAACTTATATCTTATAAAAATTGTTTTCAATAATTACTTTTTTGAGGCCAGTCTTTGATAACCTACTATTTAATACGTTTTGATGTGACATTATCTGATGCATAATCGACAAGAACGTGCGAAGCATGGCAACAAGTAAACTATTTAAACTAGAGTGCACATAACCAGCATGAAACAGCAAATAACTAATTTTCCTTATACCTGCGGCTAGGTAGTCTTGTTAGAATGTTGTACTTGATATTTGTTTTGGTAAAATAGCACACCAACAATGAACAAAGAAGTAATAGGGAAATTTGTGTCGTGCAGTCAAGCCATGACGAAGGCACAAGTTCGATGTGAAAATGCATGTCTTGAAACAACAGCTTTGTGTCTATGTTTTTGCTTTTTGTGCCAAGATAGCAACAGTCTCTAGAAAAGAAGCAATTTCAAGATGAGACCAACTCTCAAATTGCTTGAATTTGCCTTTGTGAGTACATGCCGGGCGTTATGTTGTATCCTTCATGTGGAAAATACTTGATGCCAAGGACAGCTATACATCCACGAAATGCCATAAGCACATGTATATACTTTCCATGATACCCTTAAAACACATTAGCATTCATTTTGTGCAAATCGTCTTCTTTTTTGAACAGCAATTCAGATGTTAACTTGAAGTCCCTCCTGGAAGCACACTCAGTCAACATTGTCAACATTAGCTCTCACAGACGCGGAGTGGCTTCAAAGCTTCTGAAAGCAAACACAGCGCGCCGTTTTTATCGCGGGCTTTTAATGTATAAGACATATGGGAAACTAAACGCTCGTGATTGGTGGAATTATTGGGGGCAGACCTCTGTCTCCATTCCCCTGCTATGGGCATACATATATGAATGTGCAAATAAAAGATTATAACTTTTGAATGACTGTTTTGTGGTTAATAGATATTGACATTTGGTGTCTTTTATTTCAGGGTATGCATCACCAGAACCATCAGAAGAGGATCAGCTTAAAGCAATATGGAATGAAGTTCACGTGGGTGCTAATGGCTTTCTTGACCGTCATGAACTTGCACTGGTGTGTGAACATATAGGGATGGACTCCATGAATGATCAGGTAAAAATTACTTTGTACTTATAAACTATAAAATGTTGTTCATGAAGAAGATTTTAAGTGTAATCTGTGCTTGATTGAAAATGCTGTTTTGACACCATTTACCATAGAGTTTTTTACTGACGTGCATGAGGGGTCTTTTGGTATACTAGATTAAAGATGGTAAAAGAAGGATAACTTTATGTTGAGTAGTAAGAAAATAGGAGTAATGCATATTACTATCCTGCTGGGAGAAGGAAATATAAAAAAAACTTGTGTTGTTTGACTCAAATCAATTCAATTTTCTAATGAATATTTAATTTGCTCTTACCACAGGAAATTACACTTCTTTTTGAAGAACTAGATGAAGATGGCGATGGCAAAGTTAGTTTTGATGAATTCCTGAATGGTCTGTTTGCTGCTAAGGATCATTATAATAGCCAAGAAGTGATTGAAGAAGAATTTACTGAATTACAACAATCAACACCATACTCTAAGCCTCCTGGTGGAGGGCTCACATCCACTGCTAGATTAAAGGTACATGACTGTGAGATGATGATCTGTTGTCCAGCTATACAGACTTTATAAAATACAAAATGAAAGATCCATAGTTTGTGGTGATTTTGAGGTGACTGGTTCTGATGACATTTGCAGTGGGATGAGAGAAACCATTACAACTCGATATAAGAACATACAATAAAATTATCTTTGGTCACACACGAGGCCCTGGACATTTTTCATTCCACGTTAAAATGAAGAAGACTTTAGTTTTTGTGTCCCTTGGGATTAGAACAAAAGACTTCTTTCTTCCGGTTCAGTCTAAAAATGCTCATGTATGGTAATCAGAACCTGGATGTCATGCTGTCCTAAGAATACTTAAATTTTTAACGCACTATTTATGTTACAACATTTGTTATGATCTTTGTTCCTTCCATTGTTTTCTGCAGAATACAAGTAGAGGAGATGATCTGTTTCTATCCAGAACTGGCGCCTCTTCTGGCTATGGTGTGTATAAAATCAATAAAGCTGTTTCTAATTCTTCAGAACTCATCAATAGCATGTGATATATTCTTTAGTATGATAATTTGTATTGTACCGCGCGTGGCTGAAAGTTTGTGTTAATATGAATGATTGGCACAGATGTAAAGCAGTTGAAGCAATTAACTTGGAAGACTTCGGTCCTCAGTGTTTATAGCAATAGCTCCAAATCATGAGGATTGTATGAATGCATATTTTCTTTATATATACTAAGTATATCACATGGGAATGTAATCATGGACAACAATGTAAATACTGGTTACTATTATATGTAATAAGCTCATAATTTTGATAGAATAGAGGCTCAACCTTAGCAATGAAAAACCTGCAACTGCCCTATTAACCAGTGCAGTTCATGTACATGTATCTTAAATATAGCCTCTTGAAGCCGTGTTTATGTCGTTTACCAAAAGAAAGGCTCCGATAACAGCTTTCGTTTGGCGAACCATATAAGGTGACTGCAACGGAAGCTATCTTATATATTCAAGTAAAGCTCACAATATTTGTTTTTTAATTTTTTTTAGATTTACTTTCAATCTTGGACCCAGACAACACAGGGTAGGTTGAAGTGTTCTTTGTTGCATACGGCTGATAATGATGGTTCGCAAGTTTTGATCGTGTCTACATTCAGTTAAAATAACAATTTGTGACATCTTTGCAGATTCGCAAAGTTTGAAGACGTCAGAGATTTATGGTCAGCTCAGGGTCATGATGATGCTCTACAAATACTCCAGGTAGTGAAATGTATTTTTTTCTCGCACAACTTCCCTCTTTGCTTGCTTCCATCAGTTTTTCTTTTTGCTAACTAAGCGTTTTTCTTTCTTTTCTTCTCTTCTCCTTTGCACCTTTGCTATTCTCTATTGCTATTTTCTTCAATGCTTCTCTTCTTTCTTAGTTTCTTTCTATCTTACTTCATTACAGTAAGGACACTTGAACCATGAACACTTGTCTTTATTAAACTTTTTTATTTTCTGAGCTTTCTACTGCTTCAAATTCTTTAAAAAGCAGGACTGAACTCAAATACATTGAGTTAATCAAATGAAAATACAGTATTTTAAAATTAGTTCACTCTAAGGATGCATGATAAAAAAGTGTCAAAAAAGCACAAAGTATTCATGGTTCGAGTGTCACAAACCTTCCTTGGTTTGTTCATTTATTCCTTAATTTTGCGCAGTAATGTGGTCTGTTTCGTACTTCATTCCTTACTTTTGAAATGACAAAACCAACTTTGATTGAATTTAAACTTGGTTTTCAGCATGTTGAAGTCGACGCGGATGGAAGGGTCAATCTGCAACAACTTACCAACTTACTAGAAACAGTCATACACGAACAAGGCGATGGTAAGACAACCACTTCTCGCAACTTTTTTTTCACAATTGCTAGCTGTATTGTTTCACTCTTTAATGAATTGTTTTTATACGCAACTGCCAGTCTTCGTAAGTTATCACAAACTAAAAGTTGTGTTGACGTTTCGCACGATCAAAACCTGCGCAAGTCCGCGTTTGGCTATACAAGCTGTTTCATGTTCTGAAAATGAGATCAAATCAAGTTTGAATCTGGGATATTTTGCGATAACTTACGGATTTCTCCTTCTCTTCATCGAAGTTTTTGCGTTGTGTTTCTAGTTTTTTTTTTATTCGACGTTCTTATTTCTTATTTCTTGTAGGTCTTTCAAATGCAGTTCTTGGCATCTACAAACATGAAGTAGTTTTCCTAAGGTAATTTTATATTTGAAAATAATCAACACTTGGCCAAAACAAAGCTAAGGGACAATGGTAATTAATCGCAGTAGCGTTAATCTATGTTTGTAAGTGTATTATTTGCTTTGTTTGTTTGTCTGTTGTTTCTTTTCAAACATTTCCGCGCCGTTTCGTCGATACTCAGCCATTCCGGTACTAAAGGCAATGGCGTTAAAATGTTTTTTTTCACCTGAATTCTAGCCAATCCGAGCATCGTATTTTCATTACCTTGACAGGTGACAAACAACAGGTATCAAACGGTTTTTCAAACTTTTTGACCAGGCGTTTCCCTAATAATATGTACTGCGCATTATTTAATATTCGCATTTTAACGTTTTACATGAGCAGCTAACTATTTACGAAGAGGAATAATCAGCAATTTTGAAAAAAACAGCTATTTTTGCGTTATAAATAGACCAACTGGTCATAATTTTAAAATACTTTTTTATCGACTTGACAGTAAATTCGCGAAAAAAAGATTTGGAATTGTTACTCTTGAATTCGTCGAAATGTGTGCAATTTTACAAACTTAAAAACCTTAGCGAAGAAATAATAAACTTGAAACTATTCAACCATTTCTGATCACTGTCTCGGGTCAGTAGTTCTTAAAATGTCTGACCGTTCTCAAGGCGTGGTATTGCAAGTCATTCCTTTAAATATACCACACCCGTTCTCAAAACGTCAACATACGCGACAGAAAAGCAAGGTGGGGCTTTGTTTTCTACTTGTGAACTTACTTCTGATTTGTCCAGTGAATGACCAACCCTTATATGCCTTCAAATTTGGGAGTTGACTGCAAATACGGACTCTGATCTCACAGAACATTTGCTGCAAAATTGTGTCAAGCGACGTTGGGTGAAGTTTGAAGTCTAACTCCTTGCGTAATTTTTAGTTAAAACTTTGAGAAGATTATTGGAAAATTTCACGTTAATTGCGCTGTTATTGATGCGCACTGTGTGCCCTTTTGATAAAGTTGAAAATTTGGGTGAATTACTACGTTAAATTGTGGCAAAAGTGCGCAGACTTATTGGCGGAACTTGGTCTTACAGTACGGGAGAATTGCGTGGATTTTGTTTCAAACCTTGAACAAACTTTCGCATATTTTTGTGGACAAAAACGTTGTGGGTTCGACATTGAATTGCGGCATAACGCTGACCGATTTTAGCTGAAACTTTTCGGGGTTATTTACAATGAAAAATTAGTGAGTTGTGAAGTCGCAAGATGGCAAGTTCATTGCTTCAATCTCGCAAAGTTGAGGGCAAAGAAGATTCTAGCAAGTATGATTCTGATGTGGATGATAGCAGTGACGACGAACGCGCATTTGTAGGAAAGTACGCTACCATCAGAAAAAGGTGAAATATCAATGATTTCCATACAATAATTTTTCCATTAAATCGAAAGCCCCGATCAAATGGTAGATGTTCTGTGGCTGAGTATTGTCCATCCACTGAACATTTGACAGTTTGGTCGCTTGCATGGTGCAGTGGTGTTCAGTCAGCTGAACAATGAAAAATGTTCAGTGGGTGGATAATATTTTAGTGGTGCTCATTTATGGAACATTTGTTGTTTGAACGGACCTTTAACCACTGGCCTTGTTTAGTGTTCAGTGGACTGAACAATGAAAAGTGCTCAGTGGATAGACAATACCCAGTCGCTGAAGTGTTCGTAATGTCCTTTAGCTTTAACCATAGTTAACCTATGTAAAAATGCGGTGCAAAACATCAATGCAATAGTCTTTCATTTTAATCGCGTTTTCTCCGTCAAGCATATTTATATAATTTTCAAATTACTAAAAGAGTAATGTTTAAGGATAGTTGAATCAAGAGGTTAAAGAACTGTTACTTGAAGCTTTTTATATGATCCTCTTCTAGTCCACACAAAGCTTCGGCATTATAATGATCACCTACGATTGCGTTATCTTCAAATACAAGCAGTTCAAATGATTATAGTTAAACAGTCATGACTCCGAGTGGCGTCGATTTTTGGCTATTGCATAATAAGCTATCCAAGACGCACGCAATGGACGCGCCAAAATAACGGAAGCTACTCAGAAATTACTTAGGCAAATAAACGCATATTCTTCTCTTGGAGTATTCTGGCGTATTCTAAAGGCTATATGTTTTTGTTGCTCATTTGAGTTGCAAATTATTGGTTACTCCAAAAGACGAATGAACGCTGTGCATCGATTCAAGACGTGGTCATGACTTACAGTATTGGATCTTTTAATTATTTTCGATTTTTGTATTCCGAATTAATAAACCGTTGACGAAAAAAGATCTTTACTGCGAATGTCAACTTTCTTTTTCTCGTGAAAAACAAATATTTTTCTTATGTGTGTAATTGATTTGTGTTTCTAGTTGCAGGTATGTTGTCAAATAAAGCAGGTTGTTGACAGTGCAATCTCTCGCAAGCTACCTTTGCATGACACTGTGCACAACGTTACATCCTCATTCTTCAGAATTAGATGTTGGACTTTTGTTCCTTCGTTTGCTTGTTTCTTGACTTGTTTGGTTGTTGTTGTTTTTCTTGTTGTATGCTTGCTTGCTTGGTCTCTCGCTTGCTTGGTCTCTCGCTTGCTTTCTAGCTTGCTTACTTGGCTGGTCCCTTGCTTTCTTGCGTGCTTCCTAGGTTGCTTGCTTGCTTGTTGTCATTCATTACTATAATTTCTTATTTCATTATAGATCTCATTTGGATCAGCTGACCAATGAACGAGATGCGCTAAAAGACAATATCGTGAAAATGACTGACGAGAAAGAAATGCTGATTAAAGAGAGTGAAGATGCCACTAGACATCTAGAGAGACTACACGAAGGACGACTGAGGTACGACATGCAGTTCTTCCTTTCGTTTTCGTCTCTTTTCTACTTGTATTTTTGTCTCTATATTTTCATGGATTTTTAAAAAGTCGAGAGCTATATCTGTGATAAATAATGTATCTAAAAAACACTAAATTCTCCATTTTGCGACATTGCAGAGAAACAGAAAATTCGTTTTTGGACAAGATGCAAACCTTACAGCAAAACATGTCCGAAGAGCGAAACAAAGACCTACTCAATGCTAGCCACCAGAGATCAATGCTTGAAGATTCGCTTCAAATGACTAAAGGAGAGGAGGTTAGACTGAGACAGAAACTTGCTGACGCTGAGGAAGAAATTCTACGACTTGAGAAAGCGTTAGCAGAGAGCCAGGACAAGTTAAATGAAGCTGATGTTACTCGGGATAGATTGGAGAAAGAATTGGATTCCATGTCAGATCTATCTGGAAGGGTAAGGGAGAGGTTAAAGTGGAAATGATAAAAAAAACAGTCACAAATCAAAAAGTGTTTGTGTGCAATGGGTTTAAGATTCAATACAGTATAAAAATGTATGTTTTTATTGCGAAAATTATTTATTTTCGTAATTCTTTGCTTATTTGTATTTTCATCAGATTTCTATTAAATTTTTAGCGCGAAAGCTACATTTTCAGGACGCGTGTGCATTTTCCCGCCACTAATGTGAGTGATGTCATTTCATTTCAGCTCGCTGACCTAGAAAAGCAGCAACTACTCAAACAACAACAGAACAGAAATGCCAACAAAGGTGTACGAGAACTCGAAAGAATTAACAGAGTAAGTGATTAAAAAAAATCTGAAAAAATAAAGCTTTCTTCCTAATTATGTGCGTTATCCAGTTGTTTGATTAAAGGATAACTAACACAATTTTTTTCAAGTATTTTGTGCATTGATATTGAAAAATAAAATTCTTATCTAAATCTAAATTTTTGCTCTTTCAGGAACTGCGAGACGAAAATGATGAACTCCGACTTCAAGTCGAAGGTCTCGTTAACCAAGTCAACACCTCGGTAAAACGTCGACCAAGTCATCGAAAACGACAGAGCGGCGAAAAGGGAGTTCACCGAATGGGCTCAGTGCTTTCCGACTACACAAAGCCTACGGTCATTCGCCGAAAAAAAGACGGAGGATCTTCGGAAGAGGAATCGGAGGAGGAAGATCAAGTTGATGGCGGTAGGCGTGTCAGTGGTGATGGTGGGTCGAATGAGGGTAAGCATGGAATAGTTCGGCACATGCGCATCGAGATCACACTCTTTCTTGCTTAAGAAATAGGCTCGTTCTTTCTAATATTACAGTGCAAAGAAATGCACCTACAAATAGGAGAACAAATTACGCATGATTTTTCTATTTTCCACATCTTAAAATCGTATTTTCCGAATTGTGCATAACCATCACGTTACTTTACGTTACGTTACGCTACATTTGATTCACTTCAAGGCTTATTTAGATTTATGCTACGCTGCGTGCTGTTTTTTATGCTATTTTTGAATGCATGATGCCAGGAACTGTGCCTTACTAACCTTTATTCCATGCTTAATCATTCGATCTCCCTTGCTACGCATTAAAGCCCTAAATAAATGATTATTCTAACTCTAACTTATTGTTAAAAAATTGCATAAAAATTGCATGATAAAATAAAATGCACATACACTAAAACGAAATTAAAATGCACTATAGATTAATAAATTTGATTCTGAAAACTTGTTCGAAATATTAAGCGTTATCTGTACTAAACGATGCTAAACATAAATCAGTTAAACGTTTCACCAAAGATTATTGTATGACCTAACTGAATGATCACGTGTTCATATGTCGTGTCGTGTCGTATTTCTGATGAACCAAACTTTTCAAATGCTCTGCACTTGTAGAACCTTTAATTTTCATTCATGTATAAGCACTTAAAAGAGAAATTCCATCGGTCACAAACTTAAACCTATCAAAACCCTCTATGATTTATTAAGTAATTTCTCTTGTATGACTGAAGTTCCTCGATGTCGGGCCGAGAGGTTCCCTGAGAATCCTCACTTTCTATATTTTTCATCTCATTCACTTATAATCTTCATCTCAGTGTTGCAGAAGCACAATTCATCACTTAATGTCACTCATGCCCGTACCATTGTCTCAATTCACTTCGAGCCAAGAAGTGACACTTGTGGTACACCACACTAGCCATCTTTCACCTTTTTCTTACAAGTTCTTCTATCTCAATAGTTGGCTTGAAAATAATCTCATAATAACTTATTCTATCATTCGTATATATATATATATATATACTATTGTCACTTGTGGTAAGCCACACTTGTCCTGCTTCTTAATCACCTAATGCCTGTCTTTGCGTTGTTATGTGATAGCATGGAACACACTCACTTTAGACCAAGTAGCATGCCTTGTGGTACATCTCACTTTCTGTCTTCCACCTGATTCACCAAGTTATCATATCTCGAAAGTTAAATACATCCATTATCAATCACATTTGTATGCCACTGTCTGAGTTCTCTATGGTACACTTGACATTTCCCAGTCAGAGAAACTGTAGTTGTTACAAAGGCATGTCTTAGAAAACCTTTGCAGTATTTGTCACTTCTTGCCATTTGTGTCTTTCGTAGTGCATGATCACGGTTCAAAGTCATCGCATCCTTGCTAAACTTCATCTTATCTTACTCTTTACTTTTTTTTGTTCCTTCTGTTGTTTATATTATAAAGACGGCCAAGACACTGATGATGACATCTCAATCCCATGGTCGGTAGAACGTGAGTAGTAACATTTTTTGCTCTTTGGCAGCAAAGCGCGGTTGAAAATAGGTCATACCGGATAGTATTTGTGGCGATCCCTTTTTTGCCATATCACTCTAAATCGCGTTTGAACATATTTCGGTACAATGGGCTATTGCAATAACGTTTCTTCGCATTTGCAGAAAATTGCGTATGAGCATGTTTTAAATGATAAAATGTGCGCTAATAATCTATTATATACCACACGAATAGGTGTGAAATCTCTTTGCTCATCGTATTTCGTAATATATTTCATACGTTAAAATGCGTTGTCGCAAGCTCGTTTCTCCTTGTTGACTGCAAGGTCCGCTTTAACATATCTAACACAATAAAATGCGCTTTAAAAAACGTTCGCAGTGAAGTTAAAACCCTTATTTTCAAAAAAACATAATTGTACTCCTAGCTAAACACCCTTTTATCAGTTTCAACTGACATATTTTGTACTAATCCAAAAGCGAAATCTCTATAATAGAGCTAAAAAAGACTGATCCATAAACGCAATTTTTCGAATTCATCATTTTTTTTTTAATGTTCCAAGAATTATTTTCAAATCATTCGTAAAGTTCAAAACTAAAAACTGCTCCATAGAAGTAGTTGGGTGAAAAATAAAAGTTGTGAGACAAAATGTTATTTCTAATGACCTGCAGCGAAATTTAAAACGACAATCATTATACTAAAAACCAAAGCGCCGAATAAACCTGAACTCTAATAAACGTCCTAAACGTCAGGCTATATTTCCCTTTTAGTGGTGATGAAAATGTCAATCGACATTAAATTGAGCTCCAGATTTGGAGCCATGAGGTATATCCCGGTCTCTAGCTTACCACTCCCCTGTGTATTTCTCAATGGCTGACGGCAATGTTTTTCCTCCACAGAAAACGATGCTGAGATGAAAAACAATCTTGGTAAGTCATGACACAAAACTTTTGAAAAAATTAGTGACGGTTCCAGGGAGATCCAAGAGGTCTACCTCACTCCTTTTCAGATTTTTGAAGAGACTTTTGTGACCCTTGATTTTTCACACGCGCTGTCTTTCAAGTTTGAAAACATAGTTTTGATTTATTCCTTAATGAAAAGGCTGCGATGGAGCAACAGTTCAGAGTCGATACCGTTACCTGGACTGTTAACCATTAGCTTTTCAGGAACTCGTCTTAAATGTGATTGCTTTCTTAAAACGCGAACTAAATTTTAACCCTTTTTCGTTGTAATTATAGAATTCGGACGATAATGTTTCCATAATTAGTTTTAATGGTATGGCACCTTTTATTCTAGAATGTTTCATCACAACAATTAACATTCTTTCCATTTTTGATCATTTGTTCTAGAAACCATCAAGAAGCTCGAAGCAGAACTCAAAGACAAGGACGCATCGATCAGTGAGATGGAGATCACTGCACAGCATGATAGACGTGCACTGGAAGCCAAGATCAAAGAACTGTCTGATGAAATCTCAGAGCACGAGAATTCTATCAAAGAAAAAGACATCAACATCCAAAACCTCAAAAATGAAATCGAAACTCTTCGTAGCTCACACGACAAAGAAGACGACACACAAAAACGCTACGAAACAGAGTTGGCTAATCTGACATCTCAGTTTAGTGGAGAAATGGAGGAACTACAGCAGTCAATGGTTCACGAGAAAGAACAGCTGGAGCAAGAATACCAAAAGAAAATGAAAAACATGGAGAAGTCATTTTCATCTGAAAAGAAGCGAATGTCAGATGAGCTCGAAGGCAATTTTTCGCAGATGAAAGAGATGTTGATTAATGAATACGAGAGTGAAAAATCAGAGATGGAGCAGGAACATCAAGGAGAAAAAGCAATGTTGGAGAGTTACTACAGGGGAGAGATCGAATCGTCCAAAGAGAAGTTCGACGAAGAGAAGACCAAGCTTATCGAGAAAATTCAGATCTTGGAAGAGGAAAAATCAGAAGCTGAGTTAAAGTTCCTTAATGAAAAAGCTGCGATGGAGCAACAGTTCAGAATCGATAAGGCGGAGTTAGAGCTGAGCTCGAGTTCCTCAAAAGCTGAGTTTAATAAGAGCCAACGTGACTGGGCAAATCTTAGAGTGGAGCTAGAAAAAGGTCACAAAGAACAAATTCAAGCGTTAGAAAACGAGTTTAAACGAGAACGGTCAAAACGCGAAGAAGACCATGATAATTTAGTTTGGGAATTGAAGCAAGACCATGCGAAAGAGGTTGCTGGTTTGAAACAAAATTACGAACAGTCGAAAGCTGAGCTCGAGCAGAAATTCTCTCGCCAGAAGGCAGAAATGCGCGAATCGTTTACTCGCGAGAAGAATGAGCTAATGCAGAAGTTTGAACGAGAGCTAGCCGAGCAGCGTGAAGCTCTTGAGAAAGAATTCTGCCAAAATCTCAGCGAGCAAGAAGCAGAGCTGAGAAAGGGATTCTTCAGAGAAAACTCCGAAATGGAGAAAAACTTACGCGAAGAAAAATACCGTCTGGAGGAAGAGCATCAGGAAAAGATTGCTGAAAGTGAGAAAAGCTTCCAAAAATGGAAATCTGAAATCGAAGAACATTTTACGGAAGAAAAAGCAAAAATTATTCAGAACGCTGCGCGCGAAAAATCTGAAATTGAAAATAAATATAAAGATGAAATTGCGGTGCTTCGGCAGGCGTTTTCAAACGGCGAAGCTGGTCTAAAAGGTCAACTGAAGGAAGACTTTTATGAAATGCTCGCAAAACATAAAGCTGAACTAGAAAAGAACTATGCAAAATCAAAAGCTCAACTCGAAGAAAGCTTTTTCAGAGAAAAAGCAGAACTTCAGCGAAGTTCTTTAGTAGAGTCGAGTGAAGTTCGTGATAGTTACACACGTGAAAAAGCAGAACTTGAGGAAAGTTATAAGAAAAAGATAAGAGAACTTCAAGATAGCTTCGACAAAAAGAAGAACGAAATCGAAAATGAACGATTAAAAGAGAAAGAGCAAATGCGCGCAGAACTCGAGGCCGAGTTTTCATTCCGCATGAAAACAGATCACGAAGATTTAGAAGAAACTGTAAAGCACCTGCAAGGTGAAATCAACTACCTCAAAGAACAAAAGAAAGAACTTGAAACAAAAGTACAAACTCTTGAACTTAAAACTATAGGCCGTGAATCTTTAGACGTTAAAGTTGCTCGAGAAAAAATCGCAGATCTTGAGCGTAAACTAGAAGCCCTTACAAAAGAGAAGTCTAAACTGCAGAAAGATAATAATGAATATAAAATTAAGGTAGATGAAATTCAAAGAGAAAATGAAGAATTAACCGAAAGTGCACTGGAGAAGCAGATGAAATTGTCCAAAATGGAAGAGGTCAGTAAAAGCTTATGTGTTAAATCATTCTCCCTTCTTGTGATTTCTTATGATTTCTTAAGTCTTTTTAGTTTTTATCCCGTGATATCTTTATTCACTTTTTATTTAGGAATTTACCTTATCATTACAGTTATACCAAATTAGTAAAATATAGTGGTAGATGTTAATTTTATTGAAACTAAAAGACGCTGGTGCAAGAACCAACAATGCAAGTATTGTTGTCACCCAAAACGGTTCTGCAGAAACGAATTTTGACATCTTCTAGAGAAAGAATTTATAAGATTATATTTGAAAAATTACCAAATTAAAAAGTATATATTTTGAAAATGAAAACACAATGCATCATGGCTTTTGCTTAGCGTCTATTAACGTAGATTTACATTTGAGAATATTTTACTATATAAGGTTTTAAGCGAGAAGGACCAAGAAGTCAACGAACAGAGTGGGTACATCAGCGAACTAGAGACCGAGTTAACTGATCTCCGGCAAACCAACGAAGAACTGGAAGAAAAGTACACCAACGAGAAATCAGAGAAAGAGAAACTCCAAGAGAAGCTACAGGAAAAAGAAAACGCTATCACAGGGCTCGCGTCGACAGAAACTGAACTGTCCAGCATCATGTTAAAGAATCAGGAGATAGAGAAGCTACTTCGAACTCGTGACTCGGAAAATGAAGAACTGCAACTGCGACTACAAGACCAGAATATCGAGCTCGAAGCTGAACTGGCTGACTTGCAGAAGGAATTAAAGTTAGAAATAGTCAAAAGCCAAGGGTATGAAACCCTTCTTGATGTGAAAGAAAACGAAAATCGTGATCTCGAAGAGCGTTTGAAAGAAAAGTCAGTCGAAAATTCACAGCTTGAAGAACAAGTGAAGCAACTTACTGATACTGTGGCACGTTTGCAGGATTTTGAAATCAACGAACTGACTCAGAAATTACAAGAGCAGATCTCGCTAAATGACAGTCGTGAGCTGCACCTGCAGGAATTGGAAGAAAGTTTAAAACAAAAGGCGAAAAGTAATTCAGAACTGGAGTCCATTATCGAAAGCCACAAACAAAGTCTTGAGGATTTACAAGGCGATGCCATACAAATTCTTGAGAGCGAGAAGGACAGCATACGCATGCGCTGTTTGGAGCTCGAGGAGGAAGTAAGCCAACTGACAATGAAGATCGCAGACATACAAAGTGTCCTTGTTCCACAATTAGAAATCGAGATTGAACAAAAAACCAGTAAAATAATCTCCCTCGAGAACCAAATACAAGAAATGGTCGATAAACTAGAATTGTTTGAAAATGAGAAAATAAGCGAACTGAGTTCAATCGTACAAGAAAAAGAATCCGAAAATTATCAACTTGAACTGGATCTGGAAAATATTAAGATCGAGATGCAGAGTGCCCAGAAAGCTCGCTTGGGAGAACTGGAAGCAAAATTCGCAGCGAAGGTAGCCCATAATGAGGAACTTCAAAAAGAAGTTGAAACTCTTATAAAGAAACTAACAGACGTTGAAAATAATCAAGTCCGAGAACTGAGGACCTGGGTTCGAGAAAAAGAGGACCAAAATGCACAGCTTCAGAAGCAAGTGACTCAGCTGACCAAACAGCTCGCGGTCATGGAAGATGCCAGGCGAAGCCATTACGAATCTGAAAAGGTTTTTAACTGTTACTTCGTCTTTCTTACTAACGTCAGACTATGGCCTTGTAATAATGAATAGTGCCTTAATCAAAGAAGGTTTTAATTGGTAATCTTTAATTATGAATAACTGTACTGTACCGTAGTTAAGTCTATGAAACAATTGACACAGATGTACATGATCTTCCGAAAGAGAATGCCTTTGAAAAGCTTGGGCTTCAACGAGAACCCTTTGGGCCTCCTAGACATTCGGACGGTTAAATTTGAAAATACAACTTTCACACAAAAAAATTCGCTAATATAACAATAGAATTTGCATGTTTTTTTTTCGGATTAATGTGGACGGAGGGCACAATGAGATGAATAAAGTTGTATTCGCAAATTTAACCTGTATATTGACAACAGGGTCTCAGTTGATGCCTAACCTTTTCAGTCGTATTTTAACTAACCAGTACGTCTAATTTAATGCGTACGTCAGTATGGTATGGTATTCATTGGGTATGTCCAGGATAATTTAATGTTTTAATTTTTGTGGGAAACTCACATTTACGTATTTTGTGACGACAGAACATGCGATTCTGGCCTATAAAAAATGACATACAAGACAATCCACAACTAACTAACCTTGTTAATGCTGAAAATGAAAAAGATTATAATTAATTGATAATCTAATTAATAGTAATAATTTAATTTTAAGCTCGATGTGATTAAATGTACTAACGATAATCTAATAAGGCCAGGTCTGACTCCTTCTTTCTCGTTTTCTCTTCTCTCTGTATTGTGGGATAGTAATAACGAAAACTAAAAAAAGTAACGAAATACAAAATAAATACGGTTTCAGCACCGCCCATCGAGTAAATTGAATCTAAATGAGTTGTAATCAACTCAATAAACTTAATAAAAGGTGCTGTCAGAAAATGCTACGTTGATATCTAAAACACAAAATAGATCAACGTTAACAAAGTTTAAACGTTTTTGATCAAGTAGGGTTTAATCATTGTAAATGTACATTTCTAGATATTTTAAAGAGTTGTAAACGAAAAATTAATTTGACAATGACAATGAATGTTGTTATAAAATCGTAAATTTAATTCATGTAAAACATTCAATTCATATTATGTAATAACTTATTATCTTACTTACAGAGGATATAGAGCTTTTTGTAACCATTTTAAAAGCTGTTTGTTCATTTTATTGCAATTCAAAAGGCCGTGCGCATTTGAAATATTCCAGGAATGTTTTCTCACCCAATCAGAATTACCGTGCGGCTGTGAATGAGCAAGAAACAAGCACAACAACAACATTCCTTAGTTATTTCTGTCTGACCATGGTTTTCTGATTCTCAATATATTAAAAGGTTAATTAAACTCGCCTTTAGACTGGTTTATAATAAAAAATAACATGCTATAATTTTTAAACAAATAAAAAAAACCGCAAATAAACATACAGAAAAATGTTTTCAGTGTGGTGTGAAATGTTTGTCTTAAATTACGTATGTTTTAAAAATTTCAAATAAAATAAAGTTAAACTTTTATCACTTTTTAATCCAATTTTCATGCATAGTATTTGCTCTCACTCATATTTCTTTGAACTTAAAAGTGGTTTTCAAGAATCTGTGAAGCAAAATGTTCAATTGCGATCTGGCCATTGTTGATATTCCGAAAACATCAAAATTTATTTAACTCCGTTAAAAAAGAACGAGAAGCAACGACCTTAGTTATTGTCGGGTGTACCTACAGCTTGGAGCGGGTCGCAGGAAGGCAACGGTGTGATCTTCCAAAGAGTTTCACAGATTTTTGATAACCGTTTCATCTCAACAACTTTGACAAAACAACTAATTCTTCTATCGCTTCTTTGGATTTTCTAAAGACGTCGACAAAACTGGTGTCAAACTGAAGTCAAACTTACAAGGTGTTGTCTCATTTTTATTCTCAGACAAAAAGCGAGCTGGCGTCTCTCGAGAGAAGGCTTGAAGATGTCAACAAAAAGAAGCTTCTACTAGAAAGACAAATGCAGGAAAAGAACTCAGAATCCCGAGAGCTTTACGAGGAGGTCTGTTTGTTGAAGGATAAGATCGAGAAAATAGAAAGTTCTTATCGAAGAGAGATAGATATTGAAAGGCAAAAGGTAAGCTTCTTTGAATAAGTTAATTATTTTGGTTGTTTTGTATTTGTTTTGCTGCACTAAATATAATGGCGGTTGTGTTGATCTTAATTGTAATGACGATAATGATGATTTTGTTTGGTGGTCGTAATGGAGGTAACGATGGTGGTGATGGTAGTGATCAGGTGACTTATAGACTGCACGCCAAATTAGTGTGAAACAATTCTTAACTTTTTAGTGCTAGATAAAATTTGGTTGTACACTAACTAAGAATTCACCGAGACATAAACAAAGACAACTTCTATTTCAATTCCTTTATAGTTTTGTGTTTATGTCTCGGTGAATTCTTAGTTAGTGCATAACTAAATCCGACAGTAAAGATTAAGAATTGTTTCGCACTTGTGTGGCGTGTACTCTAATGATGGTTGTAATGAGGATAATGTAGTGTAATGGTAATATGGCGATGATGATTGTGCTCATTATAATCGATGGTGATAATAGCAATGACACCAATCATTGTTAGTCGTGCAATGATGTTGATAATAATAATGATGATTGTGTTGTTTATGATGACTGGACGACAGGAACGACGACAAGGACGATCAAACCATAAATACACATAACCACGTATAACCCTTTAACCATAAAACAAAGGAGGACAATACCACATAAAGAGGTCGTCAGCTTAGTCCTCCTTCTCCTTTTGATTTAACACGCCCCCTTCTCTAAGGTACCGGGAGCAAATGCCATACATTACACTTGCTAACATGATGTATTTTAGATTATAGTAGCTAAAGACTTCGTTGTGTGACTATTTGCCTCGGTGTGTGACGTATCGTATTCTAATCGTATGTAATCGTATCGTAATCGTTATTGTTATTATCATGCTGTAAGTGGTAAGTTACGTGTTGTTTTTATTTGTTTCCGGTGTAAAGTCTTTTCACTGGTAATGTTACTAGTTTGTCAACGTTTGGTTGTGTGCATATCGTGTAAATTTTAGGGTGCACGTTAGTGTGAAACAATTCTTAACTATTTACTGACAAATAAGATTTTGTTATCCACTAACTAAGAATTTGCCGAGGCATAAACATAGACAGCTTTTATTTCAATTCCTTTGTGGTATTGTGTTTATGTCTCGGTGAATTCTTAGTTGGTGGATAGCTAAATCTTTTCTGGCACTAAATAGTTAAGAATTGTTTCATGCTTGTGTGGTGTGCACTAGTCAGTTTATTTCGCCAGAATACAATTGAATGCTTAGCCAGTGTGGCAGTCTTTAGAAGAGTGCAACTCATAGCCCCTGAAGGGCCGCTAGTCAGTCTAATGTTGTTAATGATAAGGATATCTAATTAATTAGAAGCCCTTGGGGCTTATTAAGATAGTCATTTTGATAAGTTGAATTGTATTTTAATGCATGTTTAGCGTTGATACTCCCTGCAATTTATTTTTTTTCTGCGTTTTCGTTTTCATCAGAATATATTATCAAGTACGATTATTTGGGTTTTACAAATCATCTCAACGCTGACGTAACTTAACTACAAAAGACATAACTGACCTGGATGATGTTATTGTTATATTTTACTTTCTGAGTAGTCCTTTCATTCTTCTTCATTCATTCTTTGCGTCCTTTTTATCCCTCCTTCCTGTCCTTCTTTTTCTACTTTTCCTCCTTTCCTTTCTATCCTTCCTTCCTTCATGGCTTCCCCTCTTCTTCCTTCCTGTCTTCCTTCCTTCTTTCCTTCCTCTCATCTATTCTTTGTTCTTTTGTCCTCTCTGATTCTTTGTCTATTATCTTAGCACACGCACCACTTTTTCTTATAAAAACTCAACTCTAACATACTTTGTTTCTTTATAGGTTATGGTAGCGACTACAGAACTAGAAACCGCTAAGTCAAAACACCAGCGTGACATCGCTGAGTTACGTGACCAGCTACATCGTGCAAACATATCGAGCGAACGTGATCAAGCGTTAAGGGAGAAAGTCTTCAACGAAGCTAAAGCTGAAGTTATGTCGCTAAATAAGAAGGTAGGTTTATACTATTCGGACGTCTTTCTAATAAAAAAACAACACAAGCTCATACTACGATGGTCAATTCTTCTTTTGCATACTGATGATAACGATGTGCTTGTATTTGTGAGAAAAGTGCATATGATAAAAATATACTTTTCTTCCATTGCTTTTTTGTTGTACTTTTTCCCCGGGATGTTTGTGCTTAATCAGTTGGATGACTGAATAAAAGTGCAATTTCAAAAGTTCAAATTTTGTGAAATTGGAAATGTTTTTCCTCGACTGATTATCAGTGGTGCCTTCTGTTCTTGCACCATGCATCATCGATGCATTACACCTTATTACAGCTTATTACACTTTATTACACTTTAATACACCACGCAATTTGAATGGTTGATTTCTCTTTTGTTGCTTGGATCTTGTTTATCAGCTCGTTCTCATTTTGTAGTAGTTTCCATTGGTTTGTCTTTGGGAAACGTCATGTTTAATGAAAAGTATTCAAAAATAACATCTTACTGACCAAATCAGAGCACCTCACAATCCTTGTTCTTGTGTATTTTCTCTTCTTGATCTCTCTATTCTTTTTGTGTATCTATCTTTATGCTTTACAACTAAGGAGGTCGAAGAAGCTGATATCAGCTTTGCTCCATCTATTGAAAGTGTTGCAACTCTTGAACTTTTTGGTGAAGTAAGTATAGGAGGACTTCCTCTTCGCTATTACAATGATATCTGTATTGTATTCCATCTTTTCTGTTCCAGTATATTTCTTTTGCTGTTGTGACTCCTCCTCACGGACATTGTGACGATTGTATGTTATTTAATTCCATTGTGTCCTAATTTCTTTCTTCTGTTGTTGTGGGCCTTGTTGTTTTCTTCTGTCACCTTTTTCTTTTCATTTCTTTCCTTCGTATAATTGTCGGCGCTTACGTATACTCGTTGTTTTTCTTATTTAGCCAAGAAAACTGCACACTGTTCTATTTATTTCACGTTCGGGGTTCATATCTTGTGTACTTTTAGTATCTTACCAGGCCGGTCATTCTAAAAAATTCAATTCTTGCGGCCTGTTATTCTTAACATTTTTGTTATTCCTGTCTCTTTGCTTGATTGTCCTGGTTGTTTTCACCTGTGTTATCTACTGGGCTTAAAACTACAATTGTGTTTGTTTGCTTGAATTCAACATCATTCTTAAGTATGAGATTTCGTATTGTAAAATTCAGAAAAGGTCAAATTTAAAAAGCAAAAATACTTGGCATTATAATAAATATTATCCATGTTAACACTTGCCAAATTTCCCCCATACCTAATATTTAATCTATCATGTTTGGTTTGTAGTTGGAAGAAAAGACAAGACGTGTACGTGAATTAGAAAACGCCAGCCAGATGTGGGAGAAGAGAATCAACGATCTTGAAACACAGAAGATGGCCATGGCTATGAAAGTTAAAGAAGCTCGTGAATCTTTAGATGAACATGTAGCACGACTTAGCAAACAGGTAAGAACGGGAGGGTATTCGCTTCGATTCGACTCAATCATGAAAAAAAATAAATGTTAATTCTCCTCCCTTAATGGCTGAAGTACTCACTTTTCTAACGGTCTTGATTTGGTACGAAATAGTAATCCCAAAGAACACAATCAATAAGAGACTCGAGCTTGATTTTCACTAGCGACGCAAACGCAGAGCAAGCGCAAGGAGCCTTCTCCCAACGCAAGAGTAATGATTAAAATGGTTAATTGATTGTGCTTCCGCTTGCGTTGGTGAAGCTACTTAATATTCTTGTTATTATTTTTCCCTTGAGCTTGCGTCTCCGCTTGGGTCATTTATTAAAACCAGGCTTTATAACTCATCACCGAGAAGGGTTATCATGTTACCAGTAACTTAATGATACCAAAGTGCTGCAGAATATGGTAGTATTCCAAAAAATAAAATACACGTTATCAAGGCTGAGCTTATTCTGCCAACATATTTAAAAACTGTATTGTTGAATTTGCGTTGTAGAAATTATGGTGTTTTTTTAAACAATATTCTATTTCTGACAAATAACACGACTGTTCACAATTACATTTCAGTTGCAGCATTCAGAGATGAGGAATACACGATCTGATACGCTTGTCCACGAGTTATACATAGAAAACGCTAAACTCACCAAGGCACTACAGCAAACTGAAGCAAACGAGAAGAAAGCAGAGAAAAATCTACGTCAGTTAATGGAGCAGAAGCGAGCACTACAACGAGTCATATCGAAATTATGTGGCGCTAATGCCATTGCCTAAAAAAGTACATTAATTTACAGAAGAAAAAAGACGTAGAAGTTTAGAAGAAAACGACAAAAAGATTTTAAAAAACGTTAAGCTTGACATGCCGAAAAACATTTACTTTATTTCTGTCATGAAAAACACTTTTAGTATTTTGTTGAAAAGTCTTAGGAAAGATCTAGTTGATCCCAACATAAAAAACTGTTTTTATAACAAAAACATTCATACTTAGTTAAATTATTTCCCTAAACGTCCTATTTAGGAATAAACATACATTTCATCCCATATTTTTCGTGTAATAATAATTGTGATTTGAAAATTCTACAGTTCATTCTCCCGTTTAATTCTTTTCTAATTTATCGTATTTTCAGATAATATTTTGCAAAAATTGTTTTAAAACATAACTTAATATCATAAGTTCCAGATTTCCTCAATATAGCTAACGTAGAACACTGAATTTCCATTCGATTCATTCACTTCTCATGTTTGGAAGCATGTCAAGTTATGTAGTTCTGCTGGTCGTGAACACAGCTGGGCACAAGATAATAGTATTTATATCAATATACTCTTTTGCTACATACATTTGGTTGATATGACGTTTGCAATATACATCTATTTATAAAATTCAGTTTAGAGCTCATTTTTGAAAAGATATCTAGCTGGGGGTTGTGTAAACCTTTCTTTTGGGCAGAAAGAGGAGTTGTATTACCATTAAAGCAGTAAAATAGCCTTTCAACTCAAAGCAAAAGCTTTCAACATAGAAATTTCATGCAAACTTTTGTACGCCACAATAATTCCTTTAAGCGTGAAGCGCATCGTCTCTATGCCACAGAGTAAAACGCTGAAGGCTTATTGGTTGGGTTGATCCTCTTTTACCACATTTGCTACTTCAGTATTTTAAAAGCATGTTTTTCGTATATTGATAATAACGATTATAATATATTGTAATATACTAAAATGTGATTAGTGTACATGGCAGAAAATTTCTATTCATATTTTTCTAGCGATTAAAATGATATGTATTCGAATTCATACTCAGTTCGTTTGTAAATATTCCTTTCAATGTGATGAACTTATTTCGAAATTAGTCATCAAAATGCAGAGAAAGTGTATTCGTGGGCCGTTCGTTTAATGAAGTAGCTAATCATACAGTATGATTTTCAAGATTGCGTGACAGCGCTTTCATGCTGTCTAAATTATGAAATTGTTGTATTCACTGTCAACAATTTCTGCCAACCTGTTATAAATGGCAGTAATGTCAATCATTCATTCTGCTTTTCTCACTGTCACGACGTACAGTCAATCATGAATATACATCAAATACTATTAAAGTTTTTACCAATTGGATTTGAAAGGCGTGTCTGTGTGTTTAATGATTATCGTTCTTGGGGCAGTTTTACGAAGCATGGACAGCGTTACAATTGTATGCATTGGATAACTTCATAAGACTTCGTGCAACCGGTCCCTAAAGTGTATGTATCAAAAGCACAACAAGTTGACTTATCGTACAGGGACCGGTTGCATCGATCCTGGATAACACAATACACCGGGTAAATCCTTTATGTTCCATGCAGTGAATAACGTTCCCAGGCGTCGTACAACCAGATCACGATGGTATGCATCAAATTTCTGTTCAAAAATGCCCGATTGCACCACGATGTCATTAAACTGTCGGTTCCAAAAGAAAATTCCACAAACTTTTCTCCTGGAGAAACAGTTTAATCTCGATTCACACGGGTCAGATGTAGTGTATCCGTGTATAGTGAAATAATTTGGTGTGAATTTGATGGTTTTATATAGTTATAAAATGTTCCGTCAATTCGCGTTGATTTGACACACTGGAAATCCTGTGTCTTTTAGTTTATAGATTGTTTTGGTAATGCATCATGGTGAAATAGGCTGTTGATTTAAAGTACTCTAATCTTGACGCCATTTTGATTTTTTTAGTCCATTTTTTCAACGAGATGGCGCCTATTTCCGCAAATGATCGCACACATCACAATTGAATACAAATAAGCTGTGAGCAGTTATTAGGAGCGCATTTTAAAATCGAAGGTACAGCAGAATCGCCGAAATGGCGATAAGTGAGGCCATGTGAATGATTGATTTCAGTTTGCATGCAAATAAACGATGGAATTGAAATGTATAGCGACAGTACATTGCTTTGGTTCCATGCTCCGGAACATTCGATTTTTTTTAAAAAAGACTTTGTCAGATATAATCATATTTTACGCTTTTACAACCTTACAAGCAGAAAGAAAAATGTATTCTAAAAACATGTGCAATTTCCCAAAAGTTTGATTTTCAGCATTAATGGGCCATTTTGAATTTAACTCCGAGTATGAAACATTTACCAAATATGGTGTCAAAATTATGCTAATGAGTCTGAACATTTCGGAGCATGGAATCGTGCTACACCCCTTGAATCCTCTTAAAAGTTTCTGGTTTGCATTCAAACAGAGACAATTCACGAGTTTTATCAAGATGACGTCCACAAAGGAACCAAAATGGCGGAAAGAGAGCACCGAATCATACGAAAAAAATTGTGATTTCCAGTTCTAGTCATTCCACGAGTTACATGTCAAAACAACGTATCGCGGGCGAGCACGCACTAATTTGGAATTCAATCCACGAGTTATTTGCCATTGAGGTTTTGCTTCTGCCATGTACTTTATAGTTATATGAAAGCGTCAACGATCAAAATTAACTTCATTTAAACCATTGAAATAAAACTCACTGGCGTTTATTTGAAGCAATGAGGTAAGTAATACTCTGTTAGTTATTTAAATTATTTATTTTTTTGTTTCTGAGAAATATACTAAAATTAGCCGGTAATAGTTACCTTAAATTCACCTTAACCTATTTTGACAAGAAAGCTTCACGTACTATTGAATATTTTTTAGCAATATAGTTGTTATTCTTAGCTATCATCACAATTACATGCTGAGATTTTTTCAATCAATAAAATATTGCATTTAGATGAAGAAATACTCATAATTTCGATGACAATTATATTTGAAATTTTGAGTACTTCTATTTAAATTGCCCTAAGTCGTTTACTTTTTTATGAAAATATTTGTCCTTTATAGAACCCCCTTTTTGTTTTTACTTTACCATTTCATGGTTCACTATTTTTATTTTTATTTTATTTCCATTGCATTTGGCATTAGGAAAGAGGCCCAGAATTCGATTCCTAACGGCTTCGACTTCTTACAACTCTAGCCTCAGCTTTATGTATCCATAAAGCGAAATTTCATTGAAACAGGCCTAGAGGAAAATTAAGTGAGCATTACACAGTTGATGTCTGAGAAAGTCAGCAACGTTGATCGAAAAGTAAAAAACTGAAGGTAATTTAGTATTTTATTTGCAAATGAGACGATAGTAATAAACTTGTTTTAGAAATGCAGTTTATATGCTGCACTGATTTATAATAATTAACTATACAAAAAACAAAAAGTATGCATGGAATATTCAAAAGTAAAATAAAAATAACCTTAGAATTTGCAGCTACCGCACGAATGTGGTTACAAATTTTAACATGACTTTTTACTTATTTGTGTGCAAAGAATATATATACCTAACTTATTCTGCTATTCACACAACTGTATAGCTGATTGAAAAATCATTGTATTTTAATTTAAGTCATGCATTATATTGTAGTGGTCGTGAAACATTATCTACGCAGGATAAATTGTCATTACTTAGTATTTATTCAGTAAGTTTTGAATTTTTATGTAACACTCTATTTTCAGTTTATATACCCTGGTTAAACAAGGTGACAGCTTTGTGTTTTTGTTCATGTTTTTGCCGCACTTTTGTTGTCTTAAAACCCATTGTTTTCTTTAGTAAAATAAATATTATTATAAACCTAATTAGTGAAATTCAAAGTACGAAGAAATACGTTTGCGGTATTTCCTATTATGAAAAAAAAAACTAAAAAAAATCAGAGATATTGAATTTATTTGTTGGCAATTTTGTATCATTCATTCATTCGTTTATTCATTCATTGATGCATTCATATTTATTCATTCGTTCGCTCGTTCATTTTACTACTTCATGATACTCATTTATATTCTCTCTTTGTTCCATTCATTCATACTTTTAAAATATATCATTTTATATGTGCACACTATAATAATCTTTTCCTTGAAATAATTAAATTGATTCATTTGTCCAAACGATGTATTGATCATCTATTCTATACGACACAAATTGATCACTTGTTCCATTCATTAAATGCACATTTATTTCCAAAGAAGCATATATCCAAACAGTATAAATCACAATTACAAAACCAAAATATTTGTCAAGAAAAAACTGAAAAAGCCAAAAGGATAAACAAATCTGACGTTTTTCTAAGCTGTTAATAAACACTTCGAGGTTTGACCAAAAGTTTGTTTCCATGACAACCGTTTGCTTTAAGAACATTTTCGATGTGTCAAATTGTTAATCTGTGGTTTGAAGTTAAAGATGAAGCCTCGTTTCAATTAAAACTGTTTAACGATCCATAAAGCATATTCTAAACAAATGAAAATTTATCCGCAAGACTTGTTACTTTTTGTTTTTTGTCTTTTTTGATTATTTGTTGTGTTAATTTCAATTTTTTTTTCCTGTTTTTTTTTATTTGTCTGCGTATTGTACTTGATTGCGTGCATCCGTCTGTTTGTCTGTCTGTCTGACCAACAGAAAGTTGTTAACTAAGAGAAGAAAGGCCTCCTTACTTAAAATAAAATTGAATGAAAAATAAACGAAAATGAACGACAGCTGAACGTATCCACGCGAATCTCCATAAATATAGACACAAAAGAATTGGATAAGTGGACAATGAAATTAAGAACGAGCAAATGATTTAAGTGCAAGAACAAACGAACTACGGATTAATGAACATGTTACTGAACATTCTACGTAAAATTCTATATTCTAATCATAGATATAAATGTCAAATGTCAATTCTATTTTGACATTAGAGATTTATTGAGATTTCTAAAGTGAGAGTTTGAATATCCGGCCAACAGTTAGAGGTCTAGAATTTAACAGGTAGTTGCAGGTTAGTTGGTCCAAATTCACCTCAGGAATTTGACCCACTAAGTTACATTGAGAACACATCAGACACACATAATTGCATTCACAAATAAAAGGATTCTGACAGTAACTAAAATCTTAATAAAAAAACGACGTTGACAAAGAGTTTAAATTGAATGAAAACTAAAAAAATGTGTTGAAACTTTCTGCTAGAAAAACTATTTTGATACTAAAAATGGAAGGTACAATCCGCCGAGATTAATGGATACATAATTTATCCCTCTTAAACCAAAATAACTGGGTTTTGTAATAGAAATTCTGCTGGAAACATTTCAAACCATTCCACCACTTTGCTAGTCACAAGCTAGATGGTAGGAGCTCTGATACACAAGTTTGTCGATTCTCAAATCAAAGTAAACATCTTTTCCTTTGTCGCTTATTGAGGTAAGAAAGCATCATACCATGTTGCTGGTCAAAATTGTGATAGTGTATATTTTATCTGTCGACAATCAAATATTTTATTATATGATTTGCAATCAAAATATCCTAAGGAGCAAGTGCAAATTGTAATTCTTTTATTATCGGCACCTTTTTGTGAGTTTTACATTTTCGAAAGACTGTAGCATCTTTAATACAAATCAGGTATTCATCATAGAGTTCTTGAAATGTTCAGAATGTTCTGTTTTTAGAAACTGTGCACCGTACCGCCAGCCAAAAAATGGATTTCACGAATATTTTGCATGACTGCGAGACATGCGAAACACTGCCGTACGTTTCATTTGCAATTCACATGAAGAGACAGCGACTTACATGCTGCCGCAATGATATGTTTGTATTTATTTGGTAATTATGAAAAATGCCTTTATTCAGTGTTGAAAATGCAACAAATTAAATCCAGTACTAAACTTAAGATTTATGGCGGAAAAAAAGATTAACTGAATCCAGCAAAATAACTAATGATAATATATTGCTAACAATTTGTTAATATTTATCTAATTTTTAGTTGAATTGACACATTCGGAAAGACCCTCCTTGGGATTCCAATCACAATGAAGCCAGCACGACCACGAAGGGCTAAGCCAAGACAAAACTCATCGCAGATTCCTATACGGAGTGAAAACAGCGAACAAACAAAAACAACAACTTACTGCGTCAAATCTGACGGTTCTGGGGGACAAGTAATAGACAATAACAATAACAACAAAGATAGAAACAATATGACCTGTAGTGAAAGATGCTCTTCCGCCAACGAAGAAAATCGTCAAATAGTTTCCAGTTCAAGGTGTTCGTCTTCCAATGACGAGAATAGAAAGATGGTGTACCACATACGTGGGGAATCAGACGAAGCTCTCCTTCACGAAAGTTCAGGTAACGAAGAAAGTGTGGTTTACACTTCGCGATCAGACGACGGCGAAGTTACTACAGTTCGGCAAACTTTTAAAATCTATGGAACGCTTGAGAAAGATGATGGATGTGGACAAGAATCGTTGAATAACAAACGATCTTCCAAAGAATCACTCAATAAACACTCTTCAAAGGAGTCTTTGTTGGATAGCGGTTATCAAGGTTCTCAAGACCATCTCTGCCAAGATCATACAATGGACAATAGTTACTCTGATGAAAAAATGACAAGATCTGTCACGTTTGAAGATTCTGGCTTAAACAGCTCAGGTAAACTTTGGATCAAGCCAAATGACAACATTAAAGAGGAGCTGGAACGTGAGTTGGGAGACGACGAAGAGCTTCTACGAGAGGAGCTTTTGAGAATTTTCGATCGCGAGAGACTGACTTTGGGAAGCTTCTTCAAAAACAAAATGGAGGACATTGCAAGAGACTGTAGACAGCGAGAGTTAGACATGGAGGAGCAATCTCGAGCTGAGATTGCAGAAATTGAGTCTGATATGTCGAGAGAGAAAGCTGAAATGCAGAGAGTTTTCACAGAGGAGATTGCTGCATTGACCAGGACCTTCAACGAGGACAGAGAAAGCATGGAGAAATACCATAAAGAACAAATCAAAGAATTAAGAGAACAACTGTCAAAAGATCGGCAAGAAATGGAGATGAAGTTTGCAAGAGAGAAGGTTGACTTGCAGGACAAACTGGAAGCTGAATTCCAAGCGCATTTGGAAACAGAGATGAACGAGTCGGAGATGTCATCGCTACAGGAAATTGCCAAAATAGAAGACAAGTACGAAGCAGAACGTGTAGAAATCGAAAGAAGACATGCGTTGGAGCTTAATGAAGCCGAAATGAACACGAGGAAAGTTAAGGATGAATTGGAGATGATGTTCACACAAGAGAAGGCCAGACTAGACGAGAGAATAAAGGATTTGGAAGAACAATTGTCACAGGAACGACAAATAAGGTGAGAATTCTTATTAGCAATTAATAATATTGCGATAATAACCTTATTAATTAGTGGGGCCTGGATAATGTATAAGCACATACGTTGGCAACTCGTTGCCTATGAAATGTTGTTAATTTGGTTGTCATTTAAATAAAACAAGCACTAAATGTTTAGCTTTTTGGAAATAACCAGATATACAATAAGGCATATGCCAAATAGTCGGTTGTAGTTTTGAGTTTTATGTTAATTCATTAACGGATTATTTAAACTAGCACTTCCTATGATTAAAGCAATATTTTGAGTGAAAAACATGGAAAATGAATTCCTGGATTTGGATGGGGATATCTCACTGCTATACTTTCTTACTTATTTCATTATTTTTCAATAAAATAAAATATTTTTGGCATGATATTCAAGGTTTATTAATTTCTGTTTGCGTTGTAATTAAACATGTCCTCTCGACCAAACATAGCAACTTGCTGGAGTAAGCTTATCGTAAGCTTATATTTGTCAATTGGCACAGAGATTCAAGTCACAACAAATTAAGTAACAATACGCGTAAGAACTAGTGAGGTTTCTATTGTTCTGCGGCAAAAAAACTTCCCCACGTAGAAATTCTTTAATTTTCACTATATTGATGTATCAAGCTAAGGGTTACACATTTCTTAAGTAAAATCTGCAAAATGCTGTTTACAAGACAGTGTTTCTTTTGTGTTTAATGGTTTTGTCCAATCAGAATTGCTCAAAACAATGGCTAGGAGACGCTTGCTTTTCATAGTGAGTCCCACGGTAAAATTTTCTCATAGAAAAAAATAAGATCGCTTTAATAAAACTGAAATGTGATTTTGAATAAAATATAGGAAAAATATCCCAAAAGTTTGAAAAAAGGCCAATTTTCTTGTTTTAGCCAATCAGATCAAGCATTTAAACAATACACAATTAACACCTTTATGCATTCCATTGCCGTTTGCTACACTAGTTCTTACTCGGAACGTTACTTAAAAAATAGCCAGTTTAAATAATAGGGATCTTTAAATTTGTACTAAACGTGTACCATTTATAGCATTGACCGTAACTATTTAAGAGGCTATTGTTACGTATTTGCAGGTGGCAAGAGTTCTCACGAACTTCTAAAATATTCCCAAAACCCGCTGCAAAGTGAATTAAGATATACAGACACTTTCAGAAAGGTTGTGGTGCAGACTTGTAAAAATACAAACACAAATTAGGAAAATATTTAAATGCAGTATAAAAAGTATTGACAAATTGATTATTTACTATACCAACGACTTTTTTTACAATCTAAGATTGACTGCTTTCAAAACAATTAAATATGTTGGTAGAAAAGTTTCATGCACATCAAAAAATAAATTCAGATATGCATGACCACATACTTGTACTTCAACCTTTCTGAAATTAAATGTATGCATCAAATAACGTAAAGCGGAATTCTCGTATCACTCACAAGTGACAACACACATACCACTCGTCTTTAGTTCACCTATTTTCTTTAAAACGAGTGTCAATGATACCTACTGTGAATTTCAAGGAAATGGATGTTTTGGAAATGATTGAAATGGGAAACTACAAGCTATACTACGTGTAATGCTTCAGGTTTTTAAATGACTTTTTGGGATTATATGGTGTTGATGATGTGACTAGTTTTAAACTATATTAATGACTATAGTGAACGTTTGGTTTGGACTGATTACTGATGTTTTGTCAAAGATATATGTCTATATTTGTCTGGATTTCTATTCGAAAATCTATTAAAAACCAAACGCAATGCTAAATTAGGTTTACCTCTATAAAACCATCCAGTGGATGCTTTTAACATGCCTCATGCTGTGTAGTGTTTTATATTTCCAAAATCCGTAATATTAATTTAATTTAGATAGATCTAACACAAAAGAACTAGCTTCTGTATTTTTAATCGACATTTACTGAGGAAAGTTTCGCTTTTAGGTTAATCGTGTACCTACTTTTTAAACTAATAACCGCTCAGTCTTGATCACTTTGCTGGCATAAATAGAATGGTAACATAAAAAATAATATCTCTTGAATTAACTTGTATTAAATAATTGTAGAACGTAAATAATGTCGAGTTAGTACGTAACAATGCAACCAGCCTTAATACTAGCTGACTGTACATGAAAACGAAATAACAAAATTTATAAACTAATTTGCAAATGTTATAGAGTCGTATTCTCATGAATAGGAATCGGTACGGATACGATACCGCTACTATACAGCAGATGACTCGAATGTCGACTTAGAAACTACGGCTACGATACGATACAGTGCTGTTTTCCCATTCATACGAAAACGACTCTAATGCATGGTATGTTACTTCAAAAAATCGATTTATGTAGATCCATCATACATGACAAACGTTTATTTTTTCCTGAATCTAATGATAACATATTAGTTAAAAATACAGCTACTTTTAAAGCCCATTCATTCGACTTGCTCATACGTTGTCAAATTTTCATGATTCAGAATCCAGCTAGAAGCTTTACTGGAAGAAGAAAAGACAAATGTATCTAGCCTCGACAACGCCAAGAGAAGCGAAACAGAAAAGCTAATGTCAGAATTGGAAGGCCTTCGCGTGGAACTAGACGAAAAAAATAGAGCTGCAACAGAAATGAGTAAATTTGAAGAAGGCATACGAGTGAATGGTAGAAACGGTCTCAGCGGCAAACTACGGGAAGATTTTGACAAAATTATCGACGAACACAAGCAGGAACTCGAGAAGAAATATCGTCTTGACAAAGAAGAACTTCAAAAGGACAAAGAAAGGCAATTTATGGAATTACAGGAAGAAAAGAAGAAGATCCAAAATGACGTTGAGCATGAGAAAAGGAAAATGAAAGAAGAGATCGATAAAGAGCGTAGAAAAAGTGAGGAGATCGTCAGAAGAAATTCTTCTGAGAAGACTGGATATTCTATGAGCTACTCGGTAAGTCAAAGTGCTGATCAACAGTCTAATGGATACAGTGGCAACGAGACTCAACGCGGTGATCAGTATGGAAAATATTCAGCTACAGAGCAGCGCCAGCAGGAGTGCACTCAAGACAAACGCGAACAGAGCACTAGGTATGCCAGCCAAAAAGACGATAGAAGGACACAGTACCAAGGAAATTCAGCTGATTACAGCAATCAAGAAAATCGAAGAGACCATTCGACCTTAGATGACCGTCAACATAATGATAGATCTGCCAATTCTTCTTATGGTCAAAGAGATACTTACTCTTCTCAAGATCAAGAAGAAAATTATCAAATTCCAGACTTCCAATGCATGGGTGAGATCTCCAGCAACAATCAAGATTATGGCAGCACTGGAGACTACCCTAATTCAAATCAAGGGAATACTAGTGACTACCCTATACTTGATTACCATTTGTCACGTGACGGAACAAATGACAACTCAAAGTATGGTGAAGGTGCTGGATATTCAAATTCTGGCCAAAATCAGAACACCGAATATCCAATATTAAATTTCCAGCTTTCAAGTGATAGATTCAACGGCAGCCCAAGCTCTAGCAAATGTGTTGTTTATCCAGATCAAATGCGGGACCAACGCGATGACCTCGATTTTCATCTTTCAGCCGAAACTACGAGCGAACAGCCAAGACAACACTCAAGCCTTGCAAGAAGAAACCAAGCAGGATCTCCAAAAGATGGTCGTGATACCGACCCAAATCAGTTCTTTGTTTCAGTGGGAAACGAAAACGATTTACGATCTCAGATCAAACAGTTAAGAAGCGAGAACGAAGGCCTGAAAGCGAAAATTGAGGCAATGGAAGAGAATATTTCCCTTCACAAGAAATACAAAGCTGAGGCAAAGGATGAGTTGGACAGACTTCAGAAAACTAAAGAGGAATTGCAATCAAAGTTGAAGACAGGAGCGCAAGACGGTGATGAGGCTAGACGAGCTATCTTAAAGGTAGATAAACTCGAGAAAAGTTTACGAGACAGTGAAGCAAGACGTAAGCAATTTGAGGACAAAATCAAAGAATTGAATCACAAGCTTACAGATGCAGAAGAAAAGGCCCGGCAGGCAAAAGAGAAGACTGGTGATCTTGAAGATAAGATAAGGGGACGCTCAAGACCTAGCGTTGGGAACGACAACCGAAGAAATTACATTAGTAAAGAGAATGACAAATATTCTAGGAGAGCACCCACTGATGAGGTCACAGCTCAAGACTCGAGTCCCCTTTATCAGGATAATAGCAGAGATGGTTTCGATTTAAAAAGTGATTCCCACAAAGATCATCAGGACAGCAACACTGGTTTATATGGAAAGAATGACTCGGATAGAGACCGTAGTTATAACAACGTTTACGGCTATCCGGAGGAGCTTAACCAAACAACAGTATGTCTGGAAAGTAGCCCAGGAAGAGATGAATTACAACAATCATCTTGGAAACAACCTAATTCCAGGGCAGAAAAGTACTCTAAGACTTTACCTTATTCTTCAAAAGGTAAATCCTCTGGTCGACACGGATTGTCATCCTCGCCAAACCCACTCCACGGCAGCCATGAAAGACTGGGCACTAGTCAACACAAGCCTCAAGAAACTGGGCACAAGGCAGGTCGTTATAGTTCTTTCAGTGCTGCAAATGAGCCTGGATACAATACCTCGTCTCCTAGGAAACCGGACGGACGTAGTTATGGCAACGATGGTACACCTTCAAGACATGATAGCAGCCGTTTTACAAAGGTATAGTTTAGTTATTATTGAGAAACAAAAGCAAACAATTAACATAGTAGGGGGAAATTAATCGGAATTAATGAAAAGAAAGGTACAAGGGGAAGAAAGAGGGAGAGAGAGGAACAGATTAAAGTAATGATTGATGAGTAAATTTCGATATGGATCAATAAAAGAATGAGTGAATGGAATGAATGAATGATTGGATGAATGATTGGATGAATGAGTGGGTGAATGAATGAATGAATGAAAGGAAGAAAGGACAATAGGTAGAAGGATGGGTGACAAACAGTGGTATTCACCAAATAGGAAAAACTAATCATCTTTTTCTTTTTAAAAATTTATTAGGGAAACCGTGAAAAGGCAGTAGCCGAGAGAGACAAGCTTGTCCAACTTATCAAAGAACTGAAACTCAAAGTAGAGGAACTGCAAGCAGAAAAAGAACGTGTCGACAAGGAACAGGTATTCCCTAACAATGTCACAACAGCAGATATATATTTCCCGTGGAGGGGGAGAGGGGTAGGAAAACGTACTATAAAAACCCATGAAATAAGGACGACCGTCATATTATTTAAAACGATAGCGTTTTCAATTAAGAAGCGTTGAAACGTAATTTCAGCTTAAGTTTCGGATAATTTCTAGGGAGACTTTTTGGGTTCCGTGATATTTTAAGGTTCTTTTCTTACTGTTTTCTGCGGGAGAAATTATTTATATACATTAAAGATTAACTAAGACCCCTTCGGAAGGAGAGTAATATATATTTTGTTTTCAGGCTAAAATGGCTAGAGCACGCAGAGAGCCAATTGGATATTCCGATGCAAAGAACGATTTGTCAAGTAGCGAACATGCTGATCTCAAATCAAAAGTTGAAGATATGCAGAGAAAGATAAGGGAACTGGCTGAGAGACTGAAAAGGGATTCACCAAGGGTAAGGTCTACATAAGATGAGAGATTGGTGAGATTTGTGAACACGGCTAAGGATCCAAGGCTGCGTCCACACTAACCCAGATAAATTTGAAAACGCAGCTTTTTTTTATCCGGTTAGGCCTTTCGTCCACACTAAAACGCATGAATCCGAAAGAATATTATGCTAGTTCTATTGGTTAACAAGCAATTTTTGTCACAGTATCGGAACAAAAGTTGCGTTTTCAAATTTATCCGGCATAGTGTAGCTAGGGTTCAAGAATAACGATGGTGATATTTGTAAACTTAGATAATGTGACGATAATGAGTAAAGAAATAACAATGCCTTTGTAGCACATATCGCGCATTTTGCGGTTCGGGTCGTATATCCGAAAAAGTGATAAAGAGGTAAAAAAACCTGAGCCAAGTTACGACAATCTTTTAAAATCTAGATCAATATGCACAACTACATCTTGCAACACAAATAAAAATCTCATTTGTTTGTCTTTTCCATAGAATTACCAGTCTGCTCAGCACGACAACTACACAGGAAATCCATCAATGCAAGACATTGAATACATACAAGATAAACTACAACGCACCGGAGAAGCCATTAGCCACACCCACGAAAACACAGACCCGGATGTGCTCAAGAGAATAGAGCTCGAGGTGAAAGCGATTGGAGACTTGATAAGAAAACACTGCGAAGAGCACGGTGTTGGTGGTGCTAGTAATTATTGTGGTGGAGTTGGTGGCAGTTATGGTAGGGGTGGTGTGGGTGTTAGTGGTGGTGATGGAGTTGGTTATGGTAGGGGTGGTGTGGGTTTTAGTGGTGGTGATGGAGCTGGTTATGGTTGTGCCGATGTAGGTGTTAATGGTGGTTACGGTGGTGCTGATACAGGCGGAGTGTCAACGTTCAGGTCTGATGGAGTTGACAACATGAAGATGCTACAACTACAAATGGAGAAACAAGAGCTTGAAATGAAACTGAACATGGCCAAAGAGGCGATGAATGACTATGTGAGTCGACTCAGTGAGAAGGTAAATTTCTTTAAGAGGAAGTGACTGGTGACCTTTAAAATCCAAGTCTCTCGACCTACAATACAAACAAACTTCAAAGACGACTAAACACGACCAACAAACCGTTAAAACAAACAGGGCCAAACGAATCTCATTCAAGTGGTGAAAGTGCTACATATATTACACTTAATATACTTACACTCACACTTACACAGACAATAACAATACATACATGCATGCCGGGTTTCTTAAGATTACACAGACACAGATAAAAACGACGCTCAGCGAATTGATGATCGTTTGCAAGACCACATACACATACACATACACATCAACATTCTTTCACAAGCAAAAACACACCCCGACAATCACAACACATCAATAATCTTTCACAAGCAAAAACACACCCCGACAATCACAACACAACAATAATCTTTCACAAGCAAAAACACACCCCGACAATCACAACACATCAATAATCTTTCACAAGCAAAAACACACTCCGACAATCATAAAACAATATCTTTTTCAATACTATATACACCATCACAATCCCAACACAACATCACCATTTTCCCATAGATTACACACACCGACAGGAATTTTACACACTGTAATCACTTATTTTCAGATGGAGTGTCTAGAAGAATCAAATGCCCTGTCCGACGCAACACTACAAGAATTGTACGAACGTAACGCCAAACTGAAAGAAACACTTAGAGCATTGGAGAAGGGTCAAAAAAGATCTATGCGACAGAACGAAGAGCTACGTCATCAAACAAGTGCTTTACAAAACGTGATTGGTCAAATATGTAAATCTGGTGATACGTCATTCTGCTCACAATATTCTACACCAAGACAAGGTGGCCACTCTTGCTACACATGACGTCACAAAAAATGACGTCATTCCTGAGAAAAAAATATGCAAATGGTGACATGTCACTCTGCTTTTACTCCAAGACGGGGTGCTTTTTGGTGGAACACATGTATGACGTCATAAAGACTATGACATCATGCAATCACAATAGTAGGTGCAAACACCACGTTATTTATGTAACTTGAAAGCTATGACGGCTCTAGTTAGATAAGCACTGATGCCATAACATGACGTCATAAATTACGTCACAAGGTTACTACAAATCGACAGATCATGTCATTAGTCGTCATGTGGTCGATCATGTCATTAGTCGTTAAGTTATTTATGACGTCATAGACGTTTTTCAAATGTTTGTAACAAACTTAATGTTTAGTCATTTTGAAATGGTTGATTCATTCAACAGATAGATGTACTATGAAAAAAATGCTTTTAGACAATATTAGTTTCTTGTTATTGCAACATCACATAGGCTGATTTATATATACAGGGACGAATCCATGCTCACTGTAAGATTGAATAGGTCTTTTCCGAAGTTTTGTTGACCTTTGTTTAAAAAAAACACATTGTTTGAATTCCAATTGCACCTCCTAAGTAAAAATGGATGTTATACATGTATACTATATGCTGCATATATATTTAATAAGTTAGGTATTACTAATTATGTTTTTCTTAATTGAAACGTGCCTTTTAATCCGAAAAGACTTATAATCTATTTAGATATCACTATGGATGCTTTTCGAAGAGAACAATAAAATGATTTCTAACAAACACGTGTGTGTATATCTTTGTCTTAATTTATGTCGGGTGGGAGGCGTGGAGTAGAAATTGCGCGTTAGTTTCATACTTTCAGATGCTATAGGCAACCAATCAGATTTTACAGGGCCGCGGAGCAGGGGGTGCTGGAGGCTACAGCCCCCCCCCCCCCCCTCCCCCCAACTCCCCCATAGTTATTACTATTATTATAATTTGTGTGTGCATTGCTCTTTTGAAAATTTAGGAGTAAGCTCTGCTATCCGTCTCTAATGTTGGAAATCGCATTTCCGAGGGTTGTAATTTCAAACATTTCCCCGCTAGACCTCCCACCTCCCCCCCCCCCCCCCCCCCTCCGAATTCAAAACACGCTCCCTGTTTTACAAGAAAAAGCAACATTAACTCAGATCAGTGGCGACCATTCCCTCCAACAGATATCGTCCCTATCCCTAATTCCTCCTTCATACACTCCCACCCCCATAGATAATAATCAATAAATATTGGCGGTATTACGTATGTCTCGCGGCCTAAGGTCTTCCTATACAATGACGTCAGTTTTCCTTCCCGTTCCCCTGCTACGCAGACTCTAAGAACAGAAATATTTTATGAATGTTGTTATTTTCCGTCCTGGGTCCATTTTATCTCCATTCTGGTTCCCATTCCATTTGTTTTAAAAAGTAACAAACTCTTGTGTAAACGGTAGTGTCAACTTCAACTTTATGTATTTCACACACATATGGGCTCATTACAATAGACGAATTGCAAGATGACGTAATATACTGCCAATACCAGAATGCATATCAGACTTCCATTTGTATCGCAATTACCGCAACTTGTTTTACTAATCTTCACAGACATTAAAAATTTGATTATGAAAGAGAATTTGCAAAGAATGCAGGTCTTGGTAGTAAAATGACGGCATAATGTAAATGGCCTATTCTAATAAACAGCTATTCTTGAAATATTGTCCAGTTGATTTAGTGATTAGCTAAGTCATTTGCATATCTCGCGATTTTTATTTTTTTATGAAATGACGAGTCGAAATGCGCAAAATAACTCCACATAATTATATAAACTATGTAACTATATAATATGTGCAGCTTTGTATTTAAAACAAGAAAACTAATAACTTGAAATATGCAAATGACATTGTTATTCGCTAAATCAGTATTTTAACTGGACAACCTTTTCAAGAATAGCTGTATAACATGCTATGGAGATATAATATTTTGTTAGTTACAATTAAGTTACAAGAGAAAGTGTTCAGTGGCTGAAGAGCTTAACCTTCGAGTGTATTCTAGTCGAGTAATAGTACGTACGCAGTGGCAGTTGCTACGATAAAAGCCGGACGGCAAGGAATGATAATTATTTCAAGGACTTGATTAGCACAACATTACCATAAGAAATTGTAATTTTCTATTTTTGTTAAAATGATCAGGAAAAATACTAAAAGTGAAAAGTTGTAAAATAATATTTGTTCGGTTTTACATATATTCGAAATCCGTTACGTTGAAAATAGGACAATTTTTAAATTCAGAATTCAGACATTTTTTTTCATTTGAAAAAAGCCGTGGACTATTTTTTTGCACTACATTTTGAATCAGTTATAAAGAACGAAACCTCGGAACTCTCTTACCATACAATTAAAACTAATGTAACTAATTGTTTTTTTTCTGATAAACGAGAAAATGCTGTGAAAACTGGTGTAAAGTGAACGTAGTGTTTGTAAAATCAAACGAGAACAATTAAGACGAATTAGCAAAAAACCTCAATTCGACCGGCACAAAATATCTTCAAAAGCTTTCAAATCATTTAAACAATTATTCGCAATTATGATATCGCAATTTGTACAGAATGGTAAAACCACCACAAAACGCTAGCAAAATAAATGTAAGTAATTTTGATCAATGCATTCGTGTAAATTTAGAAAGGTATTAAAAATGCATTAGTTTTCTCCTTATAATGGAACTATTGGCATTTTACCAGCTTAAATATAAAACCCACAGATAAAACAAAACCCGTGTTTTATATAATAAGCTTTCTTTTGGTTAATCTTTACTAAACAATAGATGGTATCTTCGTATTTTGCTGCTTTAAATATTGTTGTGGTTTTCGAATTGTACACTGATATTACCGAGCGAAAGTAACTGGCTTGTCCAACTATGAATTGCAGATGAGAGCTAAAGAAAGAATTAAGCGATTTAGTTGGGGGATTTCATTAGAAAGCACATTTTTTTCGTATATTTTACTATGACAACACAGTGGAGGTCTACCAAGTTTCAGGTTGAAATGACAACCACAAAATGTCATTGGCAATTGTGGTGAGAAGAAGTAAAGAATTACCTTCTTAGTAAATGGCAAAAAAAATAACTATCAAATAAGAATTGTTGGTTCGGAACACTGCCGATAGGAGCAGTTTTGAAATTGGATGCCTACACTTGTTAATCAATCAAAATAAGCGCTTCTAAAATTCTGTGGAATATCGACTTTATGGGATCTCGTTGAAAAAGGAATATAGCAAGAAATTGAATAATAACAGTTCGGAATGGCAAGTCAACTGTTTCAATGAAAGAACTGTACTTTGAAATGCATATTCATTCAAAATAGTACACCATAATGGCGATCTAAAAATATTGTGGAAGCTACCACATCTATACTGACCAATCGACTCTGCATTTCTGCAAAAAGAAGAACTTTATACAAAAGGTAAATCGGATATTGCAAGAAAAATTCAAAGCTAACGTTTGTGAGTTGGCTGATGCGGTCTTTAACTGGATTCCAAGTTTCATCAATTGAAATTTCACATAGACACAGTATTTATGGAACAAGGATTAAAGGCTTAAACGCAAAAAGGTAAAACCACTTCGACGAATTGTATATCTCAAAACTATAGATGACACAAGACATCAACGTATTTTGAATGACCGAGCAGTTTCACAAAATATACTGGAAGTCTGAACTTATACCAGGCTGAAGTAAGAAGAACTACAAAGTACGATTGTCTGTGGTAATTGTATGCTTCAAGACGTCAAAAGTATAAACAAATACTCATAATAATATTTGACCTTGATACTAATGGTAATTTGCAACTTTGGGAAAATTAGAATATGAAAAACAGTGAACTGCATTGATTTTCGGCTATTGCGAAATAATTAGATACTGACCACTGGAAATTAAAATGCAAGACTAGATATCGAGTGATATTGCTCATTAAATCTTGAAACCCAGTTTCTTTCAGGAGTACTACTGAATCAATACTAAAGGAATACTTCTTCCTCTTTGACAGTAAGATAAGCTAAAATTCACAAATACTTCGCACCTGAATATTTAAAAAAAATCCTACATTTGTGTCTTAATTCAAATGTATTGTTGATTTTTACACTTTGATAAGAAAATTAGAGCTGCGTTAAAAAACATGGAAAGAACAAAGATGAAAACGTCAGCAAGAAAAAGTTGCGAACCACGAGGATGGCCGACGTTCACCGAGGAAACTGACTTTATTCAACTTGACATTGGAAACCTACCATCAAAATCGTTATCATCACTTATTGAGGGCCAGAAGAGGGGACAGTCAAAAACAGTTGAAACACAGACAGATTTTGACTCAGAGGAAATTTCATTTCAAGTTAGTGCAATTGAACAAAAGTACGAAACAGAAACAGCTACTTTAGAGAAGAAACTTACCGAGGAATTTACTAGAGAGAAAAACGATCTGGGCATTAAACTAACAAAGCATTACCAGGCAATCATAGAGGAACAAAATGAAGCAATCAAGAATTTAAAAGAAGAGAAGGATTTCCTTTGGGAAGAAATTAGATATTTTAGAGAGAATTTACCAATTTTTGAAGAAAGTAGCAGTTCTACTAGCGAATTAGACTGGGATCCAGAATGGGACCAGGGCAACATCAAATTTCCAGGAAAGGTTTCCAAACCAAAAGATAAAACAATACCACCTATGGATGTACAGGAAAAGGAGTTTGTACTATGTACATTAATGAGTTTGCGCAAACAGGCTTTAATTCAAAACTACAAGCGAGATAAACAAGCCATACTAGATCGCAACGAGATCGAGAAAGATCTTCTTCGCGACGAAATTACGACTGAATTAGAAATAAGATATTCCGAAGAGATATCAGGCTTACATGACATCATAGACGGGCTTAAAGAAGCTTTGCAAGATATAAAGGAACAGAAAAATCAATTAGCAAAGATATTTCAAGGAGAGAGAAATGCATTGGAATTACAGAATAGTAGAAAAGAGCAGGAAATTAAGGATAAAATGACAAGAGATTTGCAACGAGAATTAGTGAAGGCGCACAAGGAGTGGACAAATAGCAAAATTTAATAAATGATAGATAAATGATAAATAAATCATAATTCTAGATTATGTATCATAATTCATTATCATAATTCTAGATTATTCTATGGAAAATGCAATATTCCTTATTTACTTAGTCGATTTTTCCGTAATTTTCAGACAAACACGCAATAAAAATAAGTTTCTAAAACCAATGCCAATTATGATTGTAAAAGATAATTTCTATAAAAAGACCGAATAAAATAGCATATATTCTAGAAAGGGTAGTCAATGGTTTATGCCCCCGATGGTTGGATGTATGGGTTTCCAGAAAAAGAGGAAAGAAAAAATGTAGAATAGAGGAAAAGTCAGCGAAGGAAGAAAGGAAGAAAAGGAGGTGGGATTCTCACAATGGGTTTATCTTGTGTCATCATTGGGAAAGTGATACCAACCCCAACATTGGGTTCAAATTTACCCATATCCATTAGACTTAGTCGACTTGGAAATTCAATTCAACTTTTTCCCTATGCAAATGAATTTAACATTAAGTAGATCACCACGTTTGTTATATTCACTGATTCAAATTAATTAGAAATTAATCAGAATACCAATTACTAGAGTATATCAGGCCTGGCTGGGGGTTTTGGGTATTCGGTATCACAAAGGCTATTTTTTTCGGGTATTTCAAGTACCATCACACAGTGAGCAATCATAGAGTGCAAACAATTAATCCGTGAAACTTTAGTAATACTAGATAGTACAATTTTATGATAACTCTATTGTTTTCTTTTGTTTTATTAGCACTATTTTGTACTATTTAGTAATTAGTGATTCACGGATTTATTGTTTGCACTCTATTGGGTATTTCGTATTCTTCCCTCTAACCCCCAAACACAACGAAAAGGATCATGGTCGTTAGAAATTTGCAAATTTACAGAAAAGTGTTCCGGAAAATCCGTCAAAAATCACAAAAAGAAGTGTGATAATTACAAAATGTACAAATTATTTATGCATATTTGTTACCATTTGAGAATAAACTGTTTCTCTAGGAGCACATTTTGTTAAATTTCCTATTCGATTTGGCGAATCCATCCCCAAAAATAAAAGTGTTACATCATAGTTTTCTGTGAAATCGATGTCATAAATGCAAATCTTCAGAAGATTTAAGAAAATTTTCAAGGATAATTATGACAAAAATCGCTAATAAATCAAAATCGTTGATCTTCCAACGTGGTACTTGGCATATGGGAACACTAGACAGAAGTGTTGCTATTAAAATCGGAACCTTGGAATTGAAAAAAATGTTTTCGTCGGAAAATGAAAACCTTTGTCATCATAATGTTAAAGTACGAGTACTCCCCTCTGGTGTTCTATCCTTCCATTTTTTGCTATCTCTGAAGACGGACAGACCAACAAAAGCATACATAATCTCTAGTAATTGCCATTGTATTTTCAAAAATGTATTTATAAATAATAGAAATCAAAATACAGTATTTACAAAGTTATAATGTATATGTACATGTGTCTGCTTGTAACAATCCTTTAAACATTTTACTACTTACAGCTCACTGAAGCCTCTAAACACTCTAAACATGTAATCTACTAAAGTAATAAACTTGTATAAATAAATAAACTTCTATAAACTTGAATAAACATAGCCTGAAGATAGATGCTATTTTATATATTTACATCAGGATTTTGTTTAAAGAACTTCTTGCTGTGAGTTTAGGTATTTACAATATTATTTATCTGTTCAATATTGACCTATATTCATCGCGTTCCGATAGCTGTTCTACACAGTCCCTTCACCACCACGACCATAACATCCCATCATCCTAGGGGGTCATGTTCTCTTTATCATCATTTGCCGTGAACTTAATTTTGAACATCCACTTTAAGTCAGGCTCTCCTTTACATGTAGCTATGAGTTTCTTGGGGCTACAGTCAACGCCTCTTCTTCTCCATCCCTCATGGGTTCGTTTGGCTTCTTTGAAGATAGATCTTGCCATTTTCTTGGCTTCTAGTCTAGTGATAAGTCTCTCCTGTAGTTGAATAGCCAAGTCTCTGAGTTGTTCGCATGGTGTTTCGTCAAAGATGCCAAATAGATCATCGTTGATTTTGCCTTCACCTGGTACTCGCTTACCAAGCGGTGGTGTGGGAGGCCGCTTGGGAGGTAGTGAGGTCACATCGATTTCTTCTTCCTCACTACCATCATCATCATCATCATTAGATTGATTGCCATCATTAGGGTGAGAAGCAATATATTTGTCATCATTACCATCACTGCTATAGTTGCTATCATAGTGATCATCTTTGCAATAATAATAGACCTTATCACGACAGGATAGTCTTACTCGTTTACGTGAAGGTGACGCGGATGGACGCGAAGATGACAGCGAAGCACTACCAGTCTCGTCATCATCACTTTCACAATCAGCATCGTAACATGCATCACCACCTTCATCATCATCAGCTTTTCGCTTCTTCTGTGGTGTCAGACCAAGAAACGATGCAAAGGAAAACGTCGAGGAGTCGAATGGTGTAGATGATCTGGTCTGTGTGGTACCACCAGCAAGACCGCTGCGACTGCGCAGCGATGACAAGCGAGCTGCTGCTAGGATGTCTGCAATTGTGATGGCTAGTCGTTGTGGTGGTGACAGCAGCGGTGGTGATGATGTACTGGCCTCACTGTTCTCAGAAACACTGTAGGATTGTCGTGGTGGAAGTGGCGATGTGGTTGAGGGCAAACTGACAGCATCGATAATATCGTGAGGACAATAAAACAATGATCCATTTGAATCGTCTGAGATCGTGATGACTTCTCGTTGTGGTGATGGCATTGGCGATGCAAACGGACTGTAAGCAGGTGACGACGGCGTGAAGTCATCTGAGAGAACATCGTCTTCAGTAAAGGACAGTTCTCCTGGTGATAGCGGTGAAGATGCCCAGGATTCATCTTCACTAGCGCTTATCGGACTATAAAGCGATTGCGATCTATCACAATCAGAGTCGTCTGAGATGGTAATAATTTCTGGTTTGGACAATGCCAGTGGCAACGACATTGAACGGTAAAGCGATGGTGACGGAAGTGGACCAGAGGCCGCGTCGTCTTCAGTCGTAACAGATTGTTGTGTTGACGATGACGAGCGTTGTCGTCGTAGTCGTTTTACCTTCTTGGTAGTGTAGCGCAGTGGATTCTGTGGAACAGGACGTGTTGGTAGTCGGAGAGTACTACGATTAACCAGGCCAATAAAACTGAAGGGATTTACCAGTTCTGCTGTCATTCTAACCACGTCTTGCTGTTGAACGTTGACCGTTCTTCTTAATTTCATCTTGTCTTAAGTTTTCGGTCACAATATTCAATGATTTCAAAGTTTTTTAGTAAAGCGCATGAAGGGAATTGCGTTTCGATTCGTGTCAAATGAAAACTGACGATTCGTTCGTACGATTCCTTTATGACGCGCGAAGAGCGCGGAGATTTCCCTCAAAAGCGCGCCCATTGCACAGGAAACCCAAAAAGCATGAGCGTAATCGGATGTCACCGAAGCTCCAAAATCACACACGCGCGGTGCAACCATAAACAAAGAGAAATCCAGAAAAATCGTTGGATACAAAAAATCCTTGTTAGTTATGTCAAGTTTTTTATTTTTTATTTTCTTATAATAACCCTCGAATCTAAAGACATTTTTTCAAAAAAGGACTTGAAATCTGCTATTTTTTAACTGCTACCATTAAAAAATCTGTAGATGCTTTAAAAATTAGTAATAACAACTTATCTGGTGAGAGCACCGGCTCTTTTCAATTACAGCTTCTTCATGCTACAGGCAGACGGTGGCGGGTGGGGATGGGGGAACAGATCGTTTTATTGTATAATTAACCTTCTATATTACATTGGACAATTTTACCATTAATACAGTCTATTAAAATCCCTTTCATATTCATTGAGTGCCACACAGTAGTCTTGCTATTTCTTGATGCTGTTTCTCCATTCTTTTATAATGTTTTCTGCTGTTTTGATGGTGTTTTCACTCTGAAATACACAGACAAAAACAATAGTGATAAATACAAGATGTTGAAAGAGAGGGAGAAAAAATGAAATGGAGAAAGAAAGAAACAAACGAACAAACAACCAAATAAACAAACAAACAAAAATAAACAAACCTTCATAAGACAAACACGGATATGTGTGCCAGCAAGAGATTTATTTTCATCACTGTAGAAAGCACTAGGCGGAACAACAGCAATTGCCTGACAAAGAAATTAAAAAAAAATACATGAACAAACATGCGAATAAATGAATGAACAAATGACTAAAGGTCAAAAGAAGATGAAAACAGCAACAATAGATGCATACGCGAATATGTGAAATATTGATGTATGGAAGAAGAAATATATAGATAGCCCATTACGTAAAGTAAATTTTAATTGACAGCATTTACCTTTTCTTTCACGAACCAGCGGATGAATTTGAAATCCAGTTGGTCATCGCTTGTGTCGTATTCATTCAAATTCACACCTTAAGTAAAAATTGATTACTTTAATATCATTAAAAATCACAAGGACATAAGGACAACAATCCAGAGACACAGAACATCCACAATGCAAGTGGAGTGAGATGGATAAGAACTTTTTGAAAGTGATAAAACAAAATAAAAACACAAAAATGTATCGATACATTTCAAACAAAGTAGACCATCCTGAACAAACGTTTTTAGCTGAAAATGTGCTATAGTTTACTTACTTTTAAAATTATCACACACCTATTTAAAAAACATTTTATCTTTGATTTGCTTATTTCTTAATGTTTTTACAGCCAGATTAACGGTTGAGAAGAGACGAAATGAAAAAAAAAACACGTCTTGAAACGGCGGGCCGCGATACTACTCTCTGACAACATTTTTTGAAAGGTGTTTATAAGAAGCAAGGCATGACAACAGCATAAGCATGTACTTTCTAATATGATATAATATATAATGTATCATTTATTTTATCATTTACCTGTATCAACATTAGAGAAGTCTACCATCATAAAATAACCACCTTGTGGAATAACAGGAACAAAGCCACATTCTTTGAAAAATGCAGCCATTCTTTTCATGTTTTTAGCAGTTGTTTCTGCAGTTTGTGTGAAGTAGCAGTCTTTGGTACCAACTAATGGTGTTTCTTTCTCAATGCACATTGCAATAGCTTCCTGAAAAATGCAAGATATTGAAAATGGCAAATTGTTTTAGTAAATAGGCCTGAAGTGAGTATCAGACTAATTTGGAAAAGGTTGAGGTGACTCAAAGAGCTCTTTGCAGAACTTGATCAATACAAGATATTGATTTAGAAGAAGATGTTTACTAAGATATTATTGTCTTCAGTAAAAGACACGGATTATCTATTTCACCTGACTGTCAATATCTGTGTGTTGTAATAATTAATAATTATTATTTTATCATTACTCATTAATTATTGTTAATTAATGCTAATTTCATAAATTTGATGCATGCAACGCTGACCTGTGTAGGTGTTGGTACATGGAAAGTACAGTCTGTATGCACGGCTTGGACAAACTTGATCAGGTCTGGATGTGCAATAACCCAGCCAACCTACATGTACAAAGAGTTGAAAATCATAAATTGATAGCTAAATTTTGTTGATGTTAATCTTCCATTTCAGGGATCTGTCACGTGTCACACAACACCTGTTACAAGTTACTTTGTTAGTACTGTTACAAGGGAACACAACATTTTGTGACACATGATGTATGTATTCAGGAAGACTCATATGGGGATTGAAACATGTAGCACGGTTCCATTCTCCAAAAGATTCAGTCTAATTAGCATAATTTTGACAGTGTATTTGGTTAATATTTGATATTCAGAGCTTGATTCAAAAAGACCACTGGTTCTGCAAATCAAACATATTGCAAATTTTCGAATTTTTTAGAAGAGATTTTCCTCTCTGCATGTTAATGTGTAGACATTAAAGTTTACTTGTCTTGTTGGTTTTGGAAGCAATTAACAGTATGGTATTTATTTGAGAAAAAGCTTTTCAAAAAAAAAGTACTCCGGAGCATGGAATCAAAGCAATGTACTGCCGCCACATGATTCAATCATCTTTAGTTATGAGTTAGATAGATGGTTACTATGATTATGATGACGATGATGGTGAAATTCATGATGTCGATATTACCTTCCATCCTGTCACTCCAAATGTCTTCCCACCACTACTAATAGTAACTGTCCTGTCCCACATTCCAGGAAGAGTTGCTGTGTATTATTCCAGACAAAAAATTAACAATAAGTTTTGATGGACATTTAAGTTTTCTGTGTCAAATATTGACTTAGGAACAATTATGGCTTTACAGGCACACAGGATGTCAGTTCCATGAAGTCTGGATAAAACAGAGGTGGACTCAAGGGGGATGGCAGGGGGCATGGGTGCCAAGCCCCCCTTTTGAATTATTTTTATAGATAATTCTTTTAACTAATGATTGATAATTATTAATTTCTTGCTTAGTGTTCTCCCCCTTTGTGTGACTTTGAAAGCTTGTTAATTTACAGTTTGTATTTGTGCAAATAACAGAGAGGAAACTTGAACCATGAACACTTGTCTTTATTCATTTTTCATTTTTATTTTTATTTCCTGAGCTTTTTACTGCTTCAAACCAATTAAAAAAAGCAGGACTGAACTCAAATTGCATTGAGTTATCAACTGAGATAAAACTGGTTTCCAATCACTTCACTCAAAGGATGAATGTTAAAAAAGTATAGGAGAAGTGCAAAGTGTTCACGGGTCAGTTCACTGCAAATATACATTTACCTATTCTAGTATGTTTAGCATTATCGAATACAAGCCACTCATAGACTTCATCACTGATACACAGGAGATTATGTTTCTTGCACAGATCTGCTATGATTGTCAATTCCTCAGGGCTCAAAACCTTTAAGGAAAAAAACCCAAACAATTAAGTCAATTCTGGATCTGTCAATAGTAATTAATATGCAATTTAATTAAATTTTGTGGGAGTATCCTTGCAGAATTTATTGATAAAGATTTCAGCCTCACTGACTATGATGGTGTTGCTTCATTAACTTTACAATTTCAGCTTCATTTTCATTAACTTGCTCGATTTTCTAGGGGTGGCATGATAACACTGGCCTTTCACTGCTGTAATCTGGATTTGATTACTAGGATCACATGTGAAGAGACATTGTTCTATGTGTTGTGAGTCAAGAGTAACAAGTATGTAAATAGGAAAGCAGGGAAAAGGGAGTCAGGATGAGAGTACATCTTTGGAAAGCACCCTGGTGTAATGTTTACATTGTTTGGATCTTCATGGCTAAGCCCGAAAAAGATTAAATTACAAATTCTAAATTACAAATTATACAAGGTCATGTGACCTCTAAGTTAAAGTTGCCCTTTGTTATAATATTTTGTTTATTTTTATTTTATATACTTTATTGTCTATCAATATCATACCTTTCCCAGTGGGTTGTGAGGTGTGTTGATGACTATAGCTTTTGTCTTGTTGTTAATCTTGGCCTCTAATGCTTCCTTGTTTATTGTCCATTCTTTGGCTGATGTTGCTCCCTTTTTCTATAAGTTATTGACAAATGAATAAAAAAACATATATTTAGCACTATATCCCATTCACATACGGGGGTGACCCAGTGGTGAAAGCTGGAGCCACTGATTCCCTGGTTTGACTCTGGGATTAGCTCAGATGGGTTTGACATGTCACAAGGGTTTTTCACAGTGTCCTCCAGGTTTTCCCCACACACAAAATAATAATTAACACTTCCACAAGGTTAAGCATATTAAGTAAAGAGTTAATAAAAATATGAATGTACTGTAACAATTATTGAGCATGGATGATGGATGCATTGGTAAGGGGACTGGAAACCTGTTTGTGTCTTGGAGGCTTCACCCAAACCAGAATTAATAAAAATAAAATATAAATCTAATCGTACAATGCATTCTTCTTTAAAGGATACTTACTGCATTGAATGGCACAAACACAGCTTTACCACCAGCTAGTTTGATTTGTGTTTTATAACAGTCATAGCATGGATCAAACAAGATTACCTTGGAACAAAAAAGATATCAGATTTTTAATAAGGTCAAAAACTAACTACAATTTATTATAATTATTAGCAAATAGTGATAATATAGTATATAAAATATTTGCTGATGTGAAACAAGAGAATGATGATAAAGACATTATTGGTAATAAGTAATAATGCAATGGTCTACCTCATCTCCAGGGTTCACAAAAGCCATGAAACAGGAGTACAATGCTTCATATGCACCAATAGTCACAACAATCTGAAACAACGAACAGTAGAACATTAATATCAGGAGTATGATTGTCTATATCTTAAATATACAACTATCATAATCTGGTCCATGTGCTGGCACTGTGGAGGGTCCTGAAGGAAGGTATCAAATCCCAATTCCCAGCCTAATTTTTTATCCATATCTTAATGCTAAAACTAAAAATTCCCATCTAAGTACATAGTGCAAAGAAAATATTGTGTGAACAATGACTATTTTTAATTGAAGTTACTTACTGCTAACTGGGCTAGTCTTAAAATTGTAATTATTCAAACTTTTGACTTCTACCATGTAAGATAAAAGATAAAATTACTCAAAATACATTAAGCCCTTAAAATATCAAAATGGGACAATAAGAGAACATCCCAATCCAAATTTTGAAGTATTTTTCCCAATTCCAATGGAAAAATCACAATTCCAAAGTAAAAACCCCAATTCCCAGCCTTCAAGAAAGGCATATCCCAATTCCTAATTTAAACTTTTCAGGACCTTCCACTGTGGTATTCAAGAGGCAATCAGCTGGTAACACTCACTTGATTCATAGGATCTATTTCACGGCCATGCAGTTTGCTGAACATCTTTGCTATCGCTTGTACTAGTCTTGGATGGCCCTGAAATATAATTATCACAGTATTATAACAATGGTCAATATCTGTTTACTCTGACGAAGGACTAACGTCTGAAACATCAGTTATCGCTATCATCACTTAACAGTGTACAACTTATTATCCCATTTACAACTGTTCAAAATAAAGATGACACCACATATTGGACCAGTCCGATAGCAGGGCATATGATATATAGTCTGTGCAAAAGTACAATCCTGTTCATGCAATTTCCAGTAAATTGCATAATCTTATAATTATAATTGAGAAAAATCAGTAAATTTGATAAGTCAAACCCCAATAGAAAACCTTCAACAGAGAGTGAATTGGGACCGACTTATGGAATCAGTTTTGGTGAGCTCTATTTAATGACTTTTTAATATATTAACGAAACTTGATGACCCTTTAACAATTTCAATGATTTTTCCTGATAATTTTACCTGTCCTCTTGTATACTGGTGCATTGTTGTTTCCCCGTTCTTTATTACATCTAACAATGCTTCTTTGACGTACGCTGGTGGATCATAATCTGGCATACCCTTTACAAATAGAACAACAAGAGTAAATATAGCTATTTGAAATGGTTGTCACGTTGAAATACTGATTTAGCGAATAGCAAAGTCATTTGCATATCTTATTTTGTAAGAAATGAGTCAAAATGTACAAGATAACTTTATCACATAATTATAATAAACTATGTAACTATATATATAATATGTGCAGCTTAGTGTTTAAAAGAAAAAAAAAACTGAGAACTTCATATATATAAATGACATTGTTATTCACTAATTCAGTATTTCAACTGGACAACCTTTTCAAGAATAGATGTACGTAAAAATGTACTTAAATAAGTAACTAAGCTGTGTACCCATTTGTTAGTATTAAAGCTTACTTCTTGGACACTATTGTGGTCTAGTATAATGTAACATGGTGTCAGAAGATATATAATGGTTATCTTCCAAGTACAACGATTCTTCAGCTGACGTAAACCTTTGTTATTCATGTCCCAACTAGACAGTGACTGTTATTCCATTAGAGAATATTTTTGTTCTGGTTGGCACATTAGCATAGCAATTTGTTTGTTAGTAAACATGAAGTGCTGCTATACCACCTATGCCTTTTCTCTTGGATCTATCTTTTCACTATAATTATGGGACTGGTGTAATTATGATAATTTACCTGTCCAAGATTGACTTTGGCATATTTTCTAGTCAAATCAACCATTCCTGTCCTAAAAACATTAATGACATGTACAATTATATAATATTGGACAAGTTAATCATCATTGATGTCTGGTGCTCTCCATAATACCAGAAATTCATAAGGGGATTGAAAAGTATAGCGACAGTACATAGCTTTGGTTCCATGCTCCAGATCATTAGATTTTTTCTTTGTGAAAAGTGTTTCTCAAATAAAATGAGATATTTCATGCTTCCAAAACCTTACAAAATACGTAAGCAACACATGCAGAAATGAAAATCTCTTCTAAAAACTTGTGAAATTAAGCAAATGTTTGGTTTAAAGCTTCAAACAGCCATTTTGAATCTAGCTTTAAGTATCAAATTTTGACCAAACATACATGGTGTCAAAATTATGTTAATTAGTCTAAATATATCAGAGCAGGGAAGTGTGCTACGTGTTTCAATCCCCTTACTAGTATGGATAATACAGATTTCAATGGCAAAGCGGAGAATTTAAAAATTACATTATTAAAGTAAATTGCTATATGCAGGTTTCATAGTAAGTTTATAGAATTCTTGTTTCCACTGACTATAAACATATTATCTTATTTACAGAATAATAAATAATTAAACAAATAAATAATCTAGTATATACGTAGTGGCAACAAAGATTATATTACTAATAACAATTAGATTTTTATCAACATTTACCAGAAGTTGACAGCAAGATTTGCAACTCTGTTTGCTGGTGATGGGGTGTTGGATGACATGTCTCTAGTCTAAAATCAAACACATCAATAAAATGTGAAAATTCTATGAGACATATAGTGAATCATCAATACACAACATTAATTTTAGCCAATACATCAGTTATAAGAAAAAACAAAGACAGATGTAAGAAGGATGATTTATAACAGCACTGTATATAAATCTACCCTGCGAGCAGAGGCTTTTTTTTTAATCTCCCCAACTGTCAAAGAAAAAACAAACCTTTTTTCCTTAAACCGTTGGGGAGATTAAAAAAACGCCTCAGCTCACAGGGTATGATAAATCTCTTTCTAGCAGAGAAATTCTAAAGACCTGGGCCCGTTTGCACGAAGCCTGAATAAAGTTATCCACTGGATAAAGTTATCCACTCCAAACGATTTCTTTAGAATTTATCCGCTGGATAGCGACCAATCCGGCGGATAGCGCAATTCAGCCTTCGTACAACTGGCCCCAGGGGCCTGTTGCACAAAGACTGGATAGCACTATCCACTGGATAAAATGCTATCCAGTGGCTAAGTTCTAAAGAAATTCTGTAGGGGAAATAACTTCTGCTTCATGCAACCTGAACCAGTGGATAAATTCTAAAGATATGTTATGCAGTGGACAAGTTTTTTTTATCAAATTGCTGGATAACTTTATCTAGGCAGGCAAAAAAAAAAAGGAAAAAAAAGGAAAAAAACATTCCTAATTTGATCCCCATGAACTCTATTTGAAACATTACAATACATAATTGTTGTATTGTATTTTTTCTAGTGATAGAAAACAATAAAGTGTGGAAAAAAGGACAATTTCATCAATATATTAAAGCACATAGCTTACACAGCTGTATGCATAAAGAAGAACATTAGCAGACATTTTCTGCTTTTTTGGATGCTTAGAGTAGATCAACAGGTGGCAATAATAAAAATTCATAAAGATAACATTTGTTAGTGTCAAAAAAGTCTGATGTGCACAAACATTTTGGGAGTTGTTCAAGATCAAGTTTTTGCTTAATAGGCTTGCACATATGGTCGAAAATCGTGAAGTCACGTACAATATTGTATAATTTAGCTCTGCTGAAACAATTTTCTTGGAAATGCTTTAGAAAATGCTTACTTCTTCTTTCAAAGAAAAAGCATACTTTCAAATTCAATGATAAGAATAATAAAAATAAACTAATTGGTAAGCTAATGAACATGTTAATATTATGCAACCTCCCACGGAAAATGAAGATTTGGTCGATTGGTATCTGCAATAGTTTCCACAACGTTAAATTCAGTTTGTTTTATTGCTAGCAAACAAATGTATACCTGTGTTAAAGATAATTCAGCTTTCTTGTAGCAGATGGGCGAAGTAGCAAGCGTAGAACGAATACAGGACGATAAAAAGCAATTTCTCGACGTCGAAAACTGTCTGCCTGCTTTAATGCAACGTGCAGCGAAGAATCGTAGCATGACGGACTGTTTTGACTGCAAACTGACCGTCAGTAGACTAGGGACCAATTACCAAAGGAACCCCAGATATCCCAGATATTTGATTTAAACAGTCCGTTATTTACAACTAAAGTACAATTTACTCTTGTTGTATTTGTAAGTGAAGATGATTTTTTCGACTATTTATTAGGAATTATCAATTTCTTTACTTAGGGCGGGAGGGAGGGAGGGTAGGGATAAATTTCAATATTTCAGCTTATTTCAGAGAAAATGAAGAAAAGTGCTTTAAAAATAGTAAAATATTCACGAAGCTTCGGATTTTTTTAACATAAAAGGGGTTATAAAATTTAATGCTTTTATTTTGCTTTTTATTACAGCAATTTTTTAAATACGAGCCCGCAAACCTTTTGACCAGCGTTAGAAAGACCAAACGCAGGAAGCCCAACCCATATCATGACTCCCTAAGCTGCAAAGGCTTCATGGCGAATCGGCGTAAAACGTAACGCTCTTTATTTAAGCTAGATGACCTGATGAACAGGTTTTACCTTTCGGCTTACTAACTGAGATCATCGCACAAAATAATGAAAGTTTATGGAGCTATTTTTGTATTGATCGTGGTCCTTTTCGGACTGTCGGGGAGCGATGCTCGCCCGACTCCCAACAATGGCACAAGAAATGCTACAAACGACCATTCCGGCGATCATAACGTCGAATTCAAAGTTGTCGTTGTGGACTTCAGTCGAATTGAATGGCCTTTTATGATAATGATATGGATTTTAGTGGCAAGTTTTGCTAAACTCGGTAAGATGTTTTGATTCAAATAGTTTTCAAACGTCTTCTGACAAAGGTGTCAACTTAAAAAAACAGCACTTCGGCGTCATAAAATTATTTAATATTCTAATCCAAAATTTTACCAATTAAAATGGAAACGTTTGTTTTTGCGAAGGTGTAGTGAAGTTCTGGGAGTTGTAAAACAACATTTAGAGAATAGCTGTTAAAATTATGTGCAATCAACTCGGACATTTACATCATTATTTTTTCGTCAGGATTTCACTTGTCAGCGAGATTGTCTTCAATATTCCCAGAGTCAAGGTAAATTTAATGATCTAAAGAATCACTCTTGTATAGAAATATAATATTATAATGATGATTGTAAAGTCTCTAATTTTAGACGATCCCTTATTATTTATTTTGTTTGGCACAATTGTGCAAATTGGTCAAATATAAACATCTGGATTTAAAATGTGTTTCGTATATCAAGGTCAAAACTGACATGCTTTTTGTCAGTTTTACATTAACAATATTCTGATATATATGACATGTTAGATTGTGAATGTCAGTTTTCAGTTTTATGTCAGGTTGCCATTAACATTTTAATTTTTATCATCACTCACACATATTGTCCAAAAACAATAATTTTCTCCACTTATTGTGTAATTTAATCAAATGAACAACTGTGAGTATAATTATCAGTTACTCAATTATAATATTGTACAAACATTTTGTTTCACCAGAACTGTTGTGCTACAAAATACTGTTTTAAATGATAGTATAGCAACTGTACTATAAATTTCTAATGGTGATTGATGACAAAATCCAGAGTTAGGGGTTCAGACTTCGATCTGTTGCCGCATTGAATCTAAAGTTTGTTAATGAAGAATGAAGTGTTCATATTCTTTGATTTCAAAATAGTTTATCAAGGCATAATCAAAATCACCCATAGGAATCACATTTTGTTGAATTTAGCTGGTTCAGGCATTGTTCTTCTGATGTACAAAATTCAACCATTAGATTATAAGGAATTCAGAATTCGGGCTTAGAGTACATTAGGTTTTATTTGTTCCAAATTGCACACTGTTGCTAACAAAGTATTATAAGAAATCAATGAACCATTGCATTGCACATTCTTGTATGTAACAACTCCAATAAGAACTAATATTGGGGGGGAGGGAAAGGGAGGGGAGGGGAGGGAATGGAGTGTATACAGTATATCAATAGAGAGAAAATAACAAAAGTCAGAATTATACAATAATTATATTATTGGGTAAACTTGATCATCATTTCTAAAGATGACATTTGAGAATTGAGAAACAGCTCAATAAAGTTCATTTGGATCATTATCAAAGAACTTGATTGTGCTGCACACGATTACCATTTGTCTATGCATTGATAATTTAATAATTTATAAATATTTGTCAACATAAAATTGGTTTTTTCATACTAAGTATTTAATTATGCACTGCAGGTATCCAATTAATGAATTATACAAGTCTTTAATTGGAATATTAACACTAGTCGATTTTGTATGTATTTTAAATACAACAAATTCAATTTCTAATGCATGTTTGTTGTTTATTCATAGTCTGGTTATCTGTCTAGGAATTTTAATTGGTATAATTTTGAGGTTGGTACATATAGTATTTATTTATCCGCACAGTGATGAAAAAGCATTCATTGATTAATGATTATTTATTTTAGCAAGTATGATAGAACGTTGTAACTTTATATTATATCTATGGAATATAATGTTGGTATCATGGATTAATTCATGATTGTTAAAAACTTACTAGCAAAAGATATTGTCATGATTACCGCCTATGGATACGTATACTGTAATTTATGCAACTGGCTGTATAAATAAGACATTTTCTGACAAAGAAGTTCAATGACTCTGATGATAACTAGCGCACAGGCAGTTGAAACGTCAGTCACATCACACAGCCCTTGTAGGGACTACGTCCACCCTGAAGATCATGAATGATTGACTCTGATGATGATGACTACTGCACAGGCAGTTGAAATATCACTCACACCACACGGCCCTTGTAGGGACTACATCCACCCTGATGATCATGAATGATTGACGCTGATGATGACTTCTGCACAGGCAGTTGAAATATCACTCACACCACACAGCCCTTGTAGAGACTATGTCCACCCTGAAGATCATGAATGACTGACTCTGATGATGATGACTACTGCACAGGCAGATGAAATATGACTCACACCACACAGCCCTTGTAGGGACTACGTCCACCCTGAAGATCATGAATGATTGACTCTGATGATGGCTACTGCACAGTCAGGCAGTTGAAATATCACTCACACCACACAGCCCTTGTAGGGACTATGTCCACCCTGAAGATCATGAATGATTGACTCTGATGATGACTACTGCACAGTGAGGCAGTTGAAATATCACTCACACCACACAGCCCTTGTAGGGACTACTTCCACCCGGAAGATCATGATATTTTGTTACTTCCACTAATATTACTTTATTAAACACTGATTTACCTGGGTTCAGACCTTTCAATTATATCTGTAAACATGCATTTATAAAATATGATCATTTTTGATGTTGTCTCAAAGTTCAGAGAAATTTTCTTATATCCTCAACTATGCATTTTTTTTAAAGTAGGAGCAAACAAAACAACAAAATCATGACAGGCAGACAAAATATATAGCATGTATAATCAAAATGAATATATTTTTTATGATCATAATAATTATAATATGATAACAAATTAATGTATTTTCAACTCCCAGGTTGTCAAATATAGAAGTTCAAGTGTTCAATTCAAGAACATTTTTCCTCTACATGTTGCCTCCGTAAGTCCATTGCATAAACCTATTTGTTCAACTCAATTACTGATTTTCATACTCATTAAGATTAAGCCTGAAATAATTTCTCTTAAGGGATTGACCATTAGTAAAGTAAAGGGGGTGGTGTGGGGACGTTTTAACCTTGAATACTTTTTTTTGGCTTGCTTATTATGCAAGTGTTTTTTGTTTTTGTTTTTCGTGGGTCAAACCCTTGTTTGTTTGTTTTATTTTTGGTTCTGGTGCTTGGGCTTGTATGTTTTTTTTCTGACTAGTTTTGGTTGTACTACTGTGTGTATAAAAATAAAATAAATCCACTCTATTTTTTAAGTCTTGATTTATTTAGATGTTTAGCTAATTGGGGAGGCAAATCAGAAACTGAATGCTAATAAATTCAAATGTAACATTGTTAAGAATCCCAGCTGGCTAGGAGACAAACCAGTTGGCTATATACAAAGCATGACTGAGAAATTATATTTTGACCAAATCTGGACCAGACATATTCAATTTCTTTGGCCAGACCAACAATCAAACCTAGGACTGCTGGATTGTGCAACAAATGCTCTGACTGCTCGGCCATGTTGCCTACTGTATGTGACTGTGTATTCCTCACATTACCACACTCACACACTCAGTACTTCTTGTTAAACTGTGTACATACTGGTTCTTTCAATAATCTGGTAATTTCTTCTGTTTCTATTTTTTGTAGAATTGTTTTGGAAGCTGGGTACTTCCTTCAAGATAAGGCATTCTTTGATAATATTGGAACCATTCTTTTAAATGCTGTTCTGGTAAGTATGCCAAGAATGTTAAAAAGACAAATTCAGTATGAAATGTCCAAATTCATTATTATCCCAAAAGGATAATATGATGTCGTACGAAAACAATCTTAAAAAATCTATTGTTTAAACGCATGGAATCATGTTCGTTGGAGAGGGTTGAATGAATGCAAATTGACCATGAATATTATTTGGCAAATATAAACACATAATACATACTTCTATGTATTTTTAAACTGTTTTGATAGCAGCATTTTTTTCAAATTTTCTGTTGTGTTTGATGATTTTATCCTCCAGGTCTCATCGAAGTTATTGATTTGATGTTTTTGCATTAGTTATGTGTTTTATTTTGTCAGCAATACTGTACTGTTTTCCCCTTAATTGAAATCCAGTCTTTGTATTTATTACTAATAGTTAGTTAATGTTACTAACTGTTCTTGATTTATTGGATCTTTTTCCATGTGTCTTATAACCTCTTTTTGTGATTTTAGGGAACATTATTTAATGCTTTCACTGTAGGTAAGTTGTACTGACAATAGAATGATATGGTATATATACCAATCGTTTGTATTCAAATTAAATATAGATTGTTACATCAAAAGTATGTAGTAATTTTCACTTTAGGGTTACCGATTTATAACAATATCTCCTCTGGAACATTTTCACTATTGAGTTTTTAACTTATATAATACATGTAAAGTTGATGACATGTTCATTTTGTTTGATCAAGTACTTTTTTGTGTGTGTGCAGGATTTTCACTCTATGCAGTAGTGAATACATTGTCCTTCAGTATATCACTAATGCATTGCTTAGTGTTTGGTTCTCTCATTTCTGCTGTTGACCCTGTTGCTGTAAGTAAAACAAAGTTCATGTTGAACTTGATATTTACATTATCAATTACATTATGGCACTTCAAATTATGGCCAGTGGTAATGCTATCACTGTACTGCCTATGAATACTCTATGAAATCTGGGGACTGTATTTCATATGGCTTTCATGGGATTAACCTATGAAATTTTTGCAATTATTTCCATTGGTTTTTCAAAGGTTTTATATATCATTATCTATGAAATCATTTCATATTGCTATGTAATTTTTAAAAAGCTGTGAAAAATGAATGATTAAACCCATGGAAATCATATGAAATATTTATGAAACATTGTCCCAGATGTCATAGTGTTTTCATAGTATTTATATACGCATTGCAGTAATAATGGATATATATTTGCATACTTATGTCTGCATGCCTTTCAACCAATCACCTTTCAAGCTTTAGTGTAAACATTGTTCTGATTGGGTGATAATGAAGTGTATAGACTGAAGTATAATTCTTATGAATATATTTTTGTTGGCCATGCTATTGAACGTCAAGATTTAAATGTAGGTTTCCTTGTTATCATGTGAGCAAGATATTTAATTTCTACTATTTACTAGGTTTTGGCAGTATTTGAAGAGGTCAAAGTCAATGTTATGCTGTATATCTTAGTGTTTGGTGAATCACTTTTAAATGGTAAATAAATTAGAATAATACAACCTGTACAAAGCTATATCTTATAACCCCAATTGCCAAATGGTTGATGTGAGATTTATGGATTGACTATTTATGAATTCATATATTAAAACACAAGCAGAATTTTCTTGGATGAATTATTGTTGTTCTTTTGTTTTTAAAAAGCACGATCCTTACTAGTGAAATATGCACATTCAAGCAAAAACAAAGAAGACAAAGGACATTAGACATGACATTAATAAAGATGCAAACATTGAACTCAAAGATACAAAACAGATCATGAGAAATTCCCTTTGTTTGTTTATATCAAGATGGATGACATGATAGTTATAGTAAATTATCGTGAACTATTTCTTTGTAATTCATTAGATGCTGTAACTGTTGTACTGTATCACATGTTTGAAAATATGGCTCTGATTGACGTGGTCACTTATAAAGAGGTACCAAGGACTACATGTACATGTGCAGTTTATTAACCATTATAAAATTCATGAATAATTAATGAACCCAGAACAATAAAAAGTCACTACCCTGAAATCATCTGTATATCTGATACAGAAATTGTCCTGATTCGCACAAGTTTTAGCTTGAAATATCTCAACCAAATTAAATCCAATTTCAAAAATATTAATCTAGAGTAGCAGCATTAATCTAGACATTTCATAAGTAATATAAAATATTGGCGTGCGTTCTGTTGGAATATAAAATGTCTTACCTTCTGCTGACATTGCATATTCCATACAGATCAGCTGCTCATATTGTGTATATATTACTTAGTAATTTGTTGTTGTAAGGCGACTTTGTAGGAGGAGTAAGGAAATTCAGAAAAAGTCCTAAATTTGTGATATGTCATTCATTTGGTAATGTGTTGGTATAATTACTCTTGTAAAAAAAAAAAAAAAAAAAAAAAAAAAATCAATTCAATTCAATATACTAAACTTACCAATTCAATATATTGTATACCAAATGCTAGCCAAAAACATTGTAAAGAAGTTATAAGTTAACACATGTTTTGTTTGTTAGGTTTTCCTCGGTATTGCTAACTTTCTAATTGTTAGCGTTGGTGGTACACTAACAGGTCTTTTCTGGGGACTGCTTACTGGTGTTATAACTAAATACACTGACCATGTTAGAGGTATATTTATTATAATAGATAATTTATATCAGCAATCTTTCTCTTCGATGTCAAAATGTTGCATATATTATCATTCAGACAGGTGCACACAAGGGAGCTTGCTCCTGCAACACGCTTCCACAACAGATTTGCTCCTGGAGCTTGCTCCCTCATAAGGCCAGTACACACAAGGGAGCTTGCTCCCACAACACGCTCTTGCATAATGCTCCCAGAGCAATTCCAAATGAAATCATTGGGGCAGACAAGGAAGCTTTGCTCCAGAAGCATGTTGCAGAAGCAAACCCCTCATGTGTACTGGCCTTTAGAGTTGTTTTCGTATTCATCCCTTTTGTGTCAAGAAAAAACTACATTGTACTTTAAATTTTTAATCAAATTTGAGATAGTACTTAGTGTATACTCAAAGTTTAAAGAGTCAATCACACTTGTCCTGGCTCAGCTTCTATGTCATCGCCGTCAACAGAAGTTATTTGTATAAGACACTGTAATTATTTTCATCATTCACCATTGTTATTTATAGCGTCATTAACCATAGTTTTCTTGTTTTATTTTTCTCTAGTAATTGAGCCAATTTTTGTTTTGGTGATGAGTTATTTGTCATATCTATCTGCTGAGATCTTCCATCTGTCAGGAATAATGAGGTGAGTTTATGCTACAAGAATCAAATATTCTTAAAGTTGATAATTGAGATTTGTACCAACCAGTTGCATTGAAACAAGCAAAGCAAATTAAACAAATAAAGTAACAAACCAACAAACAACAAATAAACAAACAAGCAAACAATTATGCAAACAAACAAGCAAATATGCAAACAAACAAACATGCAAATGTTAACCAACCAATAAATAAATAAAACCTGGAAATTAGCAAATGAATAAACAGCATGTTTGGCAAATGCATAGACCTTACATTGCGTAACTAAAAAATGAAACATTTTTATCTGCCAAACCATATTAGCAAAGTCTCAAAACATTTGGGTCCGTTTCATTATGACTTGAATTTGATAACATCCAGGAAAATCTAAGCTCATTTGAATGCTAAAGAAATTCTTTGTGGGGGATAAAATAGTGTATATGATGGAAGCTGATAATTTCGTAAAACTCACCCAAGAATTTTGAAGATTTCATTATGCACACTCTATTAATTAATCTCAATAAATGGTTCTATTCTATTCTATTCTACTCTACTCTACTCTACTCTACTCTACTCTACTCTACTCTACTCTACTCTACTCTACTCTACTCTACTCTACTCTACTCTACTCTACTCTACTCTACTCTACTCTACTCTACTCTACTCTACTCTACTCTACTCTACTCTACTCTACTCTACTCTACTCTACTCTACTCTACTCTACTCTACTCTATTCTATTCTATTCTATTCTATTCTATTCTATTCACTTGTTTTTGCCCTGAGGATGGACCAAAGGTCCGAAAGCTTGGCTATATAATTAAACATTTATGTGGAAGAAACGGTTTATTATTTAACCATTATGCCCACATACAAATCAACTTCAGATTTGGTTGTATTCTATTGCTTTCTTTGTAGTATTATCACTTGTGCCATTATCATGAAACCCTACGTGGAAAGAAATATATCTAGAAAATCCCACACAACAATCAAATACGTCATGAAAATGCTAAGGTATGTGTGTTAGACATATAAGATGTTAATTACAAATATCAGTTACTCAATCATTCATGTATTCATTCATTTCCTCTATCATTCGTTCATCGGTATGTTTGTTAATTCATCCACTCATCAATACTTTTATTCATCCATTCATTCATTTCTCCTTGCATGAATTTGTTGATTCATTCGGCCTCTATTCATTTCTTTGGTCATTGATTAACTCACTCCCTTATGCATTCGTTTCTTCATTGGTTCCTTTGTTCATTCATTTATTCATTTGTTCATCTTTTCATTCATAACTATTCATACATTCATTCATCCATGCATCCATCCATCCATTTATTCATTCATTTATTCATTCATTAATCTATTTATTCATTCATTCATTCATCTATTCATCCATCCATTCATTCATCCATTCATTTGTTCATTCATTCATTCGTTCATTCATCCATCCATCCATCCATCCATCCATCCATTCATTCAGCTATTTTTTTAAACCTTTTTTTCTTTGTCAGTTCTTGTAGTGAAACCCTTATCTTTATGTTTCTTGGTACCACCCTGATAACATACAACCATTCCTGGAATACAGCCTTTGTTGTATGGACACTGCTCTTTGTTACTGTATTTAGAGCTATTGGTAAGCACATTTATGTCTGTCTGTCTGTTTGTTACTGTATTTAGAACTATTGGTAAGCACATTTATGTCTGTCTGTCCATCTGTCTGTCTGTCTGTCTGTTTGTTACTGTATTTAGAACTATTGGTAAGCACATTTATGTCTGTCTGTTCATCTGTCTGTCTGTCTGTCTGTTACTGTATTTAGAGCTATTGGTAAATACATTTATTTCTGTCTGTCCATCTGTCTGTCTGTAACCATATTTAGAGCTATTGGTAAGCACATTTATGTCTGTCTGTCCATCTGTCTGTCTGTCTGTTTGTTACTGTATTTAGAGCTATTGGTAAGCACATTTATGTCTGTCTGTCCATCTGTCTGTCTGTTTGGTACTGTAAATGTATTTAGAGCTATTGGTAAGCACATTTATGTCTGTCTGTCCATCTGTCTGTCTGTTTGTTACCATATTTAGCACATTCATCTCTGTCTATCTGAGGCAAATTACTCCAATGTTTATGCTCTCCTTTCTCTTGTTTGATACATGTATATCAACAAAGTAGTTACCTAGTGTTTGTTATGCAGGTGTTATAAGTCTGACCTTCTTGGCCAATCGTTTTGGTCGCCTTAACAAGTTATCAGTTGTAGACCAGTTTGTTATGGTAAGACATAATTTAGAAATAAAAGAAAAATCAAATTATCCATGTGTACTTATAATCTACATTCATATAATATCAGGTCAATGTATGTCTATCATTTAAGTGTTTTTGACATTATTTTTATCAGCTTCAATCTTGTTTTTTCTTTGTTAAGCTCTAGTAAATATGTCATTTGTGTGATGACAGAACATCACTATGTTGCTTCATTTTATGTTATGTTGTTAAATAACCACTGAATCAACACAACAATCAATTTCACAAAAAGAGAAAATCACAGCAAATGAGACAGAATTCATCTCATTAAGATGTTGAACAAAGTTTTCTCAACAATTTCTGATTGTACAAACTGTATTACACTCCAAATTGATAATGACCAATGATAATGTATTTGTATACTTCATTGCCTAGGTTTTTATTTTATCAGCAATCAAGACTGGCTGAAATGTTGACAAAGAAGTATGTGAATATGTACGACTGGTAATCACTGGTCTACCTCTGAGCATATTGCTTTCAAAGCATCAAAACCCACTTCCAAGTTTCTCTCTGACATTTTTACTTCATCCTTTAATCAAACCAGCTATATAACATATTTTCTTGTTGTTGTATTGTAATAGTGTTATGGAGGTATTCGAGGAGCAGTGTCTTTTTCACTGGCAATTCTTCTATCTACAGACCATTTCCCTGAGAAAAGAATGCTTGTTACAACTACATTAGTTGTTGTTATGTTTACTGTATTTGTTCAAGTAAGTGAACTGTCAGTCAGTCAGTCAGTTAATCAATTTTTGAGCCAATCAATCAGCCAATCGATCAGTCAATCAGTCAGTCAGTCAATCAATTTTTCAGTCAATCAATCAGCCAATCGATCAGTCAATCAGTCAGTCAATCAATCAATCAATCAGTAATTCAAAATAAGCCAGTCAGGCACTCATACAATGAATCAATCAATCAATCAATCAATCAATCAATCAATCAATCAATCAATCAATCAATCCGACAAATCAGTGAGTCAGTCAGTCAGTCAAACAGTGAATTAATCAATCAAGTCAATCAGTCTATTTAATTTGTAATTTTCTATTTATTCTGATTAATAACAAATAAAGCAGTTCTTAGTCTGACACGATCTTGTTGATATCCAGGGTACAACTATCAAGCCTCTGGTGAAACTACTTCAGGTCAGAACACAATCCAGTCAACCTGAAGATATGTATAGGCAACTGAATGATAAGGTAACCATTTATGATATGACTCTTCACAGTAGACACAACACTATTGCCATTGCAGATTAAAACATACAGATATTCTTGAAAAGGTTGTCCAGTTGAAATACTGATTTAGCGAATAACAATGTTATTAACATAATTATTTCAATGTTTCAGTTTTCTTGTTTTAAAGATAGAGTTGAAACAACGATCCAAAGCTGCACATATTATATAGTTACATGTAATGTTATTTTGTACATTTCGAGTCATCATTTCTTAAAAAATAATAAAACATGAGATATGCAAATGAAAAACAATGATTGAATCCTCTTGATATCACAGTGCAGTAACCAAGGGGGTGTACAGGGTGCACATGCACCCCCTCCAAATAAGCAAAAGGTCCGCTCAAATTTATAATTTATTTATAAAACCTGTGTGAAAGACCACTGTGAAAAGACCAAGACAAAGTGTAATGGGTTGCAATAAGGTGTAATAATCACCGAAAATACAAAGTCATTCAAAAGAACTTTAAAGAGCAATAAATTGTAATACAGATTTTTTGAAAATCACACAGACAGATAATAAAAAAGCTACTAAAAACACTCCAGTGGTCTAGGGATTTTTATGTGCATCCCCCCCCCCCCCCCCTGTGAAAGGTCTGGTTTAATAACCCATATTAATCCCCACTTATCTAACAATGAATCTATAGCTATATGTCAAGTATGTTTTGTGTTGTAGTTCTTAGATCATCTTGTTGCTGGAATAGAAGAGATTACAGGCCATCATGGCCACAGCTACTACTGGGTTAGTCCAACTTACTATAGCTGGGTGATTGGGAAGAAAGGAATGAGAAAAAAACATGTTTTCCCTTTTCCTGCTAGCTGTCCTAGCATTCCACGAATTTATATGAATTAATACCTTTTCTTTGAATTATTTAAAAAAATTCCTTGATTTTAACAATTTTAACAATGATCATAGCATGTCATGTAATGTAGTGTAGTGCTTATATAGCGCATTTTCACCTAATGTCTCAATGCGCTTTACAATCTTAAATTTTTATAGTATGTAATCCGGATTTACAAGCATGAGGTTGATTAGTAATTAGTATGCATTAGTGTAGGCCTATTACCGAGGATGGTCGTTACCTGCGTCCTCAGTCGTTCTTTTACGTCCCCCCGTTAATGGTTAATGTGTAGTATGGCGAGACGGTACCTCCAGTTTATCGTCCTTATCCGAGAAGACGCGGACCCTTACAATTATAAATCGAAGAACATTCTCCTCAATTATTTAAAGACCCTGAGTGATGGTCCGGTTGAGGGTACGAACCCGTAACCTCCAGGTTAACAGCCAAGGCTCTCCCAACTGAGCTAACCTGTTAATGTAAAATTACTAAAACTAGAATTCTGTTTGCATGCAAGTACAGTATCTGGCTAAAATTATGTAAAGCAAGTCTGAAAATAATTGCAGTCCGTAGTGTTTTTCGCAATTTATTGTGTTGTAAAAATCTGCATATTTTTTTAAAGTAGTTTCTCGTTTTTGGATCATTTTCTATTTTTGTGCCTAGTGGCTCGTTAGAGCCCAAGGCACCTTGTCATCATGCATACGTGTCCGCAACTCGGCTCATTTTATTTAATGAAACTTTGTCTTTGTAGCAATTATGCGAACATTTTCACAATCGTTACCTGAGACGGTGGCTGGTGAGAGAAAATGAAAGTCTTGTTCAAGATGAAGACATTCTACTGGCATATCGAAAATTAGAATACAAGTAAGATTCTCAGGCTACTGAAGATGATGATGATGATGATGATAAAGCTAGAAGATAGGATACTGATAATGATCACGAGATAGATGTGGTGATACTGATGATGATGATGATGAAAATGATGATGATGATACTGATGATGATAAAGCGTGATGATACTAATGATGATAATGATATTAAAACGCGCGAAAAGACCAAAAAGTGAATTCAAAGTAAATTCTCCTTACCTTGAGTTTTATTTAAACTGACCAATAAGCGCGCGCAATAGATTGGAATTTGGCTGTTGAAATGCTCGCGCACGTGTGTTAATACTCTCATCAAACATGGTTTTCGACCAATCGTGGTGCACGTACTATCCCAATTATTTTATAAACTCTGATCAAAGCACGCGGGATGTTGAGCCAACACGAGAGGGGCGTAGGAAACCACTACGCGTATTGCGAAAAGACCGAAAAAAAGCGAATTCAAACTAAATTCTCCCTACGTTACATTTTTTTCAAACTGACCAATAAGCGTGCGCGATAGATAAGAATCTGGCAGTTGCAACACTAGCGCGCGCTAAAATGACGACAGACGTTTTGATACTCTCATCAAACATGGTTTTCCACCAATTGTAACGCGCGTACTATCCCGATTATTTTATAAAACAACCATTGATGATCTAGAAAAGACTATTATCAAAGCAAAGTTATGAAGCGGAAGGTTGTGATACCATAAATTTGGCTGTAATATGTTATATATTTCTCTTGCAGAGATGCACTGAAATACTTAGAAAGAGAAGGCAGTGGATCGCTGTTATTACCAAGTGCATCAGGGTATGCCATGTTTGAGTGTTAACTTTACGGATAAGTACAGCGAGGACACTTGAACCGTGAACATTTTGTGTTTCTTTGACACTTTTTTAACACACGTTCTTTGAGTGAATCGATTTGAAAACATTTTGATTTTGATAATTCAGTGAATTTGAGTTCAGTCCTACTTTTTTAGAGTATTTGAAGCAGTAGAAAGCTCAGAAAATAAAAAGCTAAATAAAGACAAGTGTTCATGGTTCAAGTGTCCTCACGGTAATCCTGTTTTGTTATCTCTTGTCAGAACTACACTATCTCAAAACTGTTTGCTTTACAGTGATAATGTTTTTTTTTTAACTTTGGTGAACAACACTAAAATAGAAAAAAGTTACTAGTAAATTTTCGACTGAAATTACAGTCTTCTTCAGGAGCCGGTTGCTCAAAGCTCGATTGGTGCTAATCCTGGGTTAACTCTAAAGGTTTTTTTAAGAGTTAACCCAGGATTAGTGCTAATCGAGCTTTGAGCAACTCAGCCCAGAGTGTTAGTCTGTTACCGGCATAAAACAAACTACTATGGTGCTGTTTTTTATTCAGTGTGGCTGCTAAAACCTTTATTTAAGACTACACTTAAATCCTTACTTCCTGAACATTTTCCATTATTTGTTCCAGTACCTTAAGGCGCATTCAGTTTTGTAATGCACCATATACAGAACTGATAATTCAGAATCTTCTCTGTGTCCTTCAAAATTATTTTACCCACACAGACAGCCACATCCTGCTTGGTTGAACTCCCTACCAGATCAGTGCTTGTGATTCATGATTTCCGCTTTTGTAGAGTTTATCAAGCTGTTTTTCTGAAACCCACTAGATGTTCTTATTGAAGTACACATTGTCTGTACTGATCACATACGTTTATCACCTAAAAGTATGAATGTATCTTTTTCAGGCACCACTTACAAGCACTTGCACATACAGCAGTAGCAAAGTACGTATTCTTATTGCGTGTGGATAATAATGGATGATGATGATGTTGATTTTGATAGCAGTGATGATGACGATGGCAAATTTTGATGATAGTGATGATGGATGAAGTTAAGGGTGATGATGATGACGGCAGTGTTGATCATAGTCATAATGATGGTAGTGATGGTGGTAGTGATGATGATGATGGTGGTGCTTTGCTTTATTTTTGAGGGTAAAAATTCATAACTTTCATTAATTAATTAATTAACTAATTATCTCTAATTGCAGTTCTGAAGGAATGAACGACAACGAACCGCTCTTAAGGTAATAGCCACATTTACGTTCAATACATAGACATTTGCTCATCCCTTGCAACATAGACGAAATGTTTTTGTTCATAAATGGAAGAAAGCATTTACACAATACATTGTGAAAGCGTTTTAAAACGTTTCAAACTCTCACATGAATCCTGACTGAAATTACATTTTTTTAAAGAGGAATTATGGCTGTTTTCGTTGGTTTTGCATAGCAACACTTTAAGAGCCAGGAGGGGGGAGAGTTGGAAGTGATTTTTCGTTCAACACGGCTAGATTTCATTTCCTCGTTTTCTAGAATAGTAAAATTATCGGTACGTAAATGTTGGCACTCATTTGTTCACTGTTGTAGCTGATCTCCGCTGTTAGGTTTACCTAATTTTTATATTGCTGGATTTTGTCTTCATCAGGGGCGGAGCGTTTCTTCGTGTTCCAGATATTGTCGTTAGAGATTCCAGAGCTTCTACAGGTAAGTCAGTTATTTCACAAAAACAACTTGAAGCATTTAAACACTCTTGACTGTATTTTGTATTTTCAACCTTTTTTATTGTTATTTTCACTCCAAGCTTTCGACCAACGTCGCCATCTTCGGGGCAAATGATCAGAGCGAAATTAAGTAAGTTATCCATGATTTCGTTCTTATCTTTTTTCCTGTGGCCACGTTGGACGAAAGCTTTGCGTGAAAATACCACTGCACTTAGATTTTATTTTTCATTTTAAAAACTATTACCCATAAACCTTGTTGGTCGTGCAATGAGAATATATTAATCTACATTGGGCATTTTTCCATTTTCTCTCTTTTTGAAATAGGTGTACCCTGTTTTGATCGTTTAATCTTTTCTTTCAGAGCCTTCAGATAGTAGTTTACAAGTATCCGACACTCCTCACATGGATATGCACAATCTTACTAGTCTACTGGTTAGGTCTAGAAAGGCTTTTGTAAGTATATACCTAACTGCAGAAACGTCCTGAGTTGTCAGTGATTTAAGTACGTCCTTATGGTCCTTAGCTAAGCAATTCCCCTAAATAATCATTACTCACCATTAACAAGTGAACATATTAAAATTCGTGAAAACGACTAACTTGACCACTGTTTACCGTCGTTTTCTATTGGTTTTATTTCATCGCCCTCATTGAAAGTACCAGAGCAACGATATTGTAGATGATGACTATGAACACAAACAAAATCGTGATTTCAAACGATTAACATTACTGTTTACAATTGTTTTCTATTGGTTTTATTTCAGCGTCCTCATCGAAAGTTCCAGAGAAATAATATTGTAGACGATGACTATGACGATGTGTTAGGAAGCCATCGACGAGCTCCTTAGTAAGTACAAGTAGTCTTTTCCTCCTCAGGCGCGGATCCAGAATTTAAAAAAAAGGGGGGGGGGGGCTTTAATAAAAAAATGATCCGGAAATATTGAAAGAGGGTTTCGCTAATAAAAAAATTACTGATTATCGATCAAAAAGTAAAAGAATTATCTATAAAAATATATCAAAAGTCGGGCACCGGCTCCCCCCCAAAAAAGAAAAATAATGAAATTAGAATTCGCTGCTGTGTATTAATTTAGTTTTTCTCAAGTTTTTGAGAGTGATTAGCTAAAAACTGAAAATGAAGGATAACAAATCGATAAAATTCAACTAGTGGTCAACTTTATAAGTATATTCCAACTATTCCAAGTTTGTCAATAAATATGAAAAACCGCGCAGAAGGTGGAATTGAACCACTCCGACGCTAATCGGCTACGGGTTTGAAGCCCGCACCCCACACCAGTGAGGCTCATCCGCGCATTTATCTTTGCTCCAACTCACCTTTTATACCTCTACCTATATTTTCGCCTTCACTTATGGGCGCAAAATTTTCCAATGAAATTGAAGTCCTTGTAATAGAAGTTGTTAACGCTTGAAACACTTCTTCAGGTAATTAAAAAATAATTTTTGAAACGTTTGAACTTTTCTGGAAGATTAAGGGGGAGTTAGGGAAGGAAAAAGTATTGTTACGCGCATGCGCATCTCAGCGTTATTGAGTTTAAAATAAATTTTGTTGGTTTAGATTGGCTAAAAAAGTTATTATAGGTTTTAAATTAGTTTTATTTGGATAGGTGGAAAGTAGTATTTTACTAAATTACTCTAAGTTATTAGAGTATATTTATTTTATTGTAAATATAAAGATTTATGAATATTAATGAGCACATGAGCAGCACGTGCTGGATTTGACCTTTGTGAGCTCAGCAGGTGTCGAAATAGAATCGGAAATTACTCGGAGTTAACATACGTTAGACAAAAAAATGACAATCGATAACAAATCAATAATAGGTTGATTAAAGTCAATATGATTTTTAAACAATTTTTTACATGATTTATACGATGGCCTATTTTTATTTTAATCATAGAGTGATCAAAATTAATTCGTGAAAATGTAATATAAAACGTTTATTGTGGTACAGATACTGATAAACTATTACTAACATCCATTATCTTTTAAGAATGTGTTTGAACATGTTTTTTTATTTTATTTTAGTTGAACTATAAGTAGTACAATGTATTCCAGTTAAATTATAGAATTTTAAAATTATTATGGAAACAAATGATGATGGAGTATTACTATAACGTTTTACAAAAAAATGTGATTATCTTGAGTAATTTGAGAATATGATCATTTTCAACGCTGAAAATTTATAAATTATTAATGTTTGTTTGTTTGTTTGTTTGTTTGTTTGTTTCTTTGTTTCTTTCTGTCTGTCTGTCTTTTTGTTTATGTGTTGAATGTTTGTCACATAATTGTTTGTTCGCAATTTTGCGATGACATTCAAACAGCGGGTCGCAATATTTAGTAGAGAAGTAAAGTATTGATTGCATTTCCTAGCGAATAGCAATCTACATAACTTTCCACAATGTTGACGTCCATTTTTAGATCATTGATATTTGATTATCACTAATCAAATATATTGTTTTTCTCATTTTTAGTCGTTCACAGCCTATGCGCTTCAAAGTGCCTCAACTAGATCCCGAAGCAATGAGACCAAAACACAAACACCACCATCGACATCATCGCCATCACCGCAAAAGGCACTCCGGTAAGGGACAAGAACTAGAGGGATTTCCTCCCAAGAAAAAGCTTTCTACAATATTCGAACCTAGTCAAGAAGATGAAAATATAGGTGAAGAAAGGGAGAGAGAAGCTCTTGCTGAGCGGGAAAACACGCGACAGATGAACGAGCAAGATGAAGGTATTTCTTTCAAGGCCGGTCAGGTCAGGTGGAAAATAGGTCGACAGCTGTCGGAAGAAGATCCAGACAAAATACGACGTTTAAGAGAGAAAACGAAAAAACCTGAAAAAGACAAAGAAAGAGAGAAAGAAAAGGAGAAAAACGAGAGTGACGACGAATCTAGCAGCTCAAGCTCCAGCGATGACGATTCGACTACAAGCGACGAACAAGACAAAAATTCTAAACTAAAAACAGTAAAAGAGGAACCTTCTACAAACAGCATTGAAAATGAAAAACATGATGATAAAAAGAAGTCGGAAGATACCAAGGATGGTCTTGCAGAAAATGATGATCAAATCGAGTCGAAAAAGAAGAAAGATGATGATCCCGATGACTCGTCAGAAAATCAAGGAGAAGACATTCCTATGAATGTCTTTGTTAGTTCTTTATAGGTTTATATATATTCAAATTTAGTGTAAATTCAGATTCCGTATTCGAGGGTCTGGATGTGAAATGGTGGGTCTTCGTATATCAGTTTATAGTTAAATGTTTGCTACGACTAGCAACAGGTAGCCCAAGCTGCAGTTGGTGGTTAAATTTCTGGTACACCACCAAAAGTCAACAGCTTGGGCTTCCTGCGTTAAAAGTGAAGCAAACAGAGGAAAGTTAGTGTCAGTTGGCAGTGACATTTGATATCATTTGTCAGTTGTCAGCTAAAAAAAAACATCCAGACCCCCTTACACGGTTTTATTAATTTTTTTGCAAACGCTGCCTAATTATTTACAAACTTAATACAGTAAAAGTAAAAGATTATCACAATCATGACAATCGTACAAATTCAGGCGCGGATCCAGACAATTTTGAGGGGGAGGAGGATGCACAACCCCAAAAATAACCGCTGAAAGTTGAAAATAGAAAAATGATAAAAATATAAAAATTAGGAGTTTTTACCAAAAGGGGGAAGGCAGCGGCCCCTCCCCTGAATCCGCCTCTGAAATTCAATATACTTATATAGCTCTAAATGAGTTGATAGTAGAAATACTGCATTAGATGCAACGATGATCACAATATGTTAATGATAATAACGACAATGAATATAATATTTTGATATTACAAAATTCAGTTATAAAAACGAACGTTTTAATTCTAATGCATCTGGCATCTTCATCTGCATCGTGTTGCAAGTATGCAAATGTCAATTGTTAATCCATGCCCGTAGCTAGATTAAATTATTTACATTATAATGTTGACTTCGTTCATAGTTATTTCATAGAGTTAGTAGCTGTCACAAACCTAGTTGTGTGGACTGTACATTTTGAACATGTTTACATTTTTACTGCAATAATTGTCGTTTGTCCCACTTCCCCCAATATTTTCAGCCTAATATCATAAAGGCCGGTTGCACGAGGCTTGAATAAAGTTATCCACTCCATAGATTTTCTTAAGAATGTATCTCATAGATAGGTATTTATCTGGTGAATGGCACAATCCAAGCTTCGTACAACCAGCCCCAGAATAGTAGATGCTTTTTAAATTCATAAATTAATAGTTATTTCGATGTTATAGAGTACCCCGGGGGGGACTCCGGGGATAAACGATCGGGGATACTCGTCGGAATTTTTTGAAAATACCCCTAAAAGATATCGGACGTTTTTCAAAAAGGTGTGACTTCACAAATTTTTCATCCCTATTAAAAAAGATGCCAAAATCATAAGTTTCAGTGGCTTTCAACCCCCTTTAAAGATACCAATAAGTAAGAATTTGCCACATTTCATATTTTTAAGCCCAAAAAGAGACCAAGTCGACGATTTTTACCCCTTAAAGATACGATGAGCATCCCTGACCGTTTACCCTTGAAGTCCACCCCCCCCCCCCCCCCCCCCCCCCCCGGTAGAGTGTATGCACTAAAAGTGTGCAACATAAATACCACTAAACAGTGCTATTTTATGCTAATTTTGCTGTTTTCTTTTGTTTAATTAGTGCCATTTACTACTAAATGTTGACAACTGTTGCACACATTTAGTGTGTGCACTGTACTATGGTTTTGTTTGGACACTACTTGGGGCCTGTTTATATGAAGCGAGTCAGCCCGGTTAAGCTGGCTGGTTTCGTTTGTTTTTACGCTCTGATAGCTTGAACACAAAAAAAAAAAAACAGCCCGCTAAACCGGGCTCGCTCGCCCTAATATAAACAGACCCTTAGATCTGAATGATGCAAAGTGTATTGAAATGTTCGTTCGTTAAATCCAAAATATTTGTTGATCAGAAATATAACATAATTATATCGACCTGTTATAAATGATCGTGAAAGTATAATTTATCTGTATAAAAAAATGTTTTTAAATTTGAATAATTGAAAAATATCTGATGTAAATAATTAAGTATAAAATAAAAATGACTTCGTAATAGAAGATATATAGGATATTTATGAAAGGTATTAGTATAGGAAAATTCAATGGATGACGATATCGTTTTTTCGAGTGAAATTCAATGTGGAATTCAAGAGTCAGGAATGGAATTTTTGTTGAATCCATATCTGAATCGAAAGTTTTCTTTTCTAGGTGTGAAATGAAAAGCGTACGGGCTACCTGTGTAACGGTGAATTCCACGCTAAATTCATCTCCTCGATAGCCAATCAGCGCGCAATTTTCGATTGAGATGTGGGATACTACAGGATATTTATGAAAGGTTTTAGATATTACAGGATATTTATGAAAGGTTTTTCATTTGCCGTCTTTACGATCAACTCTATAATCAAATTGCAATTAATCCCTCTTAAGAAACATCTACAAACATTCTTTGGTAAATCTTTACACACAATATGTACACAATCAGCTATGACACAATCACTATAAAAAAGTACTTTCTCTATTTAAGCCACGTCCTCGGGGGTGCACTCCCTTGATTTACTATACGGGGACGTTACGCCAAAACAGGGTATGGTTTTTCGCCTTCACGTCTTGAATAGGGTATACAATTTACTTTACGTTGTCTTGAATAGGGGTGTACTTTACCTATCTTTACTATATATATGTATCAAACAGAGTGTTAACTAAAATACGCGTTAAATACACGTTAAATACCCTTAAAGAAGCAACATGACTGGTCCCGCCGCAATTCATGAATTATTAAGAGATCGTCCATATAACAACCAGGCAGAACCAGGCAGGAGGTGATAAACCCGATGTCGCCAAACCTGCTTATATTTGGCTCACATGTAGCACTCAGTGAGCGTAGTATGTGGTAGAAGTTTCAGATCATGGTATTGCATAATCACGGAGTTGACCACCCCCCCTTGGTTTTGGAGCATTTTCAGTAAATTTCTGTTATTTTGGAGTGAAATTTTGAAAATTCATAGAACAACAAAAACATATCTGACGGCAATCAACTTTCTGCTATTGACTACTTGGTATTTGGTCTTACAAATTATGGGCAAAACAAAGATGTGAATTGTTTGTGGTTGTCATGACAACGCCATTAAGAAAGTACATTTTTCAATTTTTCAGCTACGATTCATTTTAGTAAACTTTGCACACAAATAAATCGCAAGGCCAACTTGATGATAGCAAAATTGACTTATAACTAATAAATATAACCCTTTGGCTATGTAGAAATGTAATAAAAGTGGTGGGTTTTTTCTTTAAATTTTCTCAGTGAAGCATTCAATATACCTAATATCTTAAAATTGCATATTTTCCATAAATTCAACAAGAAAAATAAAATATAAAGCGAAGTCAAAACTAACAACAATCACATAAAATGATTAATTGGAGATGTGTATAACGAGTTTTGAACCAAGTGGGTACCAAAAAAAAGCATTTTCAAGACACAAACCTCACTTTAAATAACGTCCTATGACCAATTTATGGTTGAAATCGATTCTAATCGTTTCTATAGATTTCGTATATTTATAGCGGACCTCCGCGCGGGCCGAAGGCCCGCGCAAGCGGAGCACCATAATTAAGAGAAAATGGTAACCCATCGAGTTCATTTTTCGTGGACCACCACAGGAAGCCCGCTGTACATCCTTCCGTACGAGCGTGCCCACAGCGCGAGAAGTTGATAATTTAGCCTGCAAAGTTATTTTTGAGCGAAAAAAAAAAACACGAGAGAAAGAATTTAAAATTCATGTTTAGCTGTTAAAATTGGGCTTTGATGCTTAAATTAAAGCCATTCAAAGATAAAGATTTTACATTTTTTTCGTCAACAAAGTGTAAACTTTATCAGCATCATGAAAACATGGAGTTTATTTGACAAGTTTGCGAGCTTCAGGTTGTAAAAGAGGCTGGATTCTTCATGGATTCTTCGCGGCGTTTTTCAAGTTTTACTTATCGACTGACCTACTTTTAAAAGTAAAGAGATGGACGGCCAACAGAAGTGCATATAAAAGTACGAAAAACAGAAATATGCAATGCAAAGGACGTGAATAGCAAGGTAAACACGGACACGAAGGAAAATGACTATGGATTCATTCATGAATTTGTATGACAATTCAAGTTGAATGATAATACGGAGAGCTCTAGGATCATTGCAGACTTATGAACTATGTACAACAAAATATAGCTTTTCCTACAACACGTTTGTTAACAAAGTAAGACTGCTGGTTCTAGTGATGAAAATTTCGCACAATGTATGATCGAGCAACAAGAGTCCCATCTAGATAAGACAAAGCTACACTACGCCGTTTCATTGACCTGTGTTATCTTTTTAGTGGTGGTGAAAATGCTTTTTCACTTTAAAAATTCTAAAAACATGAGCATAATTATTTTGATCAGAACTTTGGACGAACATTTCAGCAAAAAGTGTAAAAAGAGAATCATGAAACCGGTTGATTCTTGGTCTGGTTTGTTCGCCTTGTACGTAAGTTTAGTTTCATGTTGATTATCGAGCTTTTTGGCGGACTACGACAAGAAGTCTAATGAAAATCACTTAGTTATCCTCCTCAACATATTTATAAGGTATGTTTATATTATTTTCACCGATCCTCCTTGAATTTCTTTGTTATTATTTGCATAAAAACAGTTTGCAATAATTCCTGCAAATGCTTTTAATTTTTGTGAGGGGATTTTTCTCTATCGCTAAGATCATATTAAAAATGTAACAAACAAAATGTTGTTGCTTTTCTTGCATGCACAGAGATTTGAATCTTTCGATCGATGATTGGATTAATTATCCCTCTCTCTTTTAATCACTCAGTTATTCATTTAGTATTTGATTTTCAACTATAGTTATTTTTGATTAATTGACTGATTAATAATGGCCTTGAGGCTTTTGTGTTCGGACATTTCTTGAATGATAACTGACATTTAGTAATTGATAACTGATGAATGAATGAATGAATGAATTAATGAATTAATGAATGAATGAATGAATGAGTGAATGATTAATTCATTGTGTTTAACGAGCCTGATTATCGGAGGTCCGCTGTTAGGCTTGCCTAATTTTTATATTACGACTTTAATATAGCGACAATGCACCTCAGAATGTTCAATTCATTAACATGAATTAATTTTGTGCATTATGTTTGAAAATCTTTGGGGAAAAATGAGAAAAACTACATTTCTTTTTACGTACCGTTTGTTTGTTTACAGCCGCCATATTGAATAACTAAGGAAGCCCACGCGCAGTACAGGAAGCCCACTCACAGAGTCGAATCGACCTGCGGATTTCTACTTTTTTCCACCAATTTCAGCTTATCTATTTATTTATATTATTCATTTACTTATTTGATTCACTAATATATTTTCTCATTTATTCATCTATTTAACTATCTTTTTGTTACATTAAGTTATGAATTCATGTATATATATATATTTGTTTTTCATCTCATAATTTGTTAATTGATTCATTCGTCATGTTTTTTATTTGGTTTTTATTTATTCATTTATTTATTCATTCATTTTAAATTGATTCATTCATGATTTCAATGGTTCATTTATTCATTCATTCAATCATTTATTCATTTTTTCACTTACTCAATCATCATAGTTCAATAAATCAATGAATGATTGATCAGGAATGAATCAATGAAGAAATGAATAACGAATAAATAAATAACTGACAAATTAGTAAGTTAGTAAATCAATTATGTATTAAATCATTAAAACATAAATGTATATATGTTGTTTAATTTATGTACCAGTGTCCGTTTTCAAACGCACATTTGTGATCGCTCTAGCAGTACTTTCAACCCCTATTGACGTCAGACTCTTTAAGGGACGTACCATTAAAAATGTTAAGTGAAAAACAAAAAAAATTCAAACACGGTTTTAAAGTAAAAAAAAAATACATCCAAATATACAACCAAAACTTGCAAAACAACAACAACAACAACAACAACAACAAAAAAAAAAACAACAACAACAACAAAAAAGAACAAAAGAAAAAGAAAAAAAAGAAAGAAAAACATACAAGCCCAACCATCAGAACCAAAAATGAAAGTCCTTTGAATGTCATACATCTCTTTTGCAGTTTTGCTTATTTTATCAGTGCTAGTATTCAATAATTTCTATGAGCGCAAGATATATTGCCGTTATGTGTCAAAGTAAAGAAATAAATGAATGAATGGATTCATGAATGAATGGATGAATTAGTTAATGACAGAATAAGTGAGTGAGTGAGTTAATAAATGAATGAATGATTAATTGAATGAACAAGTAAATGATTGAATGAATAAATGAATGGAAAAAAACAAATAGTTTAATAAATAAAAAAAATGAAAACAAATTATGAATTAATGACTTGATAAATTAATAGTAGAAAACATAGATAAAATACAAATTCAACAAATAAATAGATAAATTGAAAAATAGTTAACTCAGTCATTTTATCAATTAATAAATAAATTAATAAATGAAAACTTAAATTAATGAATCAAATAAATAAATGAATAAATAAAAACCAAATAAAAAAAAACATGACGAATGAATCAATTAACAAATTATGATGAAAAAATCAAATAAGTAAATGAATAATATTATCAATAAATAGATAAGCTGAAATTGGTGGACAAAGTAGAAATCCGCAGGTCGATTCGACTCTGCGAGTGGGCTTCCTGTACTGCGCGTGGGCTTCCTTAGTTATTCAATATGGCGGCTGTAAACAAACAAACGGTACGTAAAAAGAAATGTAGTTTTCCTCATTTTTTTGCCAAAGATTTTCAAACATAATGCACAAAATTAATTCATGTAAACGAAATGGACATTCTGAGGTGCATTGTCGCTATATTAAAGTCGTATAAATATACGAAATCTATAGGGACGATTAGAATCGATTTCAACCATAAATTCGTCATAGGACGTTATTTAAAGTGAGGTTTGTGTCTTGAAAATGTTTTTTTTTTGGTACTCACTTGGTTCAAAACTCGTTATGCACATCTCCAATTAATCATTTTATGTGATTGTTGTTAGTTTTGACTTCGCTTTATATTTTATTTTTCTTGTTGAATTTATGGAAAATATGCAATTTTAAGATATTAGGTATATTGAATGCTTCACTGAGAAAATTTAAAGAAAAAACCCACCACTTTTATTACATTTCTACATAGCCAAAGGGTTATATTTATTAGTTATAAGTCAATTTTGCTATCATCAAGTTGGCCTTGCGATTTATTTGTGTGCAAAGTTTACTAAAATGAATCGTAGCTGAAAAATTGAAAAATGTACTTTCTTAATGGCGTTGTCATGACAACCACAAACAATTCACATCTTTGTTTTGCCCATAATTTGTAAGACCAAATGCCAAGTAGTCAATAGCAGAAAGTTGTTTGCCGTCAGATATGTTTTTGTTGTTTTATGAATTTTCAAAATTTCACTCCAAAATAACAGAAATTTACTGAAAATGCTCCAAAACCAAGGGGGGGTGGTCAACTCCGTGATTATGCAATACCATGATCTGAAACTTCTACCACATACTATGCTGACTGAGTGCTACATGTGAGCCAAATATAAGCAGGTTTGGCGACATCGGGTTTATCACCTCCTGCCTGGTTGTTATATGGACGCTCTCTTAATGAGTTTGAGAATATTTAATCTCATAGAGCATAAAGTCAAAATGAATAATATTGACATATCGGTATCTCTACGGATGGACAGGGTCTACATTTCACCAATTTCTCATGAATAGGGTATGAATTTTCGAGATTTTACTGTATTAGGTAGTCAAAAATTGGTGCTCAATCTTGCTTATTGAAGCAAAGTATACATATACTGGCCCCGGGAAATGAACCGTAGACTGACACCGAAAAGTTTATGTTTATACTTGCATGTATTGTATATGTCAATATAAAACGTTTTTGAATGGGAATCTTGCAAACTAAAGTTTAGTGTCCACTTTTTCGTGAATTTTCTCAAACTTCAATGTACTTTTTGTACTGTCTGAGGTAATCGAGTTACTACTAAAACGTGCAAGCACAGGAAAACGGTTTTTGTAAAGAGCCCGAACTCGTTGATTAAAGCCGAACGCTAATGCAATATAAAGCCCTTCTAAGCCGTTAAAAAATACAAAAACGTACCAAAGAGACTTTCCAACAAAAGGGGCAGCAAAACCAAATATCCACGTAAAACCCATGACTGAAGCGATACGAACGTAGATCCAGAAAGTAGATTTGCGTTCTTTGTGATCTGTTGCGGCTTTTGCTTGCGCAGTGCTGGATGCGATCGCCTTTAAAGTCAGTGCGTAAAAAATAACGTTGAATGTTAGTATAAAACCAACTGGTATTGCCAGTAGAAATAAAATCGCTTTTGGATTCGACATCCAGCATGCTTTATGGCCTGTTTTGTATATGTAGCCAATATTGACCGTCCTGGTTGCATCCAAGATGACGCAAAATGTTACGTATAACATAGATGATAGCCATCCAAAAGCCATGTATTTTAAACTATGCATAATTCTACCACGCTTTGAATCAGACACTGCGCGAGTGCCTCTAGCAGCGAAGGCCTTCCAAGTATCAAATGCGATGATCGACGTCCACACGAACGACACCAGGAAAAGGTAGTGGAGAAGGACAGCTATGCCATTACAAGCCATGGGTTTGTCTGTCTGTCCACTACCAAGTATCCACAAGCTCTTTGCAAGAAGAATGGAAACGCTGAGGTTCATGAGGTTAATGCCTGGTGGCGTTCGCAGCTCAGTGAACAGGGAATAGGTTATCAACACATAAATAAGAGAAACAATAGATATCAACATACATACGTACGTCATTTTAACAAGGTGGGGGTCCAGTGGCTTTGCTGCTCCTTGCTTATTATAAGAGCTAGAAAACATTTCGCAGACGTATACGCTATGATTCGCCCAAATGTAACTAGACAACCCAAATACCTTCTCAGAAGAATTAACAAATAGAGATTTGTTCTCTAGTACAACAAACTCTCCTTCGTGTCTTAAAATCCATTTTCCAGAGCAATTTGGAAACCAATGATCTCGGCAGATAAAAATTGCTTCGCTGTCATTTGGTTTTGTATCATTTGCAGTGTAAAACTCGCCAGATTTTATTACTTCTCTAGTCTTTATGATAACAACTGCTGAGGTATCTCCTGGTGGCACTCTGTATTCATTTCTATTGTATTTTTGTAAGTTAGGGCAGCTCAAAATTCGTTTTGTAACTTTAAACACTGTAAAATTATAAGAAAGGTATGTTAGCTGGAATGGATTCGCAAAATTTGTAATCCTTTCAAAGTAATGATCATTAGCAGTTATTAGCGATCTACGAGAACGTGTCATGGTATTATTTTGTCGGAATGAAACGTTAAGGTTAAATTCAAAAGAAAACAAAATGGACGAAAGAACACCAGTCTTGCAATTGCCAAGTTGTTGTTCTTTGATTTTCAATACCTCCCCAGCAATTTTGGGATCGAATTTGGCATTTTGCATTTTGATCCTCATTTGAAAGTCAACCGGAACAGATGATTTCATCCACAATATCACTTTGTATTCCTGATGATTTGGATGTAGTAAAGCTTGGGGTGCCTGTGATCGCCCCTTCCGACAAGTCTCCAAAAACGGATCGTAGAAATGATTAAATGGGCAGTCCACCTTCACAGTGCCACTTTCCTTTCTGTTATCTCGAAAGTCAAACACAATTGAAAATGGTTGAACTGCTCGGAAAAACCCACCAGGATCAAGCAAGGTCAACGGACCACATGGATGTTTGCCAGATCCTCCACAAAGATCTGCACAGTGCTTGTTCTTATAATTGCTATGTTTGCTTGGAATGCTAACGATTCCAACAGAACCATTAGTGCATCTCCCATCAGAATCTTCCTTACATCTGTAACTGTCCGGTTCTTCAAGTGAGAGACAGAAACGTCTGGGTGCTTTTTCGGAAGCATACCAATATATATTACGCGCTTCACAATAATCAAACAAGAACTCTATCTTCTTTTCTCTACTTAATGACTTTGGTGGGATGATGGAGCATCCAAAGAAAAGCTTATATTTGCCAAGGGTTTGAGGTTTGATGCCATTACACTGTGCACAGAATCTGTTATGATAGACTGTACCATCGCTAGTATATACAGGTAGATACTGGTAGTTATCTTTAGTAATCGTATTGGCAGCAGAAAGGTTTCTACACTGGTAGAAGGTATCATCTTTCGGCCAGGACTTTTGACATGATCCGATCATCCAGAATCCATCGATTCCTGTTAGTTGTTCTCCCTCATAACATTCCCATGATCCTTTATTGGCCCTAGTTATCAAACTGATTTGGTTGTTCATTTGCGATTTATTCGCAGAACAGTATTCCTCGTAATCTGCGCAACAGTCTTTGAAAAATGCACAGTCCCTATCACAGAAGCAAGAGAGTTGATTGTCTAGTATGAACCGACGTGGTGTTGAGCAGTTGTTTCTGCAGGACAGTCTTTTTTGACAAGTATGGTTTCTTGCGGACTCGGGTGAAGCTACGCTGGAATTGTTGTCCACAACAGGTCGAAGCTGTCTACGATATCTTGGAGTTATTTCGTCTTTCCCTAGAATGAGAAATAGTCCGGGAGGTCAGAAGATGAATTCTACTTTTATCGTGCCCCTAGAGCACATCCCAGCCCTGAGCTACAAATTCATTATGCTTGATTTGCATTCATAAACACTCTAAATGCTATGTGTTCAACAAAATGGACGGCTTTAGGAAGTCTGGCTTTGCTATTGTGACCTTATTAGTCATAATACCAGTGAAAGGTCCAGCTATAGCGATACTTTATGTTTACTAACAAAGAAATTGTTATACTAATGTGCAAACCAGAACTACAATAAGCTCTATGGAAATACCGGCAAGCACTGTCTGGTAGCACATGAATAACAAAGCTTACGGCAGCTGAAGTATCGCTATAAAGTGCAGGCAACTCCCTCTAAAAAGGATTTCAATTAAGAGCTTGTTTTTCCATATTTTTTGCGACTTGTCCCCGCGACTGGTCGCAGCGACAATTTCTCCCCGTGTGTACTAAGCATTTTTGTCGGAAATTGTTGTCGCTGCGACAGAATTTTGCCCCTGCGACTTGTCGCATGAAACCCAACCGGTTGGATTGTTGAACCAGTGTACACTGAAGCGACATGTCGCGGGGACAAGTCGCTGCGACTAGTCGCCTAGTGTGTACCGTTTTTTAATAAACCTGGAGGATTAGAACTTTGTCTAATAAATTTCATCTGGGTTTGTTTATGGTCACCAACAACATTATTATACATTATTATTATTCTAATATATTATCAATTAATTTGTACGTTTGCACTAAAGAACACAGCCGAATTAAGATTACCACTTTGTATCCTTCACCGTGAACCGCTGAGAATTACCTTAAACATTAAAGACGTTGTCCTTCGCACAGCCATCGTTTCAAATATATATTCGGTAATAGCTTATCTTATTTGAAAGTACGTTTGAACTATGTTTGGTGTTTTTCTTGGTTTTTAAAGCCTTAAATCGTCCAAAACTTACAGGAATTGTAGTAAAAACACTACTTAACAGGCCGCTATCTTGTATATGGTCTAAATGCATTATGGGAGCCAGATACTGAAAAACACAGGGTTCCCGCACGAAAGACAACAATTTTTTGATATGAGTTTGTCGCTGAAAAGAAAAAGGTGTGCACGGTCATTTTTAGTTGTGCACAGTGATATCTTTTTTTCAGCTTTGCGTCACTGTCAGCTTAGCAAATTTAAATTCGAAATGCGAGAAGTAGCAGTCAAGAAAGGTTATTGAACTGGACAAAGAATGTCATTGATTATCAATATTATTATCATATTTATTTATTATTATGGTCGTGTTCATTGGGAAAATATTAGTTTCAATCTTTCCCTTTCTCGGATTGAAATTTTATTTTAATTTTGATTAAAAAATGTAAGTCCAAATCTACAGCCTGACAAATATGACTCATGTCTTTTAATATAATCATTATCTGATCTAACGATCACGATAGGGCTGTATTTCATTAAGATTTTATACAGATGATTATCGTTTTTCACGCGATAAAAAAAATATCCTGTTGATCTCGAAGCCAATAACCAAGAACGCTACTTTCCATCAGACAATCATATATGATCCAAATAGTGAACACTCTCCAAAGGAAGAGCTTCTCCTTTACAAACGTGGAACCGGGTTCGATTGAACTATTATTGTCTAAAATATGACCTATACTTTCTAACTCATAATTATGAAATACTTGGCGCACAAATTCAATCAGTCAATTTGATTATAGGGTCCCTTTTAGTGTCAGAGAATCACACAAAGATAAACGACGGACGTAAAAAGGGTCTTATTACTAGCTTCATATTGTGACACTGATAAAAGCCCAAACACATTTGAGGTATATTAAAAAACAACTCAGTCAATCGTGAAACTCTTATTGATAAGCTAATCAGCCATGAAATAAAATTTAGAAAACAAACATGCAAACATACGAATTCAGAATTTGTGTGCAGTAATATTAAACTTCTTGTTTACTAATATCATTACTAAATCTTAGTTTATTAAAAAGACCAAAAAGCTATTAGAAAAATCATGTACAAAACTGCATACGAAAATGAAAGAAAATACGTCGAGTCAAGAGCTTCAGCCGCTTTGATAAAAGGGAGCAGTAATCAGCTATAAATGGTCATGCAAATTAATCATTTTTAGCTCTTTGTAAATATCTTTAGGATTATTTCCTCATTGCCCTGCATGTGTGCGCAGAAAATCTTAGCACAAATTACAAGTAATTATAAGAAAAAGTATTTTCAAAACAGCAAATTGTACATAACATATCAAATACATGGTTTTTGATTAGTGTAACTTTCATAACTTAATCTTGTGTTTTTAACCTTTGTTATTTCTACTTCACTCACCCCGATATTTTTAATAGTTCTCTGTTCAAATTTTGCTTACGCAAAATAGCTTTTTAATCAAAAGTAAACCTTTGTTAGCAATGAGACGAAATCATTCCTACCTTTTGTCTCACCGTCTTGTTCTCCAGAAAGACTTTCTTTTTCAACGTCATTGTCGACATCAATTGTCCCAAAGGTACCTTCTGAATTCGCTGTTACAAAGCTACCGACTTGACGAGCCCTACTGTTAGCTTCAGCAGTAAAATGCTGAAATACGCAAAGTAAACTCCAAACTAATACAAACTGTTTCAAGATCATACTGCCTTTAGTGTTTTCTCAATTTTTGTTATCAGTCATGCAATGTCGACTTTGAACGAATATGTTCTAATATTATTAGATTAAATCGTTTAAATCGAGGATAAATCAGGCTCACATTGGTGCTTGATAACTACAGCCGTAAATGATAAACTCTTAGACAATAATTATATTTAAATGACTATGACGTCATTATTATCAAAGACGACTACTTTGTTCAGCGTAAATGGAAAGACTCCAGCGTCATTTTATATGCATGATCAAGTGTGCATCCGCTCTTTAACAATGGCTGACTAGTTCCGACATCTTGTGAAGTAGTCACTTGAATTTCTTTGTCACGATTGGCAAAAAATGAAATTGATTGATTGTTGATACCATGTACATCAAATTAATTTGAAAATTACCTATGAAGGTGAATTTTATCTACAAATTACAAAGTACTAAAAGAGGAGGAAGGAAAAACGAGAAAAAAAGAGAAAGAAAAGCCCCGATTCTTTGATTAGTTAGTTACTATCCAATAAAGAACAATGAATAACAAAAAAATAAAAATAAATAAAAAATAGGCAGCTAAACGAACAAGTCAGTGAATCAGAAACAACAACTAATTAAATCTCACACTCATTAATGGGTAATATAGCTTTTCAGGATTCATCGAATTTTATACGCTTTTGCACACGCTATATTTATAAACATTCTTTTAAAAAACATGATTAATGAATTTGAATTCGCTGCACTTTTATAGGCAATACGTTTCATTTGTTCATTTCATTTGTCCATGAATTGACAGTTTAGATATTATTATTTAGTTACTATTTATTCATTGATTTGTTTCATTTACTTCAATTATACTTATCATATCAAACAATTGAATGCTGTTCGCGCGGGAGCCCTGTGTTTTTTAAATTATGGGCTTTTTCACGAAACCGAGGCTGCAAAGTTGATCAAATGTGACAGACATTTTGCGATTTTGGATTCTCTACAATATCTGGCAGTTTTCTTCTAACTTTAAGCCTTCAACGCTAAGAAAAACGGCAAATAGGAGTTCCAGCGTACTTCCAAATAAGGTAAAAATTACCAAATATGGTCAAACAAAATGGCCGATCGAACAGCATTTTCCCTATAGCAATTGTTTGATATTGAAAAGATAATTTGTATACTAGATCAAAATTGATTTACTATACAGATACACGAATAATAACCTAGCATATTTTAATGTATATGAAAATGAATACAAATTTAAATGAACTGAGATGTCTCAAGTAAACGCTCAGTTTCATACGAATAAGTATTTCCTGAAATTGACACGAGGAAACCAGCGTGAAAAAGTGAATCAATTAGATGAAATGAAACACTGTCTTTTCTATTTTATTCAGTTACAGCGAGGACACTCGAACCATGAACACTTTGCTTTATCTAGGATTTAGTTATTTTCTGAACTTCATACTGCTTCAAACACTCTAAAAAGGAAATGCTGAACTCAAATATAACAAGAAGTGATCAAAATAAAACTTATTTCTAATCAATTCACTCAAAGCCGGATACATTAAAAAAAAATTATTAAAAAAAACACAAAAAGTGTTCACTGTTAGAGAGTGCTCGCTCTTGAAAAGCAACCGTACATATACTTATACAATCCATCTATCCCAGAAACGTGATTTCACACTAATTAAACTTCGAAATTGTACACAGTACGTACTCTTCCTGACGGATTTGTAGGGAACTGCCTTGAGACTATGAAATGATAACTGATTTCCATTGATTTTAATTCAATCATAACCTTTTCAGTAATATATGCGTTTATTTCCTTGAATCTAGAGCTTCCACAAACAAACAACATAAGCACCTAGGCGTGAAAAGGAAAACAAATTTCTAATGAGCAGTACATACATACAGTGGCTTAGCCTGCACCTGATGTTTATATTTGATGTTCTAAAAGTTTACACAATATAGTTAATCGATTGTTCACGAATGATTTTGTGACTGATATCATTTTCAATGAATTTTTCAAGCAATACTGAACTTCCAACTGAATTTTAATTATGATGTCCAATGCAAAATAAGAAAAAAAAATGTTGAGTAGATGTGTTCTTATTTTCTCTTTACGATCTGAAATAGAACGGAATGGCCACACTTTCTCTATTTATAATCAATATCGTAGTCAATATACTTTGGTTCTGTCATCAATTATAGATAACAGTTGAAGCATCTTTATCCTGATTCTTATCCAGTTCCTTCCTCCCTTCCTTCCTTTTTTTCTTTCAAATTACTAAAACAATAAATTGTTATGTTTTGTCAAAAAATAAATAAATAAGTAAATAATTAAAAAATTGAAGGATTACGAGTTTGAATTTTTAATTGATCAGCTGTACCTCTTTTTTATTGAACAGAATGAGCGAGTACGACACAAAACGCACCGTAGTATTACGAGGTAAATAAATACAAATATGTGCCTGTTTGAAAAAAAAAACTTGAGAAGTAAAAGAGATAAGCAAGATTCAGTGATTGAATTTAAATTATTTGTGGGAGAAAGTTTTTTTTAGTCTTTATGAATATACCCTCACTGCTGAAAACCATTTATGAACAATAACCATCCATCACTAGCATTCTTTTATGCAGCTGACATCAGTGCTTAAACTTCTGTTCCTTTATCAATATTATTTAATATATATAAGTGAATTTTTCACCAAGCTATCGGCATACTGGCAAATCAACCAAACAAATGAATGAGTAAAAATGAATGATTGAACGAGTGAATAATTGAATTGATGTATAATTAACTGCTTATAAAATGGTCCAACACAAATGAATGAGTAAGTGAATGAAATATTGAATTTCTAAGTTAATGAATTATCGAACGAATAAATGAGCGTAAATAAGTTGATTTTTTTACAGGTCTTTATCTTTTTTTTACTTCCTTCATGCCTGTAAAACCTGATTACATACTAAAAATATTAGAGATTAATGTAAAGCGCATTGAGACATTAGGTGAAATGCGCTATATAAGCACTACTACATTACACTCTCTACACTTTGATAACATTTTCTTTTTTTACTAGGTCGTGATGGTCGTGATGGGTTGCCAGGGAGACCAGGTATATATCATATTTGTAAATAGTTGAAACGCGGTTCCCATCTTAGACACACATTTTCAAAGCAGAGACTTCACTAGCGTCCCTTTGCAACGGATTTTAATTTTTGCCGGCCTTCCTGTTTTTTACCCGACCGTCCGGGATTTGACTGTCTGGGATGAGAGAGGGTTAGTCACTGAGATCTGGGAGTGTTCGGCTATAATTCACAAAGACTCGATGAGAACAAATTAGGAATTGTACAAGCTGCTAAAAAAACATAAAATTAGGCTGACGTCTACCTTTATTCCCTTATTCTTTCAGGCAGAGATGGGGTGAATGGTAAAGATGGCGCTGTTGGTCAAAGAGGTATACTCTGTCTTAGTTCTGTTCTGATCAAAGACCGCAACATCTTTTCTTTTTCCACTGAGCAACTAGTTAAGGAATTTAAACTTCAGTTTAAAATGTAACATTTAATCTTTGGGAGTACTAGTGTGTAATTAGGGAACTGGTATTTTTTAGGGTACATAGGAAAATATTGTGAGGGGTACTTGGAAATAGGAAAACGTTCTGTGAGACTTCAGAGTTGTATACTGATTGTGGAATATATTGGTAGCATATAGCAAGATAGAAAAATGCTGATCTTATGCATATCTTTAGTATTCTTCTTCTTTATTTTATTAAAGTGCCCCCAATTATTTTGTCCACTTGTGGACTGCTAGAGTTCTACGAAACTCAAATAAAGTGCATTATCATTAATTTATTGACAGAGTGAAAAAGCCAACCAAAAAACTCTAGCAAACAACATAAACCAGCAGTCACTCGAATCATCACAAAACTCTTGAATTGACGGGCGTATTTCTCCCTAAATTGGCTGTCAATGTTTCGTGAATTCATCATATACATGATTACTTACAGGACCTCCAGGTGCACAAGGCAATCCGGGGACTAAGGGTCCTATGGGTCCACCAGGTCCTAAGAGTGGTGGTGTTAAATACGTACGCTGGGGGAAAACGTCGTGCCCTTCTGGCGTCGATCTCGTTTACAAAGGTAACTTGACCTCATTATGTACACAAGCAACTTGTCTTTGCAAAGATTTTATCATCACTTGTAAATATATGGTCTTACAGACAATCGACAAGTCAGTTTTCTGCCGTTTTCCTCAGTTGCTTTTATGTTGTTGAGCAAAATTTTTATTGGCAGGCTTTGATTCTTGATATCCCTTGGCTGATGTTATTCTATGCACTTTTTTGTGATTTCTGTTGATCTGTTTCTTATATATTTTTGTTCGTTTTCTCTCACATCAAACGACCAAAACGTTTTTCTTGGCTCTGTTTTTGCCTACAATTTTAGGCCGTATCGGAGGAGAACATTACACCCACATAGGTGGAGGAGCCGACTATGTGTGCTTGACCACTTCTAACCTACAAAACCACGAAGCGCCGTGTGCTATTTGTCACGTGAATACTCGAAACACAGAGCTCATGATACCAGGAACGTACGAGTGTCCCGCGGGATGGACCCGAGAGTACCATGGTTACCTGATGTCATCATATCATGGCCACGCTCATCCAACCAAATTCATTTGCGTCGATCAAGACGCTGAAGGTGTTAAAGGCACTAGTGCTGATTTAAATGGTGCGCTACTTTACCCCGTGGAGGGGGTATGTGGGGCACTTCCTTGTCACCCTTATGCCACCGGAAAAGAATTGACATGCGCAGTTTGTACCAAGTAGCTAGCTGGCTTTGATTAGGGTCGATTACATGAACATTTTCAGCCAAGGTTAAATGAGAGGAAAAAGTCTTTTGTCTTTAAATCAAAAGGGACATAAACTCAAGAGCCTTCTTCCTTTCATTCCGAGTTGAAGATGTCCATGTAATTGGGTCTCCAGTTAAACGATAAAAAAATGCCATTATAAAATAGTATGATAAATTCTAAAGACATAATCAAGCTTAAACAGATCTACAAACATGCTGTGTAGAAAATGAAATTAAATAAAAGATAAAACTCACATGTACTTGTTTATGCCGTTATATCTTTTGATCAGGCCTTATATAGTTGTTTCTAAGTTGTTTCCGTTTTTTACAGATGTTTTCCCTTTTCTGTTAACTCAGACACATCAACGTTTGCCACCGATTACCACTCGAATGATAACTAGCCATCCACAAGAAATCATGATTCATAGAGGCGGATTCACGGGAGAGGTCGAGGGGGAGGGGGGCAAGTCGCAGCGACAAAATTCTGTAGCGGCGACGACAACTTTCCGCCAAAAATACTTAGTACATACGGGGGGAAATTGTCAGTGCGACCTCTCGCGGGGACAAGTCGCAGTAAATTTTCTTCTAGTGTGTACCGACCTTAAAGCGCTCTTTTCTTGGTCATGAAAGCCGGCACGTATCATTCCAATACCAAAATAACCTAAGTGGTCAAATCTCTATTATTTCACATGAGTTTTCTTCTTTCGCTTTCAATTATAGCTGACAAAAGTCTCAGCATATTGAATGCAACTCCAGTCGAGTCTAAGTCGCTGTGAGAATTACACTGAGTCAATATTTCTTGATTGTAAATTAAGATTTTCAAGCGATGTTTGTCGCTGTGTTTGTGAGTGTTTTTCTGGCTGTGGCGATACAAGCCAGAGACGACGATGACAGTAACAAACGAGTAGAAACCAGAAACCAGCTTTCAACGTTGACCGACGCTTTCAACAAGATTGCAGAACTTGAACGAAGGTATAGATATACCACTAAAAATACAATTTCCACTTAGTATTACAATAGTTTGAATTTTTTAACTCATGCTTTCTGGAAAGGAAAAGACGAACATTCTATAGAACTCACCACTGAAAGCAAGAAAGTAATGATGCCAATGATGGCATAATGTCGGTTTCGATCGAAAGATTAAGTTTTTGGGTGTGCCCAGATCGAAAACCAGTTGATAGATGCAAAGCAAGTTTGATGCACAAAATACTATCAAAACTAAAATGTCTTTGGACTTTAGTGGAGTCGTGCAAGTTGAAATTCATTTGTTACGAAATCACAATCGGTCCATATATTTTACACTGTAAAAGGAAACCACTTACCCCAAAGTTTCATTTTGTATCTTGCATCAACTTTGCATTATCTTCCCACCTTATAATTATTCATTAGTCCCACAATTGTGTCTAATAATGTATTTAAAAATAATACTTTTAATATTGTCAACTTATACACATGAAAACCAATCGCACAAAAGGAGTATTATGGCGCAAACAAATTTGGGTAAATCATGATCCCTCTGGTGAAACATTTGTAAGGCTCCTTTCGTTATGCGTTGCAAAATATCAGCTGGCGTAAAAAAAAACACTCGAATGTTGATAAGATGCTAAATAGGCCGAGTCGTCTTCACAAACCTTTGGAACTCGTCGTATAAATATGTTATTATTAATAAAATTGATTTTAACTAATAGGTTTTATATATTGCAGAATGAGTGAATACGACACAAAACGCACCATTGTACTCAAAGGTATTGATAATAAAACCGATGTTACGTCATGAAAATTGGACGGATCACGTAAGGTTGAACGTGTGTATGTGCCAAAGGGAAATGTGCAAAGACACCAGTATTGATAGAATAAATATAAACCAATCTTGGTTAAAACGAGATTCAAAGAAGGTTTCAAATTGATAAACACTTTACCATATACATCCATTCATCCATACTTCTTATTTTATTCTTTATGATTTCATTGTTTCCAGGTAGAGATGGTCGTGATGGGTTACCAGGGCAACCAGGTACTTTATAAAAAAAGCATTTGATTGGTAAATGCCACAGAACGAAGTTTAATTTTCGTATTCACTTATCAATCTTATTTTTTCAGGCAGAGATGGACTGAACGGTAGAGATGGAACAGCTGGAAAAATAGGTATATGCGCTCACTATGATTAACGTTGTACCCAAATATCATATTTGCTTCACATTTTCCAATCAGCCAGCAATTTGTGTTTTCTAGCATAAAGTGTTGGCGTGCGCGTCATGATCAATACGTCCTTCAAAAATAACTAACAATTAAGCTTAGACTCAACTTATACTTGGATATCATGTGAAGGGAAGGGGATTTTTGAGATGCTCTTTCCTTATTTAAAACGATCTGCTGCGTTGACGCTGAACTGTTTGGAATATTAGAATGTTGTAGAAGGTAGATATAAATCTAAAGTGTAAAATAAAATAAAATAAAATAAAATAAAATAAAATAAAATAAAATAAAATAAAATAAAATAAAATAAAATAAAATAAAATAAAATAAAAGTTTGAAATGCACCATAAAATTAATTATTCTCATAAATTATTATCAACCAATTACAACCGACCAATCACCCAACCAACACTTGCAGAGAAAGGTCTTCTTACTTTGTGAGCCATGAGCTGCTTATCTCATATCAATTATTGACATTCTTTATCATACACGTTTATAATACATTTTCTAGGACTGAAAGGGGAGCAAGGCACCAAGGGAAATCGGGGTCCTATGGGACCCCCTGGTCCCAAAAGTGCTGGCACCTCATATATCCGTTGGGGAAGAACGTCTTGTCCTTCTGGTGTTGACCTGGTCTATAAAGGTATCTGTACATATGATAGTGATATGGCTCTATCTCATTTAAAACTGGCCAATTTTACAAACCAAAAGGAACAATCATGTTTTTAATGTAGTCAAAAATGTCTAAATGACCGCTCTTCTCAATTTTTTAAGCAATATTTTAAATTTAACAATCGCCGTGTATTGAGTCAAAATAATGTACTCTATGTTCCTAAAGTCCGCACAGAAACAGCAAAAAGATCTTTTTATTATTATGGATGTGTAATTTATAATCAGTTGGCCTCGAAGTAATTAATAGCGGAGCTCCGCGCGGGCCGAAGGCCCGCGCAAGCGGAGCACCATAATTAAGAAAATATGGTAAACCATCGAGCTCGTTTGAAATCGACCACAGGAAGCCCGGATTTCAGGAATACGTACGTCCGTCCGTGTACATTCACGCAAAATTTGCTGACCAGTTTTAGTGGGCGCAAAACAATCAATTTTTTTGCAGTTTACTGAAATTTTTCTACAAAATGTATTTCTGCACTGGACAAAGAGCATGAAAATGGTAAAGCTAAGCTGCTGACGGCTTGAAGAGGTTTGACTGCGAAAGTGATACAAAGGCCGCGGCGTGAAAAAGAAAAATATCTACGATTCAATGAGAAAAAGCTTCAAAATATTCAGTTCACTGACAAAATGGATAAAATTCGCTCGTGCCGCTGTTTTTAACTATTCAAATGTGCATTCATGCAGAGCTGTTAAAACTTTATTTGATACTTCATTCAATAGTCATTCAAAGCTGAAGATTTTACAAGTTGTATTTTCTGGAAGAGTTTATTTGACGGCAAGTTTGTCAGATGGTAGTAAAACAGGCCGTATTCTTCGTGGATTCTTCGTGGCGTTCTTCAATCATTACTGATGGACTAATCTACTTTTAAAAGTAAAATCAACGGCGACAAAACGTTAATGAAAAAAATATGCGCTGCATTTGCAGGCAATTCAAAGCAGGTGAAAAGCAAGACGACGAAGACTCACGAAGGCTAGATAACTTCACTCTGTTCATTCATCATTTTTTTACGAATAATTCATAACACGGAGAGCTTTAGGATCAATACAGATTTATCAACTATTCACAACAAAAAACTTTTCATACAAGATGTTTGTCAACAAAGTAGGACTGTCAGGTCAGGGAAGGAATGAAAATGCAAATTTTAGCACAATGTGTGATCAACCAACACGAGCTTGCCATCGCCGTTCAGTTGAACTCAGTGTAAACTTTTTAAAAGGCGGTGAAAATGGTTTTTGATACTTTTAAAATTCTAAAAACATGAACAAGCTTATTGTAATCAGAACTGAGTTCAGTGGAAAAGTGACAGTACAGGACAAGAAACGTGGCGCCGTTATGTTTACATTTTTTGACGATCTTTTATAATGAATTATTTTTTACCATCCACATGAAAGCAGTTTGCAATAATTATATTCACTTGTTTTTGTAAGATATTTATCCATCGTTGATATCTTTATGTGTGTGGGTTTTTTAATTTGATTCTTGTAATTCTTTGATTTGTTATTGAAAATAAAACGCTTGTATGAATTCGTTAGTGTACTCATCTGCTAGTTAAAATTTCAAAACTTCATACTAGCTATTTTTTAATTACGCAGTATTTACATTTGATAATTACAAATTCACAACCGTTTTAGATAGCTAGATTACCAATAAGTAATTCCTTTCAAATTTCACCAGAAAAGTGAAACTTTTGTCGAAATTATTGTTATAACATTTTTTTTTTCAAACGTGAAAGAGCGTAAAGCCTGGTTTCCATATAATCGCTACGATCGCCACAATCGCCACAAACTGAACTCGATCGCCACGATCGCCCAGATAGAATTCGAGCGATCCCAGCGATCAAGATCGCCACAGTCGCCACGATCGCTCAGACCGCTGATTAGTGGTTTCCATATAATCGCTGCGATCGCTCGTCACTTTTTCCGGCAATTGTGGCGATTGTGGCGATCGTAGCGATTATATGGAAACCAGGCTTAAAGCGAGAAGCGCGCGGGATTTGCTTAGAACTCAAAGAAGCCATTTTAGTGCTTTTCTAACTTCTCATTGGACAATCAATTTTAATTGACAAGTGCTATTTTTACCATGCATAACAACATATTTTTCGCATTTTTGCGTATAATAAAATGTTGTCGCATGCATAAAGCTTTGTGCATTTCAATTGATTATATGATTATTTGATCATGAAAAGAAAATAACAGCAAAAAAAAAAAAAAAAAAAAGATCAACAATTTGATAATTGGTAGTGAATGAACAAATGAAAGAATGAATGATTGAATAAAAAGTTCATTTCATTAAATCGGAGCTCCGCTATTAGGTTCACCTAATTTTATATTATAGTTTTTATCTATTATTTATTTATTGTATTATTATATTTTTTTTATTTATTTTTTATTAATAACTAGATAGTAATTTTATACATGTAAATAGTATTGATATTTTTTATTTGTTTTTAATTGTCATTATATAAACACCCTTATTATTTGATTTAAGTGTAAATGATTGGAATTAGATTTAGAATAATTTATTACCAGGGCTCCCATTGATAACAGGGTGTTTTCATCCTGAAGGAACTACCCTGTTTATATAAAGGTGTTTATCTATCTATCTGATTTCTTACATGTGGAGATGTATTGGTTTTCAAAGCTTCATTCACAATAAAAAAATATAAAAAAAACAAGAGAGGTGATGTCCTATTAACTAGACCCTGAATTCAGGGTTTACTCGTGCCCAAGAACGGAGGTTTCTTAAAAAAACTGAAGAAGAAAAAACAAGAAACAAAAAACAAGACAAAACAAAACAAAACAAAAAAAGTTGAAAAGGAAGGAAAGTCATTTTATTTTTATTTCTTCGGTAATCATGTTAACCTACTGCCTTGATGTAATTCTTATCCCTTATTCCATTCCCGGTTTTAGGAATTTCTTTGAATATAGCCCATAAAAATAAGGCCAATATATCCCATATGTTCAGTTACTGACAAACACATATCAAACTGTTCATTTGATCGCATGTACATGGACTCCATAATTCATATTTAAACATTTTAAACATAAGAATGAAAACAAAAAAAATCAACAACTCGACAGTGAAAATGACATAACAAGGGTAAAATAATAAAAAATGTAATTCACGCAAAAACTGAGCTGTTTTACAACAATATGGATTTTATTTTTACAAACATTTTGCAAGGTATTTTAATAGATTAAATTTTCTTACATTCAACACTACCGAATATACTAATAACAGCAAAAAAGAGTTACCTTATATATCCAGTCACGAATCAACAACATGCAATTATCTCTAGCAGATTTCTTATACAATTTTTGCTTATTTTAACTTTGTCAGATCGAGTATACTGTCACTCTCTTCGTTAATTCCGTTAATTTGATGCTAAGACAGGAGTGGCGACCATGTTGGTCTCTTCGTTTTTCACTGCCAGGGCAGTTTCCTCACGAATGGAAGGAGTAGCGACCACATTTTTGCTGTTCTCTTCGTCTTTTAGCTCCTAAAAGAGCTCCCTTACATTGGGAAGGGGTATTATCATGGTTTGATTTACTTTCATCGCCCGCAAAAACAATTCGAACAAGCCAGATCGATGAAAAATCCCTCGTGGTTGATTACTAGCTACATATCTTCTTCCCTCTTCTTCTGACAGAAAGGAACGCCTAGTCACAACTGATTCTCGCTTCGTAATTAACTAGCTTCCCACGGTCAAACGACGAGTAACATAGGGAACAAACGTCGTGTAAACAAAACAAATGCTACTAAAATCGAACCTATGAATATACTGCTAGTTAGATCTCTTATTTGTGAACAGGTTACTGCAATTTATACTATTTTGTAGTTTGTTTTGTCGACATTTGGAATAACGCATGACATTGCGCATGTGCATGTGTAAAAAAATAAACAAACTGAACAAGGGTATTTTTTGCAAACGACCGCACAAAAAAGACAATAGAGTCTAAATATCGTAATTTCTTGTATAAACAAAAAAACTGATTTGGTATACGACGCTTTATTTATTTTTTTATTGGAGTTAGAAATTATAATATTCCCACACGTTTCACTGAAAAAAATCGCAGAGGGATAAAGTCTGAGTTCTCACCATACGTGTAAGGTTAATGGATGGGGAGGGGGAGGTTAGATATAAACTAGGATAGGGAGGGTGATGTTGGACAATGACATAGGCAATTCAGGCTTGTCTGAACTTGCATAGACTTTCGACTTGGAATAAAAAAAAAACTGAACCTAATTTAATACTCGTGCCCTCGGCCTAAGGGCCCGGGCACGAGTAAAAATCTAAGGTCTGAGTAACAAAATTAACATCAACAAATATGCATAATGATTTTTTGGTCAGATAGTCACTGTGAATGTTTACACCAAATTATTGCTTGGTTGGTACAAAGTGTTTTGTCTCGAAGTTTAGTTAGAAAGGGTTGGGTTTTACAATAAGATAGTTTGTCATGGTTAAAAAGTTTGTATTTTTTTAGATTATGCTGCTTTTGTTTAATAAAAAAAATAATTATTTTTCGTTCATTTTAATTTTTAGATTCGGATTTTTTATTTGCTTATTGTTGTTGTTTTTTTTTAATCGTTGTCTTAAACTATTTCAGGTCGTATCGGAGGAGAACGTTACACTAACCCTGGTGGAGGAGCTGATTATGTGTGCTTGACCGAGTCTCCTAAATATGGAAACTATAAGCCTGGTAATCAGTACGCCGCATATATGTATGGTACTGAATATGAAGTATCTCAGTTTAACCCATTTACTACCTCAAGCCTCCACGATCACGATGCTCCGTGTGCTGTTTGTCACGTGCCTACTCGAAACACAGAGCTCATGATACCAGGAACGTACGAGTGTCCCGCCGGATGGACCCGAGAGTACCATGGTTACCTGATGTCTTCGTATTATAATCACGTCCATCCAACTAAGTTCATCTGCGTAGATCAAGACGCTGAAGCTGTCAAAGGCACGGGCGCTGGTTTAGATGGAGCACTGCTTTACCCCGTGGAGGGGGTATGTGGGGCTTTGCCTTGTCATCCATATGTTACTCATAGAGAGCTGACATGCGCAGTTTGTACCAAATAAATGGCTTTATTTCAAATGACTCGACTAACTAAACTCTTTATCCGTTGAGAACTGATTCACAAACATGCTGTAAAATCAAATAAAAAAATGAAAAGTATATTTATATGTTCTTTCGCGCGGACGTTTTTTTTAAATTAAAGCAAAAGTGGTTAAAATGGTTTATTGAATATATGAAATGACACTTCATATTTGCAATGAAAAGAAAATTAGGATTTAGATTAACATAAAGTAATGCCGTGGTGCTGGATGACCGGCTGACAGAGAATCCGAGTAACAAATGTAATTGTTACCCCTCTATTCCGGACAGTACTGGGACCAAAGAAAATGTCCGGTTTGGAGAGGGTTCCGGTTTACTGATGTTTATTTTACAAGAGATATTGGAAAAAGCTGAATTCTGGACCAAAAAAAAGTTGTTCGGTTTAAAGAGAATTTTGGTATATTGAGGGTCCGGTATAGAGGGGTTTCACTGTATATAATAAAACCATATTTACAAGAGAACTCCAAAGCTTAAATTCAAGGTGTACAAGACAATTATAACAATACATGATTAAAATTTGTAGTCATGGATAAAAAAAAACTATTTTTGAATTTTTTCGTGTTACATTTAAAAAGTGCCAATTTATTATTAGTGACGAAGCTGAATGCCGTACATATCCAGTCTTTACTGAAGAATTAAGCATGACAACTTTGATGTAGGATTGTTTTTTTATAATTTTCTTTAAATATTTCCAGACAAAGATGTTGCTTTTTTTCTTCCAATGTGGGATAGTTCAAAACATCACATGCTAATTCTTTTTGAAAACGTTTAGTGCCTAGAATCTAATGTTTTTTTGTTTTTTTTTAATTTTTGGTTGCAAACTTTCTATCACACTTTGAGTCACGATCTAAAACAATAATAGGGCTGACATTAAGTAACATTTTATGCCGTTTTATGCCCATCATTTTCAGTTTTCAATATATTTGTGATAATCATTTTTTCAATATATTGGTAATAGGGAGCCCGATACGATCATAAATTTAAGAGCCACATTTTACTGAAGTTTCTGCGTAGGAAGGTCTAACAGAGTGAACTGAAACGCAAAAGCGAGAAATAACGCCATCCAGAAAACGTCATATCTTGTTGTCACACGTTAATATTACAATTAGGAACTTGGTATAAAGACCTAGAACGCTTAGAGCTTTGTATCCATTGTCGAATCAACAACTACACTGGAATTTGTAAAGGTTGTTAAATGTCCTCTTGTGTCTCTCTTTCCCCTGCCAGACAGAAGTCGCTTGTAAAGACGCATTACTCGCCTGTTAAACAAAAACGCCACAGCAATGTAAACGCCCTGTAAAGTGTTGAAAAAAACGAAAGCGAACCAGAGAAAATTCCAACCAAATGAAGCAATAAATCCGAAAATCCACGTAAAACCCATGGCGGATGCGATGCGAACATAAATGCCAAAGCTTTTTTTGCGATCTTTGGTATCTGTAGCAAATTGTGCTTGGCTCTTGGCTATGTAAATAGCTTTCGTGGTCAAGCAATACAATATAATGTTAAAGAATAGAATAAGAGCCACTGGAATGGCAAATAAATACAGAACAGCTGTAAGGTCTGACATCCAACAGACATTGGTTGATTGATATCCGATACTGACCACTTTGGTGAAATCGAGGATGACACAAGTAGCCACGTACACCTTAACAGAAAACCATCCAACTGCCATATATCGTAAATTATGTGACAGTCTTTTACGTTTTGAATCAGTCATCGAACGCTGTCCTTTAGCAGTAAACGCACTCCAAGTGTCAAACGCGATGATCGACGTCCACACGAACGAAACCAGGAAAAAGTAGTGAAGAAGGATAGCTATGGCAGTACAAGCCTTGGGTTTGTCTGTCTGTCCACTGCCAACCAGCCACAAGAGTTGTGCAAGAAGAATGGAAACACTGAGGTTCATGAGGTTAATGCCTGGCGGTGTACGCAGTTCAGTGAACAAGGAATAGGTGATGAGGACAAACACCAGAGCAACGATTGATATTGACATTCCTACTAGTGTCATCAAAGATAAAACAAAGTCATTGCTATCAAAACTTGATTTGAAAACGCCATCATTTGCCTTTAAGTTTTTGCAAACGAATAATGTCTTATTTTGCCAGACATATCGAGAGGAATCGTACACCATTTTGGAACTATTGATAAAGATCGAACGATTTTCTAGGAATAAAAATTCCCCATCTCTTAAAGACACCCATGCAAAAGAGCAGTTGAAAGGCACACGATGTCGGCAAACCCGTATACTTTGGCTATCGTTATACGATTTTCCATTTATAAAGTAGTCCCTAGCACGGATAACTTCATCAGAATTTGTAATGGTGACAAATGTACCTTCTCTTGACATCGTGTACTCGCTACGGTTGTATGTCGCCAAAGCAGAACATTCTATTTTTGTGCTCGTGGCGTTAATAACAGTTAACGATTCACCAGTTATATTGATTACAAACGGCAAACTAAAGTTGACAATCTTTTGAAACATGCCATCAATATACCTTGTTTTATTATCTGTTTTTCGAAAGTGAAATCTTAGAATCAAGGAGCGGTTGTCAAAAGTCGGCTCAATTATTTGCTGTTTTGAAACGCGAAAGTTCCTTGCTATTTCAACATCCAAATTTGAAAGCACCATGAGCTGATAGCAATTTGATGTGTTATGAAACCAGAGGGCAATTTCATATTGAGCAAAAACGTGCGCAAGTGTGGGTTCTGTGTTAACATCTTTCAAAATGTGTCTGCAAGTTTTAGTTTTTATATCATATACTTTCCCAATGCTACAAATTGTTGCTTTGGGGGTTTGATCTGATTGTCTTTGAATTTGGAAGATTTTTGATAGAGGTGCAGGTAAAAGAGGTGGTGGTGCTGGGAGCATAACATTTGGAAAATTCGATGGCGTTATTTGTACGTTAGATGTCGTGGGTAACGCTTCGTCACACCCAGATACGAGACCTGTAATGTTTGGCCCACAGCGAAGATCATCGACTCTAAATTGCATATTGCATATAGCACAGTCTATGTTCTTGAATACACACCGATCATTGTTAACAATTTCTACTGTTCCATTGGTGCATTCATTATTGAGATATGCTGATGGACATGTACCTCTAATGTCAAGGCAGTATCTTCTCGGGCCTCCAATCGCAGGTTTCCATCCTTCCACAGTGCAGTTACTTTCAGTTGCATTGCTTGCACGGTTAATATTTAGAATTGATTTGTTGCAAGATGGAGATAAAAGCAAATCGTATGATGCAGTTCTGTTAAGATCTTCTCCATTACACTGAGCACAGAATCTGTTATGATAGACTGTACCATCGTTAGTATATACAGGTAGATACTGGTAGTTATCTTTAGTTATCGTGTTGGCAGCAGGAAGGTTTTTACACTGGTAGAAGGTATCATCTTGTGGCCACGACTTTGGACATGATCCAATCATCCAGGTTCCTTTGGTTCCTGGGATTATTTTCTTGGAAGCAAAGCACCTCCACAAATCATTAATGTCCAGCGCAGTTTTTTCTGTTTTGTTTGATAAGATACTTCGACTATTGGTGTCATTTTGCAATCGATTATTTTTCAAAGGTGCTGTATCGTTAAAAGTTTTGTGGGCTTGACAAATTTCTTTGTAATCTGCACAACAGTCTTGGAAGAACTCACAGTAATTATCACAAAAGCACGATACAGTGTCATTGTAAACAGCTTTTTGTCGATTATTACACTTGTTAATACATGAAAACTCTCTCTTACACTTTATAGAAGATATCGACTTTCGTATACGATGGGGTTCCAAACCGATGTTTTCCAACACTATTTGTCTCAAGGTACCGTTTGGAGATGAAATAGCTGTCTGACTGGAATATTGTGCAAAACCTCTTTGAGTTTTTGTGGCTGTGAATTTCCACGATGAGTCAGACTTTTCCGTTTTCACAGAAGTGGTGCTTCTCTTGAGATAACGTTCGCGGCTATTGAAGTTTTGAAAATTTAAACTTAAAATCGCCAATAACACTATAGTGAGCATAATAACAACAGAAACTCTCCACATTTTGACTAGTTTTGCTTCTGAAAGTTTGGTCCAGAATTGAGATTTTCTTAGCAAAGAAAAGATGTTACTTAATAGTTTTTCAATAATGCTTGGTTGCTAGTTATCTGAGAATATGGACCGTAGAGTCAAAACCAGTGGGTTAAATTCTTAATCTACGCCATCTGCAAACAGGTCGTTAATGCAAGTAACACTTTCTGTTCTTTTTAATTGGCTTTCGAATCATACAAAACAAAACGTTTGAAATTTAATTGAATATTGTGGATAATTGATCTGTATTTTATTAAAACTCTAACATGGCAAATGTCGATAAACAGATATCTTACATTTGGACTCAGAAATATGGTGCTATCGAAATTTCATGCAATTATTCTTGGCAAAAAGAATTATAAAGAACCTTTAGGCTTACAATTAGCAATAAAAATAATAATTAACGCTATTTGTTAGTACAATAGCTATGTGTGAAATTTCAATTTGTTAGTTCTAATCATCGGGATAAATAAATTAAACGACGAAATAACCAAAAAAAAGTAATTAAAAATCAAAATCAAAAACAACAACGTAGAATCAGTCAAGCATATCAATATATCGATTATTTTGTTTTGCCTCATATGCGAAAAGTTCAGTTATTTTAACTTGTTTTGGTTGAAGATACAAGGATAAACACCCGTATACATCGAGTCAATTTGATTCAGTGGTTTAGACGTTTTTCGTTAAGTATATGTGTATATTCAAATATGCTTTTTTCCTGAAAAAGAAAACACCTGTTTTGGAGAAGTCTCTTGATTATAGACTTCTAAGTCTGAAACATGTACAAAAGTTATGTTTGACCAAGTTTATTTATACGATCTGATCGAGCGTTAGACTGCAAATTCACAAAAACTCAGAACATCATAATTAGGGAATTAAACCAAAATCAAATGCAAAACAGGGCCATAACCAGAACTTTTACACGGGGGATGCACATGAAAAAAACCTGGACCAGTGATTGGTTTTTAGTAGCCTTATTTATTAGTAGCTGTCATATTTTGCACAAAGCCGGCGTGCTTTTCAAAAACCTGTATTACAATTTATTGCTCTTATTGTGCTGTATAGTTTTTCTAAATGACTTTATTCTTTGTATTTTCGGTGATTATTTTAGTTTCGTGCTCTTGATTCCAATTTTAAGAAAAAAATTCTAGTATAATAAAATGGAGATGGATGAGTGGACCTTCTAGATTTTTGGGGGGATGCACGTGCACCTTGTGCACCCCCCTTGGTTACGGCCCTGCAAAATAACCACCAAAAATGTACGTGCCAAGTAAATCAAAATGATACAAAACAAAAAACTGCTTATGTACAATTTATTTATTATATTTTTTTTACAGTATTGCAGTATCTACTCACATATTAGTGTGCATTCGGAATGCACTTGTGTATCGTGGTCTTATTTTGGGAGCCCTTTTGATACTGCGGATTCTGGTCCCTCAGGTGAAAACGTACATTGTGCTTAAAAGCAGGCTTCTCTTTGATTTTCGTTTACAGCTACAATCGTTCATGTAACCGATGGTTTGTCTCGCGGTTTACATAATAACTGTATGGGGTAAGATAGCTTTTAATACAAAGCATATTTCAAGATATTCATAAAAGTACAGTCTAACCTCAATTACCAGGTCTCAGTTATCCGGACTCCTAGACTCGAAAAACGATTTATATGTAATAAATACAATATGAGCGGCCGATCTGTATGGAATATACAATGTCGAGCCGAAGGCGAGACATTTTATATTCCATACAGATCGGACGCGAATATTGTTTATTACTTATAAAATGTCTAGATTAATGCAGCTATTCTAGAGTAATGTTTTTGAAATTAGATTTAATTTGGCCGAGATATTTCAAGCTAAACCTTAAGCAAATCAGGACGATTTCTGTATAAAATATACAGATGCCTTCACGGTAGTGATTTTCTATTGTTCTGGGTTCATTAATTATTCATGAATTTCATAATGTATAAATTGAAAATAAACGAATTGTGTTTTTTTATGTTGTTTTGTATTCTGGTAACTTGTTTTATGGGATTGTGCACTTTCTTTACATTCGTAAATGCATTTTTGCGTGTTTGACTTTTGTACGCTGGGTAGTCCTTCACAATTACTTCGTATGGATTTGATTATCTCGATTATCAACACGTTCGTTTTTTCAAAGTACGTATATACAGTATGAGCGGGCGATCTGTATGAGAATTTATAACAGCGAGCTGTATATTATTATTATTATTATTATTATTATTATTATTATTATTGTTTATCATATATATAACGAGACTTTCATTGCATAAAGGCCATGAATAAAACTCTGTATGATATATTTTCACATGTGGGAAAGCAATACGTCCAATCAGAATGGCGTATAGATTTCTCACACGTGAAAAATATGCCCAATCACAACGCGCAAAAAGGGGAATCTTATCCAATCAAGAAGCGATCTACAACACTTAAATGGCTTCTCGTACATTCTTGAATGGTGAAGCAAAATAGCCGAAGACTGGACTGCCGAGATTTGTCGCTCTAAAAACAACTGTTAAACACTTCATACGAGAACAAGAAAACAAGAATACGCTAATGAAAACGAAACGAGATGTCGCTCTTATGCAGACGTTTTTACTTTCACAAAGCGATGTCAGAGAGAACCAAAACAGTAGTTGAACGAATATGAGTCAAACTTTCTTCTTCAAGTACGCAAACTTAACAATCATCTGTGCTAGCTGCTGAAATTGTTAACTAAATATTTAAAATAATTTCAAGTCTCGTTACATATATAATAAACAAATTATAGCATGGAAAGTGCTTTGTACGGGATTTTTTTCACTAGTTGTTTGTATCATAAACTCACTCGCTCGTACCTCGCTCGTTCGTTTTATGATACAAACAACTCGTGAATAAAATCCCGTACGTCGCACTTTCCATGAAATAACCTCTATATTACTTATCAAATGCTTGCTATTTTAGATTTAAAATTTTGATATTAGATGTAATTTGCCGAGATATTTTAAGCTAAATCGTATGCAAATCAGGGCAAAATCTGTATTAGTATTTGCAGATGCCTTAACGGTAGTGATTTTGCATTGTCTTCGTATAGTTCCAGGTTTATGAACTATTAATAAATTTGATAACTTGGTATGGAGTAAACCAGATACACGATTTGTTTCAGTAATTCTGAACAATGATGCATAAGATTACAAAGTAGTAATTATGAATTGTTCTTGATAATATGATCTGGTTTCCATTCATGGCCAGAATAATCAAATAATATTCTTGGATGGCGCAAATGATAATCTCGCCATGGAAACTTGCGCCTTATAAGTTCATAATTATTATTATTATTATTATTATTATTATTGATGCCTTCTCCTAAGAATATATTAGTCTGCTATTTTTGCATCTCAATGCAGTCGAAAACATCATCTATGCATTTAGAATAAAACATACCAAACTGGACTAATAACCAATAATCCTGAAAAATACTTTTCTCGCCACTTTGGAGCATGCCTTTTGATTTGAATGGCTGACAAACCCAGAGACTACCAACAATCATTTATCCCCTCGCGTGACTTTTCGAAAACTACAAAGTACTTCGAAATAGTCTTTGCATCTGAGAAAAAGTTTTGTTCATGTATCATAGCTAACTTTGCAGCATTGTTTGAAGTCATACACTTTTGTTATTTGCCTTTGTACAACTCTAATCTATTTAGCTCAATCATTCAAAGTTTCTTTATAAGTAATTTTCTATTGTAGATCGCAAGGTTTTATAGTTCAGTATCCATACTTTCATTGTGGGTTCCACTTGCTCGGTTCTTTGAGGTTGCGTGATCTGTTAAGGAAACATTGTTTGACAAAAGACGTTTGTATAACTTCATTATTCGTTGGTTGAACACAAATGCTACAGCAATGTACACGCCCTGTAAAGTGTTGAAGAAAACAAATGCAAACCACAGGAAATCCAATCCAAACTGAGCAATAAAGCCGAAAATCCAGGTAAAACCCATAGCAGATGCGATACGAACGTAAATACCAAGACTTGTTTTACGATCTTTGTCAGCTGCGGCAAATCTCGCTTGGGATTTGGTAACGTGAATGGCTTTTATGGTTAAACTATAAAGAATGATGTTGAATGCCATAACCAAAGCGACTGGGATAACAAAGAAATAGAGAGTAGCTGATATCCAACAACCATTGCTTGATTTATATCCAATATGGATGACGTCAGTAAAGTCGAGGATCACACATATGGCTACGTACACCATGACAGAAAGCCATCCGATTATAATATAACAGAGGTTCTTAGATTGGCCGCGCCTTCCTTGAAAAGTAAATGCTCTCCAAGTATCAAAGGCTATGATTGAGGTCCAAACAAAAGAAACCAGAAAGAAGTAGTGAATAAGGACAGCTATGGCAGTACAAGCCATTGGTTCATCTGTTCTCCCACTGCCAACCAACCACAAGAGCTGTGCAAGAAGAATGGAAACACTGAGGTTCATGAGGTTAATGCCTGGTGTTGTTCGAAGCTCCGAAAACAAGGTATACGTGATGAGGACAAACACCAATGAAATAATCGATGTTGACAAGCCAACTATCGTCATCATAATCAGCGCATAGTTGTCCTTCTTATTGGATAGAACAATCCTAGATATGTTGACTTGATAACTACTGGAAAAGTTCTCGCAGACGTACAATATTGAATTTTCCCAAGTATACTCAGCTGGTTTGTACAATTTACTAGAATAATTGAGAAAAATTGACTGATTTTGAAAAACTGAATAGTCTTCGCCATGTAGTGAGACCCATACACCAGAACAGTTCGCAGGGATTGGTCTTCGCCGACAAACTATTATACTTTGTTTATTAGCTTCATCGATATAGTAGTCCTTTTGTTGGACAACTTCACCAGTCTTAGAAATAGTAACAGATGAGTCCTCTTTTGAAACCGTGTATTGACTTAGATTGAACGTTTGTACTTTAAAGCATTTTAATTTTGCAGTCGTAGCGTTAATGACAGTCGTCGTTTCACCATTTAATCGGATTTTAAAGGGAAACGTGAAGTTGAAACACCTCTGTAGTAATGGGAAAGTGTGGATGCTTTCATTATCTTTTATTCTGATGTGGAAGACAAAGGTAAATGTCATATTAAGGATGTGAGGTTGAATAACATGATCACTTGTAACACCCAAACCGTTTGCAATATCGGATTTCTCCAAGCAATTATGACAGTTTATGAATCTGTGAACCAATAAAACAATTTTATATTGAGAAAAGGCTTGATCATAGTAACTTGATTCTTGCTTTATAGCAACATACATCAATGTTTCCCTGCATACTTGTTTATATGTGTCAAAGACTTTTCCAGCGCTGCATGTCATCGTGACTGTCCGTAGTGTGGGTGACGGTGGTATGGTATGGGCAATTAGTATGCCATCAAATGCCAGTGGTTCTCCTGGGTCTTTTGTACTCGTTTCATCTCCCGGATGGTTCTGTCTAGGGGGGGTATATGGAGATGATTGAGTCATATTTGGAGCACATCTCAATCTGGACGAAACCCCATTGCATTCAGCACAATAAACATTCTTGAAGATCAACGTGTTAGTGTTCACGATCCCTACTGTTCCATTTATACATTTATCTTGGAGATATGAAGATGGACACTTGAACAAGACTTTAAGGCAGTATCTTCTTGGGTCTCCATGTGCCGGCTTCCAACCTACCGCGGTGCAGTTATTACCTGAATCTTTCTTTGGGCTGTTAAGATTGAACAAGGAATTGTTGCAAGAAGAAGATAGTACCAAATCGTAGGATCTAACCTTGCTAATATTTTCGCCGTTACACTGAGCGCAAAATCTGTTATGATAGACTGTACCATCGCTAGTATATACAGGTAGATACTGGTAGTTATCTTTAGTAATCGTATTGGCAGCAGAAAGGTTTCTACACTGGTAAAGGGTATTATCTTTTGGCCAGGACTTTGGGCACGATCCGATCATCCAGATTCCTCTAACTCCTGTAACGATATCCTTAAAGGGGAAACAGCTCCACACTTTCCTGTCGAATGAAGTCTTATTCATAACATTGGATGAAATATTTACATTTTGTTCATTGTGTAGTTTCTCATGAGTATTGTTATTTGGTGTTGGATGTGCTGCTGCTTCTACACACATTTCCTTGAAATCAGCGCAACAGTCTTGAAAGAATTCGCAGTCATTGTCACAGTAGCAAGATAAAGTATCGTTATAAGCGTTTGTTCTAGGATTCAAGCACTTATCTCTACAAGAATACTCCCCCTTACATTTCGACGAAAACGAAGGTACCGATCGAAGTTCACGACGCTCCCGATACACGCTTTTCTCTGCAGCTACAGATGACTTGATTTCTACTTTGGTTGTTTCATCTTTGGAGTTTCCTATTTTGCGAACCGAGTGTTTTGCACATACGTTGCTTGCCGTTGTTACCCCGGAATATTTCTTTGTAATCGAAATCAAGATTTGATGTTGTAGAGTAACGATTGTGAACAGTACCAAAAATAAACGAACTACCGTCAACATTCTGATATGCTTTTGTAGTGTTCAATACATAGTTTTAACAGAAAAGATTGAGATTACTGTTTTAACCCACTAAAACATATATAGGTATGTAGAGATTTCTTTTTTTGTACTCTAAATCGTCCACCTCTACTGAATACATCTTGATCAAATTCAAACAGCATCTTCCTTTGGAAGTTAAATTACAAGTTATGGTTTATATAGCTGGTTATTTGAACCTTTCATATAACATAGGGAGCAATTATCGATCTATTCAGGAAGCGATTTCGTATTGCTGGAGTTTTTCCATTACCAAAAAAATAATAATAATAATTATCACCAGTTAAAGAGAATCTGGATATTTCTTAATTGTAATGTTCATTGCAGCATATGGTAGACTTGATAATAGGGGAGATATCATTTACTTTATTGAATATTGCGATATTTGTGACTAAGCCACAGATTTAGAGCTCCTGCAGTACGATTTAATCACAAAAACTTCGACTTGAGACTGAATTACTGTTGTAAAAATATTTGATTTTCTTCAAATAAAAATGTTTTTTGGTAAAAGCGTGATAACTTTGAACATGTACCGACCATTTTTTTAGCCGAATCTCATGCTGGAGTCCCAAATACAAGGATGAGTAGTAAACTAGTTTTGAAAAGGCTGAAATTTATATATGCTATATAATGCATCAACAGACTATGTTGTGCTTATTATTCTAATCTTGATAGCTGCGGTATCTGCGCGAATCTAAATCTCAATCAAACATCGTTTGTTTTGTTCAGAAGGGTCCTTTCCACACACACACACAAAAATTCTCCGTAGAAACCTTATCATTGCGGAGAATCAGATCAGTTCACTTTTAAGATTGTAAGGCTGTAATCTAGTCTAAACCAAGGTATCTTATCTTAATCCGAAATATTGGTGATAAAACTGGTTGGTGATTATATTGAGCTTTATCGGTAAAAGTTATTATTAGAAGGTTTTTCTTTCAATAAGTTTATGGGCTTGATGACTGAATAAGATGTACTTATGACCCTATTCGAGTCTCATGCCGAAATTTTTGTGATTGAATTATATGCTGGAGTCCCGAATTAGAGTTGGCGTCAAAGCTTCACTTTGGTCTAAGCCATAATAACTGATCATGTAGGTAAAATGTTGCAACATGTTGTGAATTTAATCAGGGCTATCACACACCACTGTTCTACCGAAATAAAGATTTTTTTGGGAATTTCAACTATTGCTTTTATCAAAGACCGCCGGCCATAATTACTTTTTTTCACAAACCTATAACAAGTTTGACTCAAACTTGACTCAAACTGAGCATTGGTGTTAAAGAAGTAAATATTAATTCAAATATCATATATTATTTCAAAGACAATATCAGATGTTCTTGGCGGGACTCATAGTAATTGCCACACGAACGAAAACTGCCCAGGCAAATTCTTAAAATATATAATTGACGGATGTTTTGACTCAAAATAAACTATCTATCAGTCTCTAGTTCTGGAGCAGTGGTGATAGTAATCTGTAACTTTTGATATTAACATAGAAGATATTATGATAGATATCATTGCTTGTATATATATAGGGATGCAGTACATGGTAATTATCTCTTGTAATCGTATTGGCAGCAGAGAGATTTCAACACTGGCGGATGATCTTAAAAAACAACAACAACAACAACAACACAAAATATTCCTTTTGCACAATAAACACATTGATTTTAATCATTCCCGATCATCTACGGTTAACTGATCATTTATAAACCGTTTTTCATGTGTAGTGCACTGATTTGAATATATCCCTATCATGTCTGAGTCTAAGAACTATGTTTTACAGGCAATGGTAGTCGGAATATTTACAAACAAAGCTAAATAAAATATTTTATATACCTACAATTTCGTCTCCCAATCAAGACATTAACACATGTTAATCGATCGCACACACAAATAACTAATAGTATACTACAAATCTCAGTTTTGAATTTTCTTGCATGTTTGAAAAGCTGCGAACGTCCTCAAAAACTGACGTCTTCAAAAGACTTCTCCCACTGGCAGGGCGGCACACGTCATCAACGATAACTTTCCTAGTTGTACACATGATGCAACAACGTTAAATCTGGTAAAAGACTGGTCTCTATACGAGTATGTACGCTACCTTGATTCACTGTTTTTGTATCTTAGTGCAACAAATCTTTGACCAAAGGTCATAATGAATGATTGTATATATAATAAACAATAAGTAAAAAAAAAAAAAAAAAAAAAAAAAAATTGTTCCCATTTTCAATAGACTCAGGATTCTAAAACTTCCAGATCTCATTTTCTTTCATACTGCATTGTTGCGGTATATATAATATAAAGTATTCAGACGTAAAAATTTGGAATGCCACTGATGAGTCAATAAAAAATCTAAAAAGAACAAAATTTTAAGAAAAATTGAAAGATCACTTAATGTCCTGTTATAATGAATAATTTAAAAGTAAATAATAATAATAATAATAAATAATATAAAAAAATAATGAATAATATAAATAATGAATAATATAAAAGGAGGAATACAATTCTTCGTTCGTAGTAAGTTGCAAAATGTCCATAAATAATGATTGTAATTACTATCCAATTTATTATTTTACTATCATTTTTTCTTTTTCTTCTTTTCTTTCATATCGATAAAAACATTTTGACCCAAAATATTATACTTTTAATGACTGGCAATCTGTCTTTGATAAGCTGTAGGCTACCACCTGTACCTTAAATCTTTCTAAATAAAAAAGCAATCCTTGTAATGTACTTCCTCAAATCGTCTTTATTATGTACTGAATTGTATTAATTACTGTATATATGGTACTAAATAAAAATCAATGTCAATGTCAATAAAGTTATCCACTCCAAAGGATTTCTTTAAAATTTATCCGCTGTATAGTGCTATTCAGGCTTTGTACAACAGGCCCCAGTGGCCGGTTCCTAGAAAGACGGATAACTTTATCCTAGGATAAGCTCTATACCCTAGGGATAAACTCACTATCCGATGGGTAACTATCCTAGGGATAAAATTCGGTTCCTGAAAGCAGTTTTTAGGGATAGCTATCCGTGGGAGAACTTCGCTATTTTGGATGAACCGGAAAAAAACCGGTTTTTAATGGCGGGAAAATGTATGCTACCTGTGGCCGCCCAACAGATACTAATAAGAAAATTATCAAGCAAATATAACAGTAAAGCAAAAATCGTTTTTGGCACATTGTTTTAAATAGGATGTCAAATTAGACCGAAAAAATGATGGACAGGACAATATTAGATATACAAAATCAACCTCCCGTCAAAAAAAAGCGAAAGTGAATTAAATACACTGGCGGAAAAGGCGTCGAAAGAAAACGAGCGATTTGGTCGATAGTATTTGGTTGCAAATCGAGTTCTATCGTTGCTTTATTAAATCTAAAGTTGGAATTGAGTTTTTCAAATCATTTTAATAGTTGCTTGAATGTCTTTATATCACAAAAACGTCGAGGTTTAGTTCACTTATCTTTAGGATGGCAACTTATCCTAGGTTCGTGAGGTTTGGATAACTTTGTCGGACATTTATCCCTAGGAAAACGCTATCCATTCTTTCAGGAACCCAATTTATCACTAGAATAACTTTATCCCAAGGATAGCTAATATTTATTCCTCGGATAGAGGTATCCGTCTTTCTACCGGCCCCAGGTGTATAATTTTAAGTGTTATAGTCGTCTAGATCTATTAAGCTCTTTTTGTTGTTGATTTTTTTCGTTGTTGTTGTTGTTGTTGTTGTTATTGCGTTGTTCACGGTTATGTACACTTACGCTAAATTAGTCTTAATCTTGCTCAATTTTGTATATCGTTCAAAGTTCTCAAATCCATAGACAGGGCTGGGTTGTTCAAAGCTCGATTAGCATTAATGCCGTGTTAACTCTTAAAGAAAACCTTTAGAGTTAACCCTGAATTAGCACTAATTAAGGAATGGATCATAAGTAGCGTGCATCCATCGAGTTGTGGATGCACGCGGATGGTTGCTAAGCACGAAAAAAAGCATAATGACCTGCACGACGCGTAGCGGAGTGCATCTCTAGCTTTTTTTTGAGTGCTTAGCAATCTCCCAAGTGCATCCATAACTCGATGGATGCACAGCTACTTATGATCCATTGCTTTTATAACATAGATAATTTTTTTAATAATAAAAACTATCAAGCTTTTTTTTCTTTTTTTTTTTCTAGCGAGCGTACAACGGAAAAACATTGCGTTGACAGCGCGCGCACTGTCATATCATCAAATCAGAGCGCGCGTAAGATCGAAACTTTTTGTTTGAAAATAAAATTGACGACAGCGTGCGCGAGCGTGCACCATCGTGAAATGGTTCATAAAGAAGAACCAATCATAGCGCGCGTAATAACTTATCTATGTCATAATCGAGCTTTGAGCAACCGGCCCCTGATGTAGTTTAAAACGTTTTATATTGTAGTATCCATACTTGTATTGTCAACTCCCTTTGCTCTGCATCTGCTAAATTGTAATTCGTGACCGCTTGATATCTCATTCACATTGTTTGACAACAGCCGTTTGTATAACTTCATCACTCGTTGGTTGAACACAAATGCTACTGCAATGTAAAATCCCTGTAAACTGTTAAAGAAAACGAATGCAAACCATAAGAGATCCCATCCAAACTGAGCGATGAATCCAAAAATCCATGTAAAACCCATGACCGTTGCGATACGGGCGTAAATGCCAAAGCTCATTTTACGATCTTTGTCAGCTGTGGCAAATCTTGCTTGGGATTTGGTCACGTAAATGGCTTTTGCGGTTAAACTAAACAGAATGACGTTGAACAGCATTACCAAAGCGATTGGAATAGCAAAGAAATAGAGAGTAGCCGACATCCAACAACCATTGCTTGATTTATATCCAATATGGATGACGTCAGTAAAGTCGAGGATCACGCATATGGCTACGTACACCATGACAGAAAACCACCCAACTGCCATATATCGCAAACCGTGGAGTAGTCTTTCACGTTTAGTAGATAACCGTGAGAGCGATCCTTTCGCGGTAAAAGCTTTCCAAGTATCAAAGGCGATGATCAACGTCCACACGAACGAAACCAGGAAAAAGTAGTGACGAAGCACAGCTATGGCAGTACAAACAATGGGTTTGTCTGTCTGACCAATTCCAACAAGCCACAATAGTTGTGCAAGAAGAATGGAAGCACCGAGGTTCATGAGGTTAATGCCTGGCGGTGTTCTCAGCTCAGTGAACAAGGAATATGTGACGAGGACAAACACCAGTGCAATGATAGATATTGACATGCAAATCATTGTCATCAATGACAAAAAAAAATCATTATTTTTTGGATCAGTGAATTTATAACTGTTGGAAAATTTCTCACAGATATATAACGTGCTGTTCAGCCAAATATACCTCGTCATATCATATACCCTCTTGGAATCATTCACAAAGACTGATTGATTTATCAGCACTACAAACTCACCATCTTTTAACGCAACCCACACATAAGAACAGTTATGGGTTGTGTTTCCAATCTCTGTCAGTGTTTCTCTACATACTTTAGTATATTCATCATACACCTTTCCTGGACCACATAAACGTTTTGATGGGGATGTTGTGGGGTTTTCAAAATTCATTGCGTGGTGCAGTCCCTGAAATGGTATAAAAATTAGGTCAGCACAATCATCACTGAATTGTGTTATATTAGGACCACACCTCAAGTCCCGGAAGGCATTATTACATTCTGCACAAAATCTGTTTTTAAAGATACACTTGTTATTGCTTACGATGCCAACATTTCCTTTGTTGCATTGTGTATCTAAATCTGCCGAGCCATTGCATGACCTTTTGATTTTAAGACAGTATCGTCTTGGATCTCTATGTCCTGGCCTCCATCCTTCCAGAGTACAATTAGCTCTAGTGCTGTTATCCGAGTTATTAAGATTAACCACTGAGTTGTTACAAGACGTAGACAATATCAAACCGTACGATTTAGTTTTGTTAAAGTTCTCTCCATTACACTGAGCACAGAATCTGTTATGATAGACTGTACCATCGCTAGTATATACAGGTAGATACTGGTAGTTATCTTTAGTAATCGTATTGGCAGCAGAAAGGTTTCTACACTGGTAGAAGGTATCATCTTTTGGCCAGGACTTTGGGCACGACCCGATCATCCAGATTCCTCTAACTCCTGTAACGATATCCTTGAAGGGAAAACAGCTCCACATTTCCCTGTCGAATGAAGTCTTATTCATAACATTGAATGAGACATTTACATTTTGTTCATTGTGTAGCTTCTCATGAGTCTTGTTATTTGATGTTGGATGTGCTGATTCTTCTACACACATTTCCTTGAAATCAGCGCAACAGTCTTGAAAGAATTCGCAGTCATTGTCACAGTAGCAAGATAAAGAATCGCTGTAAGCATATGTTCTAGGTTTGAAGCACTTGTCTCTACAAGAATACTCCCCCTTACATTTCAACGTAAACGAAGGTACCGATCGAAGTTCACGACGCTCCCGATACACGCTTTTCTCTACAGCGACAGGTGACTTGATTTCTACTTTGGTTGTTTCATCTTTGGAGTTTCCTATTTTGTGAACCGAGTGTTTTGCACATACGTTGCTTGCCGTTGTTACCCCGGAATATTTCTTTCTAATCGAAATCGAGATTTGATGTTGTAGAGTAACGATTGTGAACAGTACCAAAAATAAACGAACTACCGTCAACATTCTGATATGCTTTTGTAGTGTTCAATACATAGTTTTAACAGAAAAGATTGAGATTACTGTTTTAACCCACTAAAACATATATAGGTATGTAAAGATTTCTTTTTTTGTACTCTAAATCGCCCACCTCTAAAACATCTTGGTCAAATTCAAACAGGAGTTTTTCCATTAACAAAAAATTAATTATCACCAGCTAAAGAAAATCTGGATATTTCTTAATTGTAATGTTCATTGCAGCATATGGTAGACTTGATAATAGGGGAGACATCATTTACTTTATTTAATATTGCGATATTTGTGACTAAGCCCCAGATTTAGAGCTCCTGCGGTGAGATTGAAAATAATATTTGATTTTCTTCTTTGATCTTGTTTCTAAAACGTCTTTTGGTTTACTTTGAACATGTACCGAACATTTTTTTTCAGCCGAATCTCATGCTGGAGTCCCAACTATAAGGCTGAGTAAATAGTTTTTGAAATGCTGAAATTTAAGCCATGTTATGCATCAATAGACTATGATGTCCTAGGGTTAGGGTTATTATTCTAATCTTGATAGCTGCTGTAATTTGCGCAAATCTAAATCTCAATTAAAACATCTATTTTTCAATTTATTAATTTAGTACCTTTTTTACAACAGTAGTAATAATAAAAATATTATATTTACAGATTTGAGGTACACTAGGCTGTCTATAATAGCCATGAGGGCTAACCTGGATAGACAGTTGTTCTTATGGGTCCTTTCCACACACACACACACACACACAAAATATATTTCTTGTTCAAACCTTATCACTTCCTGAAATCAGATCAGTTCACTTTTAAGATTGTAAGGCTGTAATCTAGTCTAAACCAAAGGTATCTTATCTTAATCTGAAATATTGGTGATAAAACTGATTGGTGATCATATTGAGCGTAATCGGGAAGTTTTTATTACAAAGTTTTTCTTTCAAAAAGTTCACTTTTAATTTTATGGACTTGACGACAATAAGAATTGAATTAAATTATATGCTGGAGTCCCGAATTAGAGTTGGCATAAGCTTCACATTGGTCTAACTCATAATAACAGATCATGTAGGTAACATTTTGCAACATGTTGTGCATTTAATCAGGGTTGTGAATTTAATCATACACCTTTGTTCCACTGAAATAAAGATTTGTTGGGAATTTCAACTATTGCTTTTATCAAAGACCGCCGGCCATAATTACAGTTTTTTCACACGGCTATAACCATTGGTGTTAAAGAAGCAAACATTGATTCAAATATCATATAGTATTTCGGAGAAGATGTTCTTGGCGGGACTCATAGTAATTGCTACACGAACGAAAACTGCCTAAGCAAATTCTTAAAATATTGTAATTGACGGATGTTTTGACTCCAGATAAACTATCTATCAATCTCTAGTTCTGGAGCAGTGGTGATAGTAATCTGTAACTTTTGATATTAACATAGAAGATATTATGATAGATATCATTGCTTGTATATATATAGGGATGCAGTACATGGTAATTATCTCTTGTAATCGTATTGGCGGATGATATCATCTTAAAAACAACAACAACAACAACACAAAATATTCCTTTTACACAATAAACACATTGAGTTGAATCATTCCCGATCATCTACGGTTCACTTCATTTATTATATAACATACAGTGTTTCTCTCATGTGATAAAAATCGTATCAACACATGTGTTCAGTCGTGATATTCCTATTTTTCAATTTGGATTTTTGTTCGGCCAATCACAAAGCGAGATTTACTTTTGCTGCGCTCGCTCGTGAGATATCGAGTTGACCACTCGAAGATAAATTTCATATCTCCGCGCGCCCATGTATTCCGACGAGCATCCCCGATCGTTTATCATTTTAACATTTAAGTAAACCCAAATCAATATTTGTTTATTGTTTTCTTTGAATGTCTGTGCTGTTTGTTGGATTTTGTTTTATTTCGCGATGTTTTTTTACGGTTGTTGGCGGAATACCGATAAAGAAAACATCAATTCGTTCCTACTTAGCGCATCGTATTACCTCGATTTTCCATTAGTCAGTTTGTACAATCAATGTGACGTACATTTCCTTCTTACGACGCAAGGGGAAACTTTCAATAATTCTGTAAATAATGCTTCAAATTTCCTTCAATAGGAAGGCCAAGAAAATCCCAATACATAATGGCAGACTTTAGTTTTTATTATATTTTATTTATTTTGTTCTATTGCTACACACCTGACCAGGCTACGCCGGCACGAGTGATAAATCCCTCTGAAGTCTGAGGCTAAGAACTATGTTTTACAGGCACTGGTAGTCGGAATATTTACAAACAAAGCTAAATGAAATATTTTTCATACCTACAATTTCGTCTACCTTCAAACTCAGTTTTGAATGTTCTTGCATGTTTGAAAAGCTGTAAACGTCCTCAAAAACTGACGTCTTCAAAAGACTTCTCCCACTGGCAGGACGGCACAAGTCATCAACGAGAACTTTCGTAGTTGTATAGATGATGCAACAACGTTAAATCTGGTAAATGACTGATCTCTATACGAGCATGTGCGCTACCTTGATTCACTGTTTTTAGTGCAACAAATCTTTGACCAAAGGTCATAATAAATAATTGTATATATAATAAACAATAAGTGAAAAAAAATAAGTTGCTCTTACGAGAATTGCAGCCATTCACTTCTTTGGTATTCTAGCCACTACACTGCAGAACCAATCTCAATGCAAAGTATAGTCGGAATTGTTTAAAATTGTTCATAGTGTAGCGTCCATGCTTTCATTCTTTATTCCATTTGATCTGGTTGTTTGAGAAGAGAAATGGTTGGCTGTACTGATAATATTGCCAATCCACAATTGTTTGAATAACTTCATTACCCTCTCGTTAAATACAAATGCTGCAGCAATGTACACTCCCTGTAAAGTGTTGAAGAAAACAAATGCAAACCATAGGAAATCCCAACCAAATGGAGCAATGAATCCAGTAACCCAGGTAAAACCCATGGCTGATGCGATACGTACGTATATTCCAAAGCTCTTTTTACGATCTTTATCAGCTGCAGCAAAACTTGATTGGGATTTGGTCACGTGAATGGCCCTGACAGTAAGTGTGTAAAGAATTAGGTTAAACAGTAAAATCACGGCCACTGGAATAGCAAAGAAATAGAGAATCGCTGATGGGTTAGATATCCAGCATGCTTTGGCCGATTTGTACCCAATATCGGTGACTTTAGTAAAATCCAGGAGGACACAAATACCCACGTACATTATGACAGAGAACCAACAAATAGCCATATACCAAAGGCTCTTAGATTTAGAGTTGTTTTGGCTCCGCCTTCCCTTACAAGTAAAAGCTCTCCAAGTATCAAAGGCGATGATCGACGTCCACACAAACGACACCAGGAAAAAGTAGTGAAGAAGGACCGCTATGGCAGTACAAGCCATGGGTTTGTCTGTCTGTCCACTGCCAACCAGCCACAGTAGCTGTGCGAGAAGAATGGAAGCACTGAGGTTCATGAGGTTAATGCCAGGTGTTGTTCGTAGTTCAGTGAACAAGGAATAGGTAGCAAGGACAAGGACTAGTGCAGCTATTGATATTGACATTCCAACTAGTGTCATCATTGACAAATAGACATCGCTTTTAGCCGTTGTTTTTCTAGAAGAATGTATCACAATTTTGAAACTCGTGAAGTTTTCGCAAATGTAGAGACTTTGATTGTTCCAGAGGTACTGGAAAACATCGTAGGTTTGTTTTGAGGCGTTCACGAGGAGAGTTCCATTGCCAAACAGATGATATTCTCCTTCTTTCATTAACACCCAGTTTTTGAGGCATGTGTTTCTAATGTATTGGTGTTTACGGCAAACAAATATTACTGTACTGCTCTCAGAAATGGTACCATTAGTGTAGTACTGATTCGTTGTTAGAACCTCGCCAGTGCTGATAATAACAACAGATTTGTTACCAATTATGTACTGGTCCCTGTAATAAGTTTCCATATCTGTACAAGTAAGCTTGCGTGTTGTAGCTTTGAAAATCAACAAAAGTTTGTTTCCAATCGTGATGTTAAAAGGAGAAATAAAGTTAAAAACTCCTCTTGTTATTGTTTGGGTAACAATGCTTTCATTTTGTTTTACTGTTATTTGAAAATGTAATTCAGGAATCCCATCACTAATTATCTTCAGAATCTTAATTTGTCTTGTTGAGATGCGAAAGTTTTGTGCAATTTCCTTGTTGAAGTCTGCTTTTTTGAAAAAGGTTGAAGAACATTCAGAATAACATTTTAACCAGAGAACAACTTCGTAACTGTCGTCAGTGGACAGTTTTGGTGGCCCTTTTAGGGATAGCATGCTTCTACAAGTGTCTAAGTAATGATCATAAGCCTCTCCAAGCGGACATTCTCTTACTACCTTTTCAGATTTTATACTTGAGTCAGGATTGAAATCAAAGATGACTGAAAATGGTTTGACAACTGGTATGGTGGATATTGGGGAGCAGACATCCCCATATGGACCGCACGTTACATCTGATAGGTCAAAATGTAACCCAAAATCACATTTAACACAATAAACATTTTTGTATAAACGCTCATTGTAGTGAACTAGTCCAGGAGAAGTATTATAGCAATCCTTGCAATCAGAATTATTACTTTGGAAAGGTAACTCCATGCAATAGGAATATCGTCTTGGAGCATCCTTGAGAAGTTCCCACTTTATATTTTCCTTGCTGCAATATTCAATGAGGAAAGCCATTTTATCGTGAGCATTTAGGTTCGACGGGGCAAGTGCATTGCATTCGATCCGCAGTAAATACATTTTTAATTCTTGTAAAGATTCTCCATTACACTGTGCACAGAATCTGTTATGATAGACTGTACCATCACTAGTATATACAGGTAGATACTGGTAGTTATCTTTAGTAATCGTATTGGCAGCAGAAAGGTTTCTACACTGGTAGAAGGTATCATCTTTTGGCCAGGACTTGGGACAAGATCCGATCATCCAGATTCCAGCTGATTTTCGAAAGGCATGATTTTTGTATGGCTTCCAAAGGTCTCTGTTGGACTCAGTCACAATAGATTTATTCAAACCTCCTGTGCAGTTATTGAAAACAGTCTTGATGTTATCAGAATTTGTGTCACAGTAATCACTATAGTCCGCACAACAGTCAAGAAACATCGCACAGCAAGGGTCACAGTAGCAGGAAACCTTTTTCTGGTAGCCAACCTGCTGAGGCTTAACGCATCTGTCACGACACGATAACTTTGATTTGCACTGAAAATGTGTGGGAACTTTGGGAGGAATAGGCTGGCTAACAAGCGGGGGACTTTGAAGTGGTGGTAAAGCCTCACTAGGATTGCTGCATATGCACTGTTGATGAAATACTAATCCAACGAGGCTAAAAATAAGTTTAAAGAAATGTATTTCCATGATGTAATGCCGTTTAAATAAGATGATATTCGACGATATACTCCAATCCAAGAAAACTGGAGGCTTTTCGGTTATCTTTACGAAGTTTACATGTAAAATCCTTCGAGTTTAAAACTTTTGTATAAGTTATTACGTTTAATTTGATTATAAGCTGTATTTGATTTTGTAGTCCTGTCTACAGCAAATTCTCAGAACAAACGAATCACCTTTAGCAGTTTTTTCTTACGAGCTTCATTAGGCGCAGTAATACCTTCACGAACTATAAAAGCGTTCTGGTTTTGTTAACCCCATGTCCATAAGACCAGTTCTTCAGAACAGTACATTCGGACAGGCGTCACACACACAAAAGAGATATTTCGAAGCTGTTCTTTAAAGCAGCGCTTTCATTCAGAAATAAGGAGTCATAGACAGCGTGTGATTTTCAGTTGTGATTTGCAGTGTCAAGTTTCATTTTTTCAATCTAAATGTAGTTCTTTAATAGTGCTCTAGTTATTATGGCGCTTTGATTTAAACCAATCAGCAATCAACATTGGTAGACAACTGCTGCTTTAGAATGTCATTTCTTCTTTAATGAATCTCTGTCTTTTATAATTTGCACCCATTTTCTAATTGCAAGCCGGAATTCCCGTCGTTATTAAGTTTTGTTTAATAAATCATTTCAAAGTTTTCCCTTCGTCTTTTCCGGTTATAGTCTTCCTTAGGCATTGGTATCCGGTAATTGTTTAATCAGAAGCCGCATTTTGCTTTGTTTTAAAGTTTTTGATGTGAACGATTTCCGAAAGATTACAGCTTAGCGTCTAATATTTGATAACAATTTGTACCTCTAGTCATTTGCAACCATTGTTTAATTATAATTTGATCAAACAAAGAAAATGTTAAAAAGTTCAGTTTTAATTTGAAATTGAAGTTATGGAATATACATTATTGATGTTTATCATTTATGAATAATAAAGCTTATATTTATATTTACAGTGCCTCTTGACAATATGCAAACATCTTGCTTAAAACTGGCGTTTTTGGTCGACGCCAACCAAAACGAAAAGCCTGATAAGCAAAAGCATATAAACAAAAGGGTAGTGAGTAATCGAAGCAGTCCACAAGCGGCAACAGCTATTTCCAAACGGGCCCTCGGCGAAATCTTCAATGAAGCGTATTAACAATAAATGCTATATTTTGTAGTATCACAATACCGTTCCAGCAGATACGGATCCAGGGAGGGGGGGGGGGGGGGGGGGGGGGAAGGGTAAATGGTGTGCGCACCCCCTTCTGAAAGGATTTAAAGTCGTTGTTTTCTCAAATATTTTTTTCAAAATATCATGAAAACAGTCCTGGATCCACTCCTGTATTGCTCGTTAATTTCACGTTTTGCAAAAGACAATATATATTTTTTAATGAAAAACTTTGATGTTTCATATTTTACGTATAATTTTCTTATCATGTTGATACTTTTTTTAGATTTCAAAACTTTTTAAAAATTACTTTTTATTTTGCTACCAAACAAGGCTTTGCTTTCTCTACAAAGCTGTGCCAAGTAGAAAAATATTCGGGTTTATATGCTGGCTTAATAAAATACTGCTGTTCGTATAGTAATATAAATCTTCTTGACAAATTGTCAGTAATAACTTTCCGCATAATTCGTTTCTTTATTAAATTTCATAAAATACCATGTTGTTTGTTAATGACTTACAGACTATTTTAGCTGAACAGCACTACTGCTGAATCAAAATGATTAGCAATTAACTTTTCAACCAAGTTTAAACAATGAGCTGTAGACTTAATTTGAAAGACATTGCTTAACAAAGCAGAAAAAGAACAATTACAACAGACAGGCCGAATAAATAGTTACATAGATAAATAAATAAAATAAGTAAAACAACCATCAATGCAAATGAATGAATAAACGCTGAAACATACGCACGCCAGATTCAAGAAAAAAAACAATATTTGTTGCTTAGAAAGGCACGGATAAAAGAAAATAAAAGAAGTAAAACAACCATAACGGCAAATGAATAAAAAAAACATTGAAACATACGCACTTCAGATTCGAGAAAAAACAATTATATTTGTTGCTAAGAGAGGCACGCCAAAAAGAACATAAAAGAAGTAAAGCAACCATAAAGGCAAATGAATAAAAAAACATTGAAACATACGCACTTCAGATTCGAGAAAAATTAATTATATTTGTTGCTAAGAGAGGCACGCCAAAAAGAACATAAAAGAAGCAAAACAACCATAAAGGCAAATGAATAAATAAACATTGATTTTTTTTAAAATTCAGTTCAGTGTCATAAATGTTGTACGAGTTGTGGCAGCGTTCACACTTAACTAGTCTTGCTTTGCATCTATTTTGTTTCTGGTTCAAGAAATTGTCTGTGATTCTCTTAGGGGGTTGGAAGTATACTTTATCTGTCTACTATGTTTGCTATCTAGGGGTATGTACTGCCTGATGGGGTATGAGATGATATTCTTTTCAGAATAAAAGCAGGGAATCAAATTTATTTTCACTAAAAAGTTAATCTAAACATTTTTATTAACGACTGAAATATTTCAGTCAATCAACTTCATGGGGCAGTGCTGGCTGTAGTTCTGTCATTCGTTAATATGAAATACCTCCCCCCCCCTCCCTCCTGAAATTGATGGACGTTCCAGGAAAGAAAAAAAAAATGAAAGAAAAATTATGAAGCGATGGGTCACGGTACAACAAATGTCTTTTTCTAAATTGTACGATGCTGGTTTTCTTTTTTGTCAAGTAGTACTCCAGTCCCCCTCCCCATTGAAAGGTTATAGTTGACACCAAGATGAACTAAAGTATCCTGTTACTGATCAGTGATAGCTGAATATATCTTAATTCAAATTGTGAAATTCAAACAGTAGAATGCACAAAAATATGGCTATATTTATCAGTAAAGGGCCTTATAGTTGTAAGGGAGCATTTTAAAAATATATATAGCCTGAATTTTTTGTTGTCAATTGAGTAAATTTTCAATCAAAATGCATTGGAACTTGATCAAGTAATTCATGATTTTGAAATAAAAGGGGTAAATAATTGTCACCAAGATAAAGATTGAAAACAAAGTTACAGAAATCCAAAAATGATTTATTGCTTGTAGTCAGGTGTACGCACTAAAAGTGTGCAACATAAATAGAGTGCACGCACTAAAAGTGTGCAACATAAATACCACTAAATAGTGTTATTTAATGCTAATTCTATTGTCTTATTTTGTTTAATTAGTGCTATTTACTGCTAAATAGTGACAACTGTTGCACACTTTTAGTGCGTGCACTCTACCACTAAATAGTGCTATTTTATGCTAATTCTATTGTTTTCTTTTGTTTAATTAGTGCTATTTATTGGTAAATAGTGACAACTGTTGCACACATTTAATATTTGCACTCTATTTTAACAGAACATGGTTTATCAAATTCGACTCGCGTTAGATAATTGAACAAAATAATAATATGGTAAAAAGGCAAAAAGGCTATGTCACCAATTTAAAGTTTAGTGAATTGAAACACAATAACAAATAACAAAAAATGACAACCCAATCATTGTAACAATGCAAAAATACCGCTCAAAAAAGGTTTCTTTTACTTGACAACTTTGTTCTTGCACTATTTGTGCCGTAGAGCAATGCAAAACGAATCTTCCCGAGAGTGGTTTGTCTTCTCTTATCCCTCTTGTGTCAGTATTGATATCCATATAATAAATATGCAACTGCAGCTGATGCAAAAGTTAGCTGACTTACAAATAGTGTTACTTTCAATAATAGTTTGGCTCTCATTAATAGTTTTGTTTTAAATAGTAGTTTGACTTTCAATGAATACATTAGCTTTCTGACACCATGCCATTCAAGGCTTTTCATGTTACTCAAAATGTGTTCGTGGAACGAGATGGCCTAAATATTCTCACCTTTAGAATTTAATGTAGGTCTACGACGAATCGTGTGTGCGTGTGCAGTTGATGTCATCGCGCAAATAAGAAAAAACGACAGCAAAGTCGACGTTTTCCGCCTCCCGTCACGGTGAAATCCAAGATGGCGAGTCGTGTGAAGCATGTGCCAAGTGACAGAGACAGCATGACGTCATACACAGGAAGCCCGCAACTCGTTAATATGATAGAACTCGTGTAGACTCTTCCTCAGTCACTCGCTCCGTTGCTACGCTCTCCGCATAGAGACTGTTACACCAGAATCTCGCAAAGGATTATAGGTCCAACAAATGTGGGACCCGGGATGCTTTGCGAAACACTAGTAACAAGTTTGAACAAGAACATTATTTTGATTCGAATTACGATTCAATCAACGCACTTCACGAAATTTTAAGCTCAATTTGTACAGGCATTTTATTCACAATCAATAGTTCAATAAAGATTGATTTCGATAGGTTTTACCTACGTGTTCGGGCTCGAAGTTTGCGCTCAATTTGTAAGCAACGTTTGGAGCTCTAAAAGTCGAAGAAAAAGAACTCATAGGTCACAAAAAAATTACTTAGAATCTTGATAAATACCATGCGTGTTCATTTGTAAGCCAATAAGTCATATTTTGAAAAATGAACCAAAAAATGACCGTTATATTGCCAGCGACAATCGTTGAATTCCACTGCTCAACGTTGTCATTGCATGTTTATAAATTTTGGGATTTGCATACAACCAATAGGAATTTAGCTACGAAGCAGATTCTAACGGCCAATCAAAGACTCGCTACTATTCTGGTGTAACATTCTCTATGCGGAGAGCGTAGCGATAGGACAGAAGGGGAATGGGCCCGCAACTAAAATCGACTGCGTGGGAGTCTACTCTAATATGCACAGGCTAAGATATCTAATTCTGGCCTCGAAGTCTTTATTTACTTGTACTCACTAAACAAGCATTCGGTCTTTTTTCACATTTGATAAGCGACTACGTTTTTGGTTGTTCTAATTTCGTGTTGTTTTAAGAGGGTCTCAATGAGGTTGTTGCCATTCCAGCTAACGGTTAAAAATAGGGCTGTATCACGGTTACAATAACACAAAAATGAACTTCATATGAAATTTAAAACCACAAAATTACGCTGTCAAAGGATTACGGTTCATGCATGCTGCTTACGATTAATTTGTTTCCTCGTATCACGGCTTCGCAGTTGAATTGTTGGCCATATAATACGGCTAAAGATTGATAATCCCATCGAGATGCTATTTTAACCTCTATTTATTGTCTATTTACAATAAATTACAATCGAAATGTACATATTTCGCCCCTACGACGCGGGCTGAGTGTTTGTACAAGAAATAGTTGTCCCTAATGACGGGACATACACCAAACTAGTAAAGACATGTTGTTAGTTTTAACGACGAGTGTCTGAAGTTTGAACTGCGTGAAATCCAAGTGAACATTTTGCCATCTACTTTAATACTTTAAAAATTGGCTTGGAGAGCTTTTAAGATTATTTCAATAATAAATTCCCCAAAGGAGCATTCCATATCCCCATTTGGTGTATTGTTTGGTGCAGTCAACAAACCACCCACTCTATCTCATATACCTTATTAGTTGGACACGAGTTATACAATTTGTAAAATTCATCTGCTCTGCTCACATATAACAAATGCTATTGTACATCAGTATCTCTGCCATGTCTTTTGTTTTAACTGTCTCCTGATTATGGTTGAAAACCATCTATAATTTGCAAGATTTTTTGATATCGGGACTAGTTTACCCATATATTTCTCAAGGCACCGAAAACCGTACTTGATCATGATTAGTAATGAAACTGGTATTTTGTTAAGAACGATTAAGTCAGAACGATCAACAATCTCCTTAAAAAAGGCATTTATGTTGAAACTCCGTAAGGGTAAACAGCAGTCGTCCTTAGGGCTATTTGGTCGATGTGATGTGTCACTGTGTTGCTGTGCTGTGATGTGCAATAGTTTATTTCCTTTTATAGATGATGATAGGGGCGCTGCATCCATAAACTCATTTTACGCAGGATTTGATCTGTCACATTTTATAATAGCAGAAATAGTGTTTCTTATCTCTCTAATTCTCCAGCAATACACGAGAGGATGTAGCACCCCACCTAACGTCAGAACAGTAAAAAAGCTAAACTGCAACAATTGTTCATCATATGCGACGTTTACGAGCTGAATACCATAACACAGCATAAAAGAGGCGACAATAAAGTACATTGTATGAACGGACTTCTTAAATCTCGGCATATCAACGCCTGCGTTAGTCGCTTGTTGCTGGGCATGTATTTGCTGTGAGTGTCGACGAATTACTTGAACAATCTTGACAATAAATGTAAGGTTTATTATTACGCCTACGAAAATCAATAGCATGTCAATGTACTTGAATATCTCGAACTCATATTCATAACTATCTAGCAAAAGGTTGGCAATTCTCAGTAGTATTTGCAGCAAACATATGACAACCAGTACTATGGCATATCGCTGACCGGTGACCAGCTGATTGTAACGCAAGTGTAAGTAAACCGCGAGAAAACGATCAGTTATGATTAAAGTAACTATACTGAAGGTTATAAGTGCAACTAGTACACCCAGTTGAGTTCCAAATTTATCGAGGACGTCGAACAACGAAATATCAATAAGTCTCATCTTTAGGACTGTACAAAATAGAGGCTGAACGACAACTGCAGTAAAGAAGTCGACCATAGCAAGACCGAGAAGTAAAAAATTGGAAGGCGTTCGTACTGAGTGGTTCTTAACGAAAGCTAGTATTATCAATAGATTGAAAGACAGCGCGGTAACAGCAATTACGATGTTAGCAGCTATTAAGCATGATATAAAAGTATATTGGTAGTCAGAGCTTTGGTAAATTATGTATTCAGAGTTAGTTGACGTTGACAAAGTAGTTGGAGCATAGTTACCAATCGAGATGTTAGTGCTATTCATCTTGAAATTTTGAAATAGCGGTCGGCTTGAGTACAGTTGCGCTGTTGAAGTTCTAAGTATACTGAAGCCTGAAAATACAAACAAATCAGCTTTATTCTTGAAAAAATATATTTTCTTTATGAGATGTTAGTTTTTGGTAGGTAGATATTCTGGATATTTTCCTCGGACTTTTCAAGAACTCCAGTAGCTTAACTTAGCAGTTGAGCTTACATTGTTTGAGCTCTGTAAAGTATGTGGCTAATCTCTAGTCGATGCTCCGCTATTGTGAAAAATATTGGATGTATAGTCGAGTTTCTGTCTTTTTTTATAGACGTCTTGTAATTTCAGATTTGATTTCCAGGAAAAGCATCTTGGGCTTGGCTATTTAAATATAGATGTCTGCATTTCTGAAAATCTCTGATTCAGCCATTTAACATCTCGTATCTTTCCGAAGATATCAGAATCACGAAAACAAATGACTAAGAAATTAAATGCACTATATAAGTTCAAAATAATTTTTCCTACTCTTATGATATCTGTTCTATAAACTTATTTGTCCGTCTGAAGTTGTTCAGCTGCCTGGTGCTGTTGACTGCTCAGTTCCGTAACTGAACCAACCTATCAAATCCAATGGTTTTAAAATAGCTAAAAGTAATTGGAAATTTAAATTTCCAAAATCAATCAGAATGGTCAAGCCTCAATAAAAATTCTCAGCTTGAAGTATATCCTTTTGTTTTGTTTTAATTTCGTGTACCGTCAGTTTTCAAATTTTCAATTCCTTTCTGACGTGTAAAACTTTCCAAAGTAAACTATTTCCGCCTTTTTTAAACCCTACAGAGGTAAAGCAGTTATGCTTGTTATTTTTGTTTGAAAAGACATGATCAGATTATATTGAATTGAAGAAAATTGATCACATAATACACGCAAAATGAAGTCTCACACAGAAGATTTCCAAAACACCTGGTCTTTAGGCGTCGGGAGGCCAAAGATAATGTGAAGCAATTTCAAAACATATGATTTTTTTCCATAACACAAATTAGTCAAACAATGCTTCTATCTAGAGTTATCCGTGGACAAAAAAAGGCTTTCATCGATTCCGTCTGAATTTTACAAAGTAAACATGCAAGTGTGTTCATTTTGTATCAGACTATATAAACAGTCTATGTACATCAGGATGTACAGCATAAACATCGATTATTGCTAAACATGCTGAATAAAGCCTGGTTTCCATATAATAGCTCACAATCGCCGAATCGCTGAAATTACTGATGCGAGGATCTCTCACGATGGCTCTCAATTGTTTCCATGTGTCTCGATCGCTGAAAAGTGTTTCCATATAATTACTGACGATCGCTGACATCATTTTCAGCGATCCGGCGATCGTGAGCGATTACATGGAAACAAGCCTTAAGTATCTTCTGCTTGGACGCTTCAGTGCAAAGATCCAGTGATTATAATAATCATATCAATTTGCTACAAATTTCAAAATGATATTTTTAATTGTTAGATAGTCAATATTATAATTTTGAAAGAAAAAGGATCTACACCTGATTGTTACAATCTTAGCAGTTCATTAGTATTTCGAGAGTTTCTCAAAAGAATGTTTTCTTTGCGATATATAGTTTTTGCTAAAAAATACTAATTGATAAACTAGATACTAAATTAAATTAATTAAATTGAATTAATTAATTAACTAAATGTGAAGTGGGGTATCATCAATTAGAAAACAAGGAATGTTGGCGAAAATACAACAAACTCATACTTTCGTTGGAAGATAGAACATTTATACAGTTTATAGCATTTTTATAGCATTATTTTTGGAAAACGTTATTCAGTCCTAACAAGCTAAGAAAAAAAGGAAATAACGTTTTAAAATAAACTATTGTTCTATTTAAATTCTACGCTACATGTTTCAGTGTCACTTTTCTAACAACAAGTCCACACTAAGCTGGATAAATTTGAAAACGCATCATTTGCGCCGAATCATGATAAAAATGTCTAATTAAACAATAGAATTTGTTAAAATTGTTTCGGATTCATTTGTATTAGTGTGGACAGAAGGCCTGACTGCAGAATTAAAGTTGCGTTTTCAAACTTATTCGGGTAGGTGTACACAGGGCCTAATGGTTGTCAATTTACATAAAATGTTTATTTGTACAAACTTCAATTCTATCCAGATTCGTCCAGAAACGAAGACTTCACGATAATCAATAGTCATTCGGCTCCGGCAGTCTGACACTAAATGTAGAACTAAATGTAGTCCAGTCTGATTTGGAGGCTTTGATACATCAGTTGTGCAGAATGTACAGCTAAAATAAATTATGAATATTAATACCTGGTTTACGTACATGAAAACTTATGTTAAATAAAAAGAAAATCCTGGTAGAACTCTCCATTTTACGCAGTATTTGATCAGCCACATTTGATAATAGCGAAGATAGCGTTTCTTATCTCTTTAATTCTCCAGCAATACACTAGAGGATGTAATACCCCACCCACCATCCACACCGTAGCACAGCTGAAATGTAACAATCTATAATAATATACGAAGTTTAGGAGCTGAGAACCATAACATAACATAAACGAGGCGACAATAAAATACATCGTATGAACTGACTTCTTGAATCTCGGCATATCGACGTCTGACTGAGTCGCTTGTTGCTGGGCTTGTATTTGCTGCGAGTGTCGACGAATTGCTTGAGCAATCTTGACAATGAATACAAAGTTGATTATTACGCCGATTAAAATCAGTAACATGTCAATATACAAGAATATTTCGATTTCATAGTTCCCCAGCACGAGATGTGGAATGCTCAATAATATCAGGACAATACATATGATTGCTAATACTATGACATATCGCTGACCAGTTACGAGCTGATTGTATCGCAAGTGTAAATATACCGCTAGAAAGCGATCAGTTATGATTAAAGTGACAATGCTGAAGGTTATTAGTGCTACAAGAATCCCTAGTCGAGTTCCACATCTGTCGAGTAATTTGAAATAAGAAATATGGGTAAGACTGGCCGTCATGACAGCACAAAATAGTGGCTGTACTACAATTGCAGTAAAGAAGTCCACAATAGCAAGCCCGAGAAGTAGAAAATTTGAAGGCGTTCGTACTGAGTGGTTCTTAAAGAAAGCTAGTATTATCAATAGATTGAAAGACAGCGCGGTAACAGCAATCATGACGTTAACAGCTATTAAGCATGATATAAAAGTATATTGGTAGTCAGAGCTTTGGTAGATTATGAATTCAGATGTAGTTGTTGTTGAAAAAGTAGTTGGAGCATAGTTACCAATCGAGATGTTAGTGCTATTCATCTTGAATTTTTAAAATTGTAGCAGCTTCAATGGTAGAACTCTCGATTACAATGTGTATATATTTATTTTTGAGTGCCCAAGTTAGTGACGACTTTTGTAGAAACTTTTAGTCGTGCTATTATATTCAAAAGATTGAAATGATTATCTTGTGAATGGCCGGTCAGCTTTTGAGGATGTTGAAAGATCGCATGATCTAACAAACAGTTTTATCAGGAATGAAAACCATATACCGAATAAAAAGAGACTTTTTCATATGGCCATCAGTCTTCTTAAAAAGATGTTACGTTTAGCTCTTGGATGTCTCAAACTTTCGACCTCGGCCGTTTATTTTCAAGCTGTCGGTTTAGTAGGCTTTCATTTCCTTCTCGCCAGTCAGAGTTTAGTCAAGTATGTTTCAGTAAGCGCTGTTAAGAGACAAAGCTGATCAATGCCGGTTACATTACAGTGCAGGTGTTATGTTTAACGAAAATGCAGAACCTTTACCAAAGGATCTTGGGCGTATAGCCCAGTCTGGATAGTCTGAATAGCACTTCACACAGTTGATTTCCTTCCAGTTGTAATTAAACTCGTCTTAATACTTATGGTAATATTAGATTGAGATTTTCAAGAACAAATTAAGTTATATAAGCATGCAGTATAAAGACTGTCAAGGATAACAAAACTAGTAATAAACGACTAACTAACTAGTTTACGTCTACCAAAAAAAATGTTCTCGGAGAGAATGCCGAAAGCCAGCAGCTGTCGATTGTACGACCGAAAAGGTCTTTGGGTAGTGGTGTTTTGCTGCACCGGAATATATGCTTAAAATGTACTTGACCATCGATGATGATCATCTATGCCAATTATATTATTGAATAAGCTAGTTCTCTTCATAGTTTATTTCGGCTGTGCAATCTACATTGGACAATTGCATTTCTTCTTTTTTCTCCGACAAAATAAAAACCCGTCAAAATTAAGTTTTATCAAAGAACAGAGGGCTTTTGTCATCAATTATTAATTTGCTTCTCATCTATTTGTATAGTTCATTTATTTTCGATTTCAAATAAAATTATTTGGATGCCACACACTGTACTGTTTTCTTAATTTGTTCAGTAAACAACCGTAGCGCAACTTTAAAATCAAGCAAAAAATGAAGGACTTTTGACTAGTTTTCGTGAAATGAATTACTCGCTATTTCAGACAACCACGATCCAACTTAAACAAAACGATCACAGAAATTTCGTAATAAATAAGAATCTAGGCTCAAGATACGGGCAAAATACGGTCAGAAATGTCTGTCATTTTGTTTCTGACTTATAAGGAAACTAGTCTACATAAATCTAAAGACAATGAAAAATATCGACTTGTGTATTAAAGATATTGAGTGAAGATATGACAATTTACAAATATTTCAGATTTAGACGTTTTTATTGGTAAAATTGTCTTTTATCTTTAACTTTATTAAAAAAAAGTGAAACAATATTAACACTAGGTTTTTTTTGTTTGTGATATAATAAGTGCTAAGTATTCTTTACTGAGAATAATAATTATTGTTATTATCATTAAACTAGACGCATGCATGTCTGCTTGAACTCGGGCTTCTTTTTGACCTATGTATTTATCTGTTTGTTTCGCAGAACGTTTGTAAGCGCTAAAACTAGAAAATGAATAAAATCATGCTTGCAGATGATTAAATTGCGCTTCTTTTATAATAAAGAAAACTTCCAATTTGATGTTTGCTGCTTTTCGAAACAGTTTTTTCGAATAACAGCAAAACTGAAGAAAATGTAAACTGAACTGATGGAGAACAAGGTGAAAATACACGCGGTAAGTTTGTTGTTCTGTTTGACATTCAATATGCTAATAACAAAAATAGATATACTGTAATCCAAAAATATTATTTTAAATATTAAAAAAACATGAAATAAATTGAAGATAGATCATTTGAAGACGTTGAAGTTTATTTTCAATGAAAAAAACTAGTATAGCTGCGATCGCCGTGTTCAAGACGATGAGAAATGAGTCAGTGGTGGTGTGGGGAGATTTGTCAAAAAATTTTGTGACTGACACCACGACGACGACAAACACAGCCGAATTTAAAACTCGTGCACTCTTTTGGAAGCCAGAGTAATTATTGTTATCGACTCTCACTTTTAAGTGGTAGAACATATATGAATGGTATTAATGGATGTTAATGGTATTAATGTCTATTAAGATAATTAACGATTGGAAAACAAAAACCGTTTCGAACTTTCTCAAAGGAATATTTTCTTTTTCGATATATACTTTTTGCTAAACAAAATAAACTATATACAGCCACTTTCAAAATGAAAGGTGGGGATAACTTAAAAAAGCAAAGAAATGTTCACTTTATAATGAGATATCGAAACCAATGTCACAAGTAAATTTTGGCAATAGGGTAAGGGTTTCAGTTTTCAGTCTTGCAAGCTGACACGTTCGATTCATGATCACATGAATGTATGCCAGACACTAAAACCCCATTTCTTCCCAATCAAGAAATATGTTTTGAAGTTTTTTTTTCTAGAGAACAACTTATAGCTTATTTAATCAAATAATGTAACAAAATAGTATAACATTTAACGTTTGTTGGAAATGTTTTTCAAAACAGTTCGAGATCAGTTAATTATGATGAATCACATGACTACATGTATTTCTTTGAAAATGTTTGTAAAAAAAAACCCAGGTGCCGGTTTGCTCGAAACTTGAATAAAGTTATTAGAGTGCATGCACTAAAATTGTGCAACATAAATACCACTAAATAGTGCTATTTTATGCTAATTCTATTGTTTTCTTTCGTTTAATTAGTGCTATTTACTACTAAATAGCAACAACTTTTGCACACATTTAGTGTTTGCACTCTAATAAAGTTAGTAAAGTTAACGTTCAGCACTCACTAACAATGTGGGCAATGTATCTCTGAAATACGGTATTTTAGTTTAACAGATTAAATTGTCATATTGTCACATAGTGATCTAAAAAACATGTGTCTCTGTTTTTCAAAATTTATTTTTAAATTTGTTTTTTAGATTTTTTTGAATATTTTTGTTAGGGAAATAACTTTAATTAGCACCTCTGTGACCGTTTGAAAATTTCTACATTTTCGTTTCGAAACGAATCCTTATACAAACATACCAACGCATGCAGACAATCACAACGCATCAACAGACTTGAATAAGGATACTTAAACAACCAGCCAATCATAACAGAAAAGCAGTTTACAGTCAGTTGGAAAACTCTTGTAAACGTTAACGTATTTTAGCCTCCGACTCCTCCTCTCCCACAAAGGAAAAAAAGAAAGTCGACCTTGAAATTCAATGTAGTCTGAGTGGTTAAAACCAGTAATTTTTGGAATGGGGTAGAATCCCGCGGGACGTTTCCAATCGCGTCAAGGCTGATCAGTAATCACTGTGCTTCATTGGTCCCAGAGATTTTCTCTGGGAGCAAGTTTCGAGCGACAGAGTATACCGCCTGGGTTTCCGAGGATGACAAGATCCAGACATTGACAATCACTTCATCCCATGCAATAAATCAAAACGTGTTCACCTGTAGTGACGTTTATTTCGTCTAAAGACCATCTCATAGATGATTTAACTATCTAATGTAAAAGTAGTCAGTTTAGTAAAAAATAATCAATGCATAGATGCTGTTTGGAACGAATTGCCCGGACTTTAAACCCCCTTCCGGCCAGTCATCTTTGTCGGCCTTTAAACATAACATAAATAACGCAAAGAATGATATTCATATCCACTATCAATTCATGAGGTAATTACGATTTTACGAGCAGCCCAATGAGCACTAAGTAATTTAAATGAAAAAACATTCATTGTTCACATGATACTTTGTTTGCACTATATAGATTGGAATTTTTAGTTTGGGATTTTGATTAGACTGGCAATTAGAATTTGATACCCCACTTCAGGACCCTCTCTAGATGATGCCGCGTAAATATAAGAAACTCATACTTTCGATGGAAGATAAAACATTTAAACAGTTTATAGCAGTTTTTGACAGAGGCATTTGACAGAGACGGTACGGTTCTGACAGAGTTTAAAAAAAATTAAACACTACGAAAACCATAATGCAAATTTCAGTCAAGGCGATGGTCAAATAGCGCTGTTTCTGACGGAGAGACAATGAACTTTTATGAGTCTCTCGGCTTTGTTGTGTGTAAACTCGTGTTCTATTTCGCAAAGAAGATCCCAGACTTGGATGTAATGAAGTTTACATACGATACACATAGCCAGAAAGTTATTGAAATTGTGCCTTTACAACTGTAGTTATTTCATTGTCAAAATATTGTTTGCATCCTGTTTTAACTCTATGCCGTTGTAGAATCTTTACCGATAAAAAAATATAACATATTAGAAATTGCTTCAATGCAAATGTTGGTAATACTGTTGACATTACTTAATTGACATTTTACCATTATATGTACTCGTTCAATTATTGCAATTTTTGATTCTTCACATATCATAACATAACATACAAAGTAACTTTAATATGGACCTTGTTTATTGTTCTAATGTTACTATGACTGTTCACATAGTTATACTGTAGAATTTACAACCAAGTTCGTTGTATTGCGACGCACATTTTCAAAAATTGGTTTAGATTGATTTTTGGGCTATTAATTCTGAACTGTTGTGGGACGACTAGTCAATACTTGGTAGAGCGTACAGGATCGTTTATTCACAGAGTGAAGACTCTCAAATCAAAATCTGATTTCTATTTACAAGCTACCTCTATTTATATGAAATTCTAAGCATAAACTAGTATAAACCGGTTTTACAGTAGTTGAGCAGTTTGGCCAGGAAAATCACTCAAATGCTTACGTCACAAGTACACCTCAATTTTAAGCTTTATGCCTAATATCTCTTTAGGGAACAAGCAACTTGCGCAACGGTCGACGGTAGTTGCAAGTGCGTAATTTTTCCCGGGGGGGGGGGGGGGGGGTACACCCTTCAGATCTCGGTAGGGGTGTTCCGCTGGGATCTTGTAGGGGTTACCCTGTTTATGACAAAAAATACCTAACTTCCATACCCAGTTTATGACAAATTACAATTGTTTACAAACATTATATGATTTGTATAAATATAACAATTGAGACGCACGTGCTGCTCTTATCTTTATTTCTGCCAATTTCCTGAATGCAAAATGATTTTTCTCATTTTTTGGGCCCTGAGTATGACAGGAAGTTTGGATTAAATCGGAGATAGAGTATAATTGGATACCCTGTTCATGACAACAAGATCCAAAAACCATACCCTGTTCAGCGGATCATCCCCGTATAGTCGATATAGGGTAGTACCCCCCCCCCCCCCCCCGGGAATTTTTCCTAATGACCCTTGATAATTTTCCTAAGTCCTAGTTTGAAACTACTAACGTAATTCCTCATTAAAGTTGCCTAAAAACGTTGGCAGGAAAAGTGGAACAGAGAACTTATTATAGATGCAAGCAGCGCCAAAAATTCTCTAGTACGCAAGTCAGTAAAACTAGTTTAGTTAGTTGTTCTGGTCAAAGTTCACTGCTGTGAACACGTTTTAGTAGAGGTGACGATTGAACATGAGTCGTTTCCCTGCTCAAACAACTGTTATATTACTTTTAGTGTTGTTGACCTGGAAACCCGAATATATTTTCTGGTAACAATAATAACAATTGAATATTTGTGAATAATAACTTGGTTTTACAGCAAAATGTAGCTTCCTCACACTGTCAATCCCTTTCATGCAGGCTGGGGAAGGGGGGTGCCGTTCACGATATCACGGACGATTTTTTGCTAATTTCACGGATCACGGCATTAAAAAAAGGCATTTCACGAATCACGAACTTCTGCATTTGCTTTTTTTTTCTATGTCTATTCATTCGTCTTCAAGACTTGTTTCAAGGCTGAATTTACAGACTTGCTTATTTCTACAAATGCAAATGCAATGTTTTAACTGAAATATACATTGTATATATGTGCAAATTAATTATAAGTTGTTTACCCTGGTCCCAGAGGTTCGATTTCACTCACCCTGTCCCTCCCCCTTCCTCGGTTGGGGCGCGAAGCGCCGCAAACACAAACGATTCGGCCTTCGGCCTCGAAAGAGAGAGACGCAGAAAGCAATATCGAACCTCTGGGACCAGGGTATAAGCTGGTATAACATAGTAATGTTATTCATTAAATTAAAGTTTATAGCAAAGTATTTGATAAAAATATCAAAATTTCAGATCAATACTTAAAATGGAAAAAAATATATATATTAACTCACCCTCGACATTTAATGATGCATTGGCGATTTCATTTATTCTGACGAAATTCACTCGCTGCGTCCTAAACTCTGAGAAAGATTTGTGTTTCGCTGCACAAATGAGAATATTGAATTTCTTTCTGAATGGCACTCTTTCCAGCAGAGTAAGAATACAGAGACACGACTGAACACGAACAACAGTCGTGGAGCGATGTTTGCCAGATAAAAAGAAACAAAAACAAAATCCTGGTAGAACTCTCCATTTTACGCAGTATTTGATCTGCCACATTTGATAATAGCGAAGATAGCGTTTCTTATCTCTTTAATTCTCCAGCAATACACTAGAGGATGTAATACCCCACCCACCATCCACACCGTAGCACAGCTGAAATGTAACAATCTGTAATTATATACGAAGTTTAGGAGCTGAGAACCATAACATAACATAAACGAGGCGACAATAAAATACATCGTATGAACTGACTTTTTAAATCTCGGCATATCGACGTCTGACTGAGTCGCTTGTTGCTGGGCTTGTATTTGCTGCGAGTGTCGACGAATTGCTTGAGCAATCTTGACAATGAATACAAAGTTGATTATTACGCCGATTAAAATCAGTAACATGTCAATATACAAGAATATTTCGATTTCATAGTTCCCCAGCACGAGATGTGGAATGCTCAAAAGTATTAGGACACTACATATGACTGCTAATACTATGGCATATCGCTGACCGGTTACCAGCTGGTTGTATCGCAAGTGTAAATATACCGCTAGAAAGCGATCAGTTATGATTAAAGTGACAATGCTGAAGGTTATTAGTGCTACAAGAATCCCTAGTCGAGTTCCACATCTGTCGAGTAATTTGAAATAAGAAATAAGGGTAAGACTGGCCGTCATGACAGCACAAAATAGTGGCTGTACGACAATTGCAGTAAAGAAGTCGATCATAGCAAGCCCGAGAAGAAGATAATTGGAAGGCGTTCGTACTGAGTGGTTCTTAACGAAAGCTAGTATTATCAATATGTTGGAAGATAGCGCGGTAACAGCAATTACGATGTTAGCAGCTATTAAGCATAATATAAAAGTATATTGGTAGTCAGAGCTTTGGTAAATTATGTAATCAGATGTAGTTGTTGTTGAAAAAGTAGTTGGAGCATAGTTACCAATCGAGATGTTAGTGCTATTCATCTTGAATTTTTGAAATTGTAGCAGCTTCAGTGGTAGAACTCTCGATTACAATGTATATATGTTTATTTTTGAGTGCCCAAGTTAGTGACGACTTTTGTAGAAACTTTTAGTCGTGCTATTATATTCAAAAGATTGAAATGATTATCTTGTGAATGGCCGGTCAGTTTTTGAGGATGTTGAAAGATCGCATGATCTAACAAACAGTTTTATCAGGAATGAAAACCATATACCGAATAAAAAGAGACTTTTTCATATGGCCATCAGTCTTCTTAAAAAGATGTTACGTTTAGCTCTTGGATGTCTCAAACTTTCGACCTCGGCCGTTTATTTTCAAGCTGTCGGTTTAGTTTGGCTTTCATTTACTTCTCGCCAGTCAGAGTTTAGTCAAGTATATTTCAGTAAGCGCTGTGAAGGGACGAAGCTGATCAATGCCGGTTACATTACAGTGCAGGTGTTATGTTTAACGAAAATCCAGAACCTTTACCAAAGGATCTTGGGCGTATACCCCAGTCTGGATAGTCTGAATAGCACTTCACACAGTTAATTTCCTTCCAGTTGTAATTAAACTCATCCTTAATACTTTTGGATCAGCTTGAGATTTTCAAGGGCAATATAAGTTATATAAGCATGCAGTATAAAGAATGTCAAGGATAGCAAAACTAGTAATAAACAACTAACTAACTAGTATACGTCTACCAAAAAAAATGTTCTCGGAGAGAATGCCGAAAGCCAGCAGCTGTCGATTGTACGACCGAAAAGGTCTTTGGGTAGTGGTGTTTTGCTGCACCGGAATATATACTTAAAATGTATTTGACCATCTGATGATGATCATCTATGCCAATTATATTATTGAATAAGCTTAACAAATTAATAATAATAATAATAATAAATTACATTTGTATAGCGCATATACTCCATGAAATGTTCATATGCGCTGTAAGATTACTTCTCGTCATAGTTTATTTCGGCTGTGCAATCTACATTGGACAATTGCATTTCTTCTTTTTTCTCCGACAAAATAAAAACCCGTCAAAATTAAGTTTTATCAAAGAGCAGAGGGCTTTTGTCATCAATTATTAATTTGCTTCTCATCTATTTGTATAGTTCATTTATTTTCGATTTCAAATAAAATTATTTGGATGCCACACACTGTACTGTTTTCTTAATTTGTTCAGTAAATAACCACAGGGCAACTTCAAAACAAAAGGCAAAAATGAAGGACTTTTGACTAGTTTTCGTGAAATTAATGAATTACTTGCTCTTTCAGACAACCACGTTCCAACTTAAGCTAACTTAAACAGAGCGATCACAGACATTTCGTAATAAATCAGAATCTAGGCTCAAGATACGGGTAAAATACGGTCAGAAATGTCTGTCATTTTGTTTCTGACTTATAAGGAAACTAGTCTACATAAATCTAAACACAATGAAAAATATCGACTTGTGTAGTAAAGTTATTGAGTGAAGAGATGACAATTTACAAAAATTTAAGATTTAGACGTTTTTATTGGTAAAATTGTCTTTTATCTTTAACTTTATTAAAAAAAAGTGAAACAATATGAACACTAGGTTTTTTTTGTTTGTGATATAATAAGTGCTAAGTATTCTTTACTGAGAATAATAATTATTGCTATTATCATTAAACTAGACGCATGTCTGCTTGAACTCGGGCTTCTTTTTGACCTATGTAATTTATCTGTTTGTTTCGCTGAACGTTTGTAAGCGCTAAAACTAGAAAATGAATAAAATCATGCTTGTCAGATGATTAAATTGCGCTTCTTTTATAATACAGAAAACTTCCAATTTGATGTTTGCTGCTTTTCGAAACAGTTATTTCGAATAACAGCAAAACTGAAGAAAATGTAAACTGAACTGATGGAGAACAAGGTGAAAATACACGCGGTAAGTTTGTTGTTCTGTTTGAATTGAAGTTACAAAACATTACAATATGCTAATAATTATAAAAAATATAATGTAATCCAAAATAATTATTTTAAATATTAAAAAAAACATGAAATAAATTGAAGATAGATCGTTTGAAGACGTTGAAGTTTATTTTCAATGAAAAAAAAAAAAAAAAAAAAAAAAAAAAAAAAAAAAAAAAACTAGTATAGCTGTGATCGTCGTGTTCAAGACGATGAAAAATGAGTCAGGGGTGGTGTGGGGAGATTTGTCAAAAAATCTGCATTTTGTGACTGACACCACGACGACGACAAACACAGCCGAATTTAAAACTCGTGCACTCTTTTGGAAGCCAGAGTAATTATTGTTATCGACTCTCACTTTTAAGTGGTAGAACATATATGAATGGTATTAATGTATATTAAGATAATTAACGATTGGAAAACAAAAACCGTTTCGAAATTTCTCAAAAGAATATTTTCTTTTTCGATATATACTTTTTGCTAAACAAAATAAACTAGATACAGCGACCTTCAAAATGAAAGGTGAGGATAACTTAAAAAAAAAAAAAAACAAAGAAATGTTCACTTTATAATGAGATATCGAAAACAATGTCACAAGTAAATTTTGGCCTTAGGGTAAGGGTTTCAGTTTTCAGTCTTGCAAGCTGACACGTTCGATTCATGATCACATGAATGTATGCCAGACACTAAAACCCCATTTCTTCCCAAGCAAGAAATATGTTTTGAAGTAGATTTTTACCAGAGAACAACTTATAGCTTATTTAATCAAATAATGTAACAAAATAGTATAACATTCAACGTTTGTTGGAAATGTTTTTCAAAACAGTTCGAGATCATGACTACATGAATTTCTTTAAAAATGTTTGAAAAAAAGCCCGAAAAAAAGCTCGACACTTGAATCTTAAAGCTATTAGAGTGCATGCACTAAAATTGTGCAACATAAATACCACTAAATAGTGCTATTTTATGCTAATTCTATTGTTTTCTTTCGTTTAATTAGTGCTATTTACTACTAAATAGCAATAACTTTTGCACACATTTAGTGTTTCCACTCTAATTAAGTTAGTGGGCAATGTATCTCTGAAATGCAGTATTTTAGTTTAAAAATTATTGTCATATTTTCATACAGAGGATCTAAAAAACATGTGTCTCCGTTTTTCAAAATTTATTTTTAATTTTTTTTTATATTTTTTTTAGATTTTTGTTAGGGAAATAACTTTAATTAGCACCTCTGCGACTGTTTGAAAATTTCTATATTTTTGTCCCGTAACGAATCCTTATACCAACATACCAACACATGCAGACAATCACAACACATCAACAGACTTGAATAAGGATACATAAACAACCAGCCAATCATAACAGAAAAGCAGTTTACAGTCAGTTGCAAAACTCTTGTAAACGTTAACGTATTTTAGCCTCCGACTCCTCCTCTCCCACAAAAGAAAAAAAGACCTTGAAATTCATTGTAGTCTGAAAGTGGTTAAAACCAGTAATTTTTGGAATGGGGTAGAATCCCGCGGGACGTTTCCAATCGCGTCAAGGCTGATCAGTAATCACTGTGCTTCATTGGTCCCAGAGATTTTCTCTGGGAGCAAGTTTCGAGCGACAGAGTATACCGCCTGGGTTTCCAAGGATGACAAGTTCCAGACATTGATAATTCACTTCATCCCATGTAATAAATCAAAACGTGTTCACCTGTAGTGAAGTTTATTTCGTCTAAAGACCAACTCATAGATGATTTAATTATCTAAATGTAAAAGTAGTCAGTTTAGTTAAAAATAATCAATGCATAGATGCTGTTTGGAACGAATTGCCCGGACTTTAAACCCCCTTCCGGCCAGTCCTCTTTGTCGGCCTTTAAACATAACATAAATAACGCGAAGAATTATATCTACTATAAATTCATGAGGAAATTAGCCAATCACAATTAGAGAATCAGTTCACATGAAACCACTGGAAACCGAATCCAGCTAATTTTTTTTTAAAGTACTGAATTAATTTTGTTCCAGTTCAAGAACTGGAAAACGTTACAAATGAAAGTTATGCTTATTTTATATTTCAAAGTGGGAATCAATTTATACAAGAAAATAAATTAAAAATTGGCATTTACAATTCACAATATAAACAACATGATATTGGGTCCTGAAGGGGCAAATTGGGAGCTCCAATTGGTATTTGCCGTTTTTTGAAGGCTGTATATTGGGATTTTTTACATTGAGATGGGGATTTGTCTATTGGGATTTGGAAAGAAAATTCACAATGTGGACTCGGATTTTTTCTTACTGTTCCGTTTTGTTCTCTGTAAGAGTTCATTTAATGTTAGAAATTATCTATTTTGAGTCATTTTATCTATTATCTCACATGGCAGAGGACAAAAATTGAATAATTACAATTTTGCGAGCAGCCCAATAAACACTAAGTAATTTAAATGAAAAAACATTCATTGTTCACATGATATTTTGTTTGCACTATATAGATTGGAATTTTTAGTTTTGGATTTTGATTAGACTGGAATTTGATACTCCACTTCAGGACCCTCTCTAGATGATGGCGCGAAAATATAAGAAACTCATACTTTCGATGGAAGATAGAACATTTAAACAGTTTATAACATTTTTATAGTATTATTTTTGGAAAACGTTGCTTATTCCTAACAAGCGAAGAAAAAAAGGAAATAAAAACGGTTTTTTCACCAATAAAGTATTTAACAAATCGAACATAGATTTTAATTGTCTGTCTTGTTGTTGATCATAGTTGACGTCAAAAAATGTTCAAAACTCAAGTGGAACCACGAGCGTAGCGAGTGGTTTCACTGCAAAGTTTTGGACATTTTTTGACGTCAACTATGATCAATAACAAGACAGACAATGAAAATCTATGTTCGATTTGTTTTTTACAACACTAAACTGATCTAAAACAGTGCAAGTCATGAAACAAACGATTCACGGCCAACTTCACGACAAGTTGTAAGCTTATAATATGCAAAAATATCCAATTTAGGCGGAAAAGTAAAGAAAACATTTTGCAATTTTTAAACTTTTAGAAAGTTAGTCCTTTTACAAAGATAATTCAACCAGATATTGAATGAAAAACAAAGCCGATTAGCTGCCACAAATGAACGGCTTCATGCAAGTCGTCCACAAACAAGCTCACAACTAATGCGATGCAATTTTTTCTTATTCTAAAATAGCTAAGACTTAATAATTTTTTTTTTTTAATTACGGAAAACAAAGGTAAATTTCATTCATAAAGCGATGCAACGAGGTGTGCTAGCGACCAAAAAAAACATGTTTGTTTGAAAAACTACCGAAGGCATGGTTTGAAGTTTTCCGATAAAGATGAACAAAAACTGCAGGCAAAACACAGTTTATCAAATCACAATAACATTTATTCAATATCTTACTTACATAATGGTAATTTCCATCAATAATTGGTTCATTTACACAACTGCTCAAGCATTTCCGAGGAAATATATTTGTCCACTGACTCAACGATTTTTCGCATGAAGAAAGTTTGAGCAATTTGTCAATAACGAGGTTCTGACGTCATCTATGTGTCTGTCCTCTGAGTGAACATGGCTCTCGACCAATCAGCGCGCGAGAATTTACTCGAGTGTTGTAAAATGTTCTATTAAATTCTACGCTACATGTTTCAGTATCTTTTTTAACACCATGTCCACACTAAGCTGGATAAATTTGAGAACGCATCATTTGAACCGAATTATTACAAAAATGTCCAATTAAACAATAGAATTTGTTAAAATTGTTTCGGATTCATTTGTATTACTATGAACAGAAGCCCTAACTGGAGAATTAAAGTTGCGTTTTCAAACTTCGTGTATGTGTAGACAGGGCCTAATGGTTGTCAAATTACACAAATTGTTTATTTGTACAAACTTCGATTCTATCCCAGATTCTTCCAGAAACGAAGACTTCACGATAATCAAAAGTCATTCGGCTCCGACAGTCTGACACTAAATGTAGAACTAATGTAGTCCAGTCTGATTTGGAGGCTTTGATACATCAGTTGTGCAGAATGTACAGCTAAAATAAATTATGAATATCAATACATGGTTTACGTACATGAAAACTTATGTCAAATAAAAAGAAATAAAAAGAAAATCCTGGTAGAACTCTCCATTTTACGCAGTATTTGATCTGCCACATTTGATAATAGCGAAGATAGCGTTTCTTATCTCTTTAATTCTCCAGCAATACACTAGAGGATGTAATACCCCACCCACCATCCACACCGTAGCACAGCTGAAATGTAACAATCTATAATAATATACGAAGTTTAGGAGCTGAGAGCCATAACATAACATAAACGAGGCGACAATAAAATACATCGTATGAACTGACTTCTTGAATCTCGGCATATCGACGTCTGACTGAGTCGCTTGTTGCTGGGCTTGTATTTGCTGCGAGTGTCGACGAATTGCTTGAGCAATCTTGATAATGAATACAACGTTGATTATTACGCCGATTAAAATCAGTAACATGTCAATGTATAAGAATATTTCGATTTCGTAGTTCCCCAGCACGAGATGTGGAATGCTCAATAATATCAGGACAATACATATGATTGCTAATACTATGGCATATCGCTGACCAGTTACCAGCTGATTGTATCGCAAGTGTAAATATACCGCTAGAAAGCGATCAGTTATGATTAAAGTGACAATGCTGAAGGTTATTAGTGCTACAAGAATCCCTAGTCGAGTTCCACATCTGTCGAGTAATTTGAAATAAGAAATATGGGTAAGACTGGCCGTCATGACAGCACAAAATAGAGGCTGTACGACAATTGCAGTAAAGAAGTCGATCATAGCAAACCCGAGAAGAAGATAATTGGAAGGCGTTCGTACTGAGTGGTTCTTAAAGAAAGCTAATATTATCAATAGATTGAAAGACAGCGCGGTAACAGCAATCATGACGTTAACAGCTATTAAGCATGATATAAAAGTATATTGGAAGTCAGAGCTTTGGTAAATTATGTAATCAGATGTAGTTGTTGTTGAAAAAGTAGTTGGAGTATAGTTACCAATCGAGATGTTAGTTCTATTCATCTTGAATTTTTGAAATCATTATATTCAAAAGATTGAAATGATTATCTTGTGAATGGCCGGTCAGTCTTTGAGGATGTTGAAAGATCGCATGATCAGTAACAAACAGTTTTTTTCAGGAACGAAAACCATATGCCGAATAAAAAGAGACTTTTTCATATGGCCATCAGTCTTCTTAAAAAGATGTTACGTTTAGCTCTTGGATGTCTCAAACATTCGACCTTGGCCGTTTATTTTCAAGCTGTCGGTTTAGTAGGCTTTCATTTCCTTCTCGCCAGTCAGAGTTTAGTCAAGTATGTTTCAGTAAGCGCTGTGAAGAGACAAAGCTGATCAATGCCGGTTACATTACAGTACAGGTGTTATGTTTAACGAAAATGCAGAACCTTTACCAAAGGATCTTGGGCGTATAGCCCAGTCTGGATAGTCTGAATAGCACTTCATACAGTTGATTTCCTTCCAGTTGTAATTAAACTCATCCTTAATACTTTTTGATAAGCTTGAGATTTTCAAGGACAAATTATGTTATATAAGCAAGCAGTATAAAGACGGTCAAGGATAACAAAACTAGTAAAAAAAAACAACTAACTAACTAGTTTACGTCTACCAAAAAAAATGTTCTCGGAGAGAATGCCGAAAGCCAGCAGCTGTCGATTGTACGACCGAAAAGGTCTTTGGGTAGTGGTGTTTTGCTGCACCGGAATATATGCTTAAAATGTACTTGACCATCGATGATGATCATCTATGCCAATTATATTATTGAATAAGCTAGTTCTCTTCATAGTTTATTTCGGCTGTGCAATCTACATTGGACAATTGCATTTCTTCTTTTTTTTTCTCCGACAAAATAAAAACCCGTCAAAATTAAATTATAGAAATATATCCGCACAATGACAAAAAGTACGAAATTAATTAAACTTATATCAAAGAACAGAGGACTTTTGTCATCAATTATTAATTTGCTTCTCATCTATTTGTATAGTTCATTTATGTTCGATTTCAAATAAAGTTTCTTGGATGCCACATACTGTACTGTTTTCTTAATTTGTTCAGTAAATAACCGTAGCGCAACTTTAAAATCAAGCAAAAAATGAAGGACTTTTGACTAGTTTTCGTGAAATGAATTACTCGCTATTTCAGACAACCACGATCCAACTTAAACAAAACGATCACAGAAATTTCGTAATAAATCAGAATCTAGGCTCAAGATACGGGCAAAATACGGTCAGAAATGTCTGTCATTTTGTTTCTGACTTATAAGGAAACTAGTCTACATAAATCTAAACACAATGAAAAATATCGACTTGTGTATTAAAGGTATTGAGTGAAGAGATGACAATTTACAAAAATCTAAGATTTAGACGTTTTTATTGCTAAAATTGCATTTTATCTTTAACTTTATTAAAAAAAAGTGAAACAATATTAGCACTAGGTTTTTTTTGTTTGTGATATAATAAGTGCTAAGTATTCTTTACTGAGAATAATAATTATTGTTATTATCATTAAACTAGACGCTTGCATGTCTGCTTGAACTCGGGCTTCTTTTTGACCTATGTATTTATCTGTTTGTTTCGCTGAACGTTTGTAAGCGCTAAAACTAGAAAATGAATAAAATCATGCTTGTCAGATGATTAAATTGCGCTTCTCTTATAATAAAGAAAACTTCCAATTTGATGTTTGCTGCTTTTGGAAACAGTTATTTCGAATAACAGCAAAACTGAAGAAAATGTAAACTGAACTGATGGAGAACAAGGTGAAAATACACGCGGTAAGTTTGTTGTTCTGTTTGACATTCAATATGCTAATAACAAATATAGATATACTGTAATCCAAAAATATTATTTTAAATATTAAAAAAACATGAAATAAATTGAAGATAGATCATTTGAAGACGTTGAAGTTTATTTTCAATGAAAAAAACTAGTATAGCTGCGATCGCCGTGTTCAAGACGATGAGAAATGAGTCAGGGGTGGTGTGGGGAGATTTGTCAAAACATTTTGTGACTGACACCACGACGACGACAAACACAGCCGAATTTAAAACTCGTTCACTCTTTTGGAAGCCAGAGTAATTATTGTTATCGACTCTCACTTTTAAGTGGTAGAACATATATGAATGGTATAAATGGATATTAATGGTATTAATGTCTATTAAGATAATTAACGATCGGAAAACAAAAACCGTTTCTAACTTTTTTAAAATTAAGAATATATACTTTTTGCTAAACAAAATAAAGATACAGCCACCTTCAAAATGTAAGGTGGGGATAACTTAAAAAACAAAGAAATGTTCACTTTATAATGAGATATCGAAAACAATGTCACAAGTAAATTTTGGCCTTAGGGTAAGGGTTTCAGTTTTCAGTCTTGCAAGCTGACACGTTCGATTCATGATCACATGAATGTATGCCAGACACTAAAACCCCATTTCTTCCCAATCAAGAAATATGTTTTGAAGCATTTTTTTCTAGAGAACAACTTATAGCTTATTTAATCAAATAATGTAACAAAATAGTATAACATTCAACGTTTGTTGGAAATATTTTTCAAAACAGTTCGAGATCAGTTATGATGAATCACATGACTACATGCATTTCTTTGAAAATGTTTGTAAAAAAAGCCCAGGTGCCAGTTTGCTCGAAACTTGAATAAAGTTATTAGAGTGTATGCACTAAAAGTGTGCAACATAAATACCACTAAATAGTGCTATTTTATGCTAATTCTATTGTTTTCTTTTGTTTAATTAGTGCTATTTACTACTAAATAGCAACAATTTTTGCACACATTTAGTGTTTGCACTCTAATAAAGTTAGTAAAGTTAACGTTCAGCACTCACTAACAATGTGGGCAATGTATCTCTGAAATACGGTATTTTAGTTTAACAGATTAAATTGTCATATTGTCACATAGTGATCTAAAAAACATGTGTCTCTGTTTTTCAAAATTTATTTTTAAATTTGTTTTTTAGATTTTTTTGAATATTTTTGTTAGGGAAATAACTTTAATTAGCACCTCTGTGACCGTTTGAAAATTTCTACATTTTCGTTTCGAAACGAATCCTTATACAAACATACCAACGCATGCAGACAATCACAACGCATCAACAGACTTGAATAAGGATACATAAACAACCAGCCAATCATAACAGAAAAGCAGTTTACAGTCAGTTGCAAAACTCTTGTAAACGTTAACGTATTTTAGCCTCCGACTCCTCCTCTCCCACAAAGGAAAAAAAGAAAGTCGACCTTGAAATTCAATGTAGTCTGAGTGGTTAAAACCAGTAATTTTTGGAATGGGGTAGAATCCCGCGGGACGTTTCCAATCGCGTCAAGGCTGATCAGTAATCACTGTGCTTCATTGGTCCCAGAGATTTTCTCTGGGAGCAAGTTTCGAGCGACAGAGTATACCGCCTGGGTTTCCGAGGATGACAAGATCCAGACATTGACAATCACTTCATCCCATGCAATAAATCAAAACGTGTTCACCTGTAGTGACGTTTATTTCGTCTAAAGACCAACTCATAGATGATTTAATTATCTAATGTAAAAGTAGTCAGTTTAGTAAAAAATAATCAATGAATAGATGCTGTTTGGAACGAATTTTACCGGACTTTAAACCCCCTTCCGGCCAGTCATCTTTGTCGGCCTTTAAACATAACATAAATAACGCAAAGAATGATATTCATATCCACTATCAATTCATGAGGTAATTACGATTTTACGAGCAGCCCAATGAGCACTAAGTAATTTAAATGAAAAAACATTCATTGTTCACATGATACTTTGTTTGCACTATATAGATTGGAATTTTTAGTTTGGGATTTTGATTAGACTGGCAATTAGAATTTGATACCCCACTTCAGGACCCTCTCTAGATGATGCCGCGTAAATATAAGAAACTCATACTTTCGATGGAAGATAAAACATTTAAACAGTTTATAGCAGTTTTTGACAGAGGCATTTGACAGAGACGGTACGGTTCTGACAGAGTTTAAAAAAAATTAAACACTACAAAAACCATAATGCAAATTTCAGTCAAGGCGATGGTCAAATAGCGCTGTTTCTGACGGAGAGACAATGAACTTTTATGAGTCTCTCGGCTTTGTTGTGTGTAAACTCGTGTTCTATTTCGCAAAGAAGATCCCAGACTTGGATGTAATGAAGTTTACATACGATACACATAGCCAGAAAGTTATTGAAATTGTGCCTTTACAACTGTAGTTATTTCATTGTCAAAATATTGTTTGCATCCTGTTTTAACTCTATGCCGTTGTAGAATCTTTACCGATAAAAAAATATAACATAAATCAATTGCTTCAATGCAAATGTTGGTGATACTGTTGACATTACTTAATTGACATTTTACCATTATATGTAGTCGTTCAATTTTTGATTCTTCACATAACATAACATACAAAGTAACTTTAATATGGACCTTGTTTATTGTTCTAATGTTACTATGACTGTTCACATAGTTATACTGTAGAATTTACAACCAAGTTCGTTGTATTGCGACGCACATTTTCAAAAATTGGTTTAGATTGATTTTTGGGCTATTAATTCTGAACTGTTGTGGGACGACTAGTCAATACTTGGTAGAGCGTACAGGATCGTTTATTCACAGAGTGAAGACTCTCAAATCAAAATCTGATTTCTACTTACAAGCTACCTCTATTTATATGAAATTCTAAGCATAAACTAGTATAAACCGGTTTTACAGTAGTTGAGCAGTTTGGCCAGGAAAATCACTCAAATGCTTACGTCACAAGTACACCTCAATTTTAAGCTTTATGCCTAATATCTCTTTAGGGAACAAGCAACTTGCGCAACGGTCGACGGTAGTTGCAAGTGCGTAATTTTTCCCCGGGGTGGGTACTCCCTTCAGATCTTGTAGGGGTTACCCTGTTTATGACAAAAAATACCTAACTTCCATACCCAGTTTATGACAAATTACAATTGTTTACAAACATTATATGATTTGTATAAATATAACAATTCAGACGCACGTGCTGCTCTTATCTTTTTGTAAAGTCAACGATCTTATTTCTGCCAATTTCCTGAATGCAAAATGATTTTTCTCATTTTTTGGGCCCTGAGTATGACAGGAAGTTTGGAAGTTCCCCCCCCCCCCCCCCCCCCCCCCCCGGGAATTTTTCCTAATGACCCTTTATAATTTTCCTAAGTCCTAGTTTGAAACTACTAACGTAATTCCTCATTAAAGTTGCCTAAAAACGTTGGCAGGAAAAGTGGAACAGAGAACTTATTATAGATGCAAGTAGCGCCAAAAATTCTCTAGTACGCAAGTCAGTAAAACTAGTTTAGTTAGTTGTTCTGGTCAAAGTTCACTGCTGTGAACACGTTTTAGTAGAGGTGACGATTGAACATGAGTCGTTTCCCTGCTCAAACAACTGTTATATTACTTTTAGTGTTGTTGACCTGGAAACCCGAATATATTTTCTGGTAACAATAATAACAATTGAATATTTGTGAATAATAACTTGGTTTTACAGCAAAATGTAGCTTCCTCACACTGTCAATCCCTTTCATGCATGTTCATGGTGTGAAGCTTGCTGCAACACGTTCTGCTATTATTTCAAATAAACTACAGGCCCCTAAACTTAATCAATGGTCCAGAAAAGTCTAAATTCAAACAAATTTTTGAATTTGGCTGTAACTATAAATCTTAGACTTTTCTTTATCACATTTGCTGCAAAACTGTAGTGGCAGAATTTCAACTTGCCCATTATGTATCCAAAAGTGTCCTGAATTTACTACCTCATACAAAAACACAAAATACTTGATATTTTATCACATTCATAAACATTTTTTTGCAATCTCTCATGATCTCTCTTTTTCAACTGATTTTAATATGATAGTTTACATAAACTTTAACTCATTCAAATAGAATTTGTTGATGACAAGTATTGTTATTACTGTTTAAATAAAATTATTGTATATATAATATTAAAAAGAACAAAGTTTTAGAATTATCAGATGTGTACATTCATTCCAACATAGAGTACATTTATTGACTTTGCTTTCTATTGTCTAGCCTGCTATACTTTGTACAAATTGTACAAAATTGTGGCATTTATATTACAGATATAATAAGTATACTCTTAGCACTACAATACTTTGGATATCTTTTTTATCAATTATAGCTGTTACACTATTTGCAAGTCATCCATCCCTTGAGTCATTGGTGTACCTATATCATCTACATTTCTTAATTAATGTATTCACATTTCAATGTATCACATTACCAGACAAACCAATATTTTATCTTTGCAAAAACATCTCGCAGCATTTCATTTCCGATGAAAACTGCTAGTTATAGCATTATTTTTGGAAAACGTTGTTCATTCCTAACAAGCGAAGAAAAAAGGAAATAAAAACGGGTTTTTCCCCAATAAAGTATTGTTCTATTAAATTCTACGCTACATGTTTCAGTATCTTTTTTAACACCATGTCTAATTAAACAATAGAATTTGTTAAAATTGTTTCGGATTCATTTGTATTAGTGTGGACAGAAGCCCTAACTGGAGAATTAAAGTTGCGTTTTCAAACTTCGTGTATGTGTAGACAGGGCCTAACGGTTGTCAAATTACACAAAATGTTTATTTGTACAAACTTCAATTCTATCCCCAATTCGTCCAGAAACGAAGACTTCACGATAATGAATAATCATTCGGCTCCGACAGTCTGACACTAAATGTAGAACTAAATGTAGTCCAGTCTGATTTGGAGGCTTTGATACATCAGTTGTGCAGCATGTACAGCTAAAATAAATTATGAATATCAATTCATGGTTTACGTACATGAAAACTTATGTCAAATAAAAAGAAATACAAACAAAATCCTGGTAGAACTCTCCATTTTACGCAGGATTTGATCTGCCACATTTGATAATAGCGAAGATAGCGTTTCTTATCTCTTTAATTCTCCAGCAATACACTAGAGGATGTAATACCCCACCCACCATCCACACCGTAGCACAGCTGAAATGTAACAATCTGTAATTATATACGAAGTTTAGGAGCTGAGAACCATAACATAACATAAACGAGGCGACAATAAAATACATCGTATGAACTGACTTTTTAAATCTCGGCATATCGACGTCTGACTGAGTCGCTTGTTGCTGGGCTTGTATTTGCTGCGAGTGTCGACGAATTGCTTGAGCAATCTTGACAATGAATACAAAATTGATTATTACGCCGATTAAAATCAGTAACATGTCAATGTACAAGAATATTTTGATTTTGTAGTTCCCCAGCACGAGATGTGGAATGCTCAATAGTATTAGGACACTACATATGATTGCCAATACTATGGCATATCGCTGACCGGTTACCAGCTGGTTGTATCGCAAGTGTAAATATACCGCTAGAAAGCGATCAGTTATGATTAAAGTGACAATGCTGAAGGTTATTAGTGCTACAAGAATCCCTAGTCGAGTTCCAAATCTGTCGAGTAATTTGAAATAAGAAATATGGGTAAGACTGGCCGTCATGACTGCGCAAAGTAGAGGCTGTACGACAATTGCAGTAAAGAAGTCGACAATAGCAAGCCCGAGAAGTAGAAAATTGGAAGGCGTTCGTACTGAGGGGTTCTTAAAGAAAGCTAATATTATCAATAAATTGAAAGACAGCGCGGTAACAGCAATCATGACGTTAACAGCTATTAAGCATGATATAAAAGTATATTGGTAGTCAGAGCTTTCGTAAATTATGAAGTCAGAAGTGGTTGCGGTGGACAAAGTTGTCGGAGCCATCGAGATGTTAGTGCTATTCATCTTGAGCTTTTGAAATTGTAGCGGTTTTAGTTAGTATTATTCTTCTGAATGGCCGGTCAGTTTTTAAGGTTGCTAAAAGATCACATGATCTCTTAATCAGTTTTTTTTCACGAATAAAAACCATATATTGAATAAAAAGAGGCGTTTTGATATGGCCAATAGACTTCTTCATAAGATGTTACGTTTAGATGTCCCAAACATTCGACCTCGGACGTTTATTTTCAAGCTGTCGGTTTAGTAGTGTTTGGATTATTTCCCGCCAGCCATAAGTTAGTCCAAGTATGATTCAGTTAGTGCTGCGAAGAAGCATAGCTGATCGATGCTAATGTAGGTGTTATTTGCAAGGAAAGTCCAGAATTGTTACCAATTAAAATAGCTTGGGCGTATACTCGAGTTTCTGACTTTCTAATTGCGTACGTCTTGTATTTTTTTAATTTAGATCTGTCGTTTTCCAGATATCTTGTCAGGGGTATTTCCGTCTCTGAAAATAATAATAATCTCAGACTCGACCTTTAAACCATTTTCGTACCTTATTTAAGATGCCATCGTCGCGAGATAGTCAATAATTTTACTAAGTTTAAATTAATTTTTTCTGCTCTTACGATTTCTGTTGTATAAACATATTTGCTCCTCTGAAGTTGTCCATGCTGTTGACTGTTAAGTTGACTCCGTGAAATAACCAAACCTATCAAATCCAATGCTTTTCAAAGATCGAATCATTTAAGGATTTCAATTTCCAAAAGCAATCAAAGTCATCAAAATAACTGCATCGTCCTTTAATAAAAATTCTCAGCTTGTACGAAATGGGTGATAATAACTTTATCAATGATTATAAAAATTAGGTAAACCTAATAGCGGAGCTCCGCTATTAAAGTCTAAAAAACTTGATATTTACAGTACGCAAATTCTATTACAGACAAGAGGATCAAGAGAAAACTCATTGATTTTAGTATGAAAGGTTTTTGCTGTTATCAAATTTTCAGTTTCTGATGAGTGGTGAATTAAAACTTTCCAAATTATAAAAAAGCGAACTGCTTACTACCAATTATTAAAATAATGCAAAAATGCCAGGGATATTTCTTTGAATATATAAGAGAAATAACGAAAAACAAACGAATGTAATATGATCCTACAAAAACAAAAATGTTATAAGATATTACTTTCCAGAAAACAATTTCAATCAAACACGTAATTGCTTTCATACATATCATTGCTGGCTCAAATTAGTCAAAAATGCTTCTATTTAGAGCCATCTGCTTTCATCAATTCCGTCTGAATAGCAAACTATAGTTTGGTTTTATTCATACAAATGTAATATATATTCTTTGAAACGACTAATATACTTATATCTGAACCTGCAAACGTAAAACATATGTATTTGGCCGAAACTGTTCAGTACTTAGAGTGAAGAGAGAAATTAGAGGCTTGTGACAAATGTGGACATGGGTTATTCAATTCATAGACAGTCAAGAAATACTTGTTTTTAACTCGTAAAAATAGAGAAGATATGATTGATTTGAATCTTGTCAATTTATGAGTATTTCAAAGCAAAACATTTCACATGAAATACTTTGTATACGATATATACTATTAGCTGAATAAATAAAAAAAGAAGTAACATCTGTTTTGAAAAGGTTTGGCACTGGCTTTCCATTAGTCATTGTAATTGAACGCCCCCCAGAAATTAACAAATCATTTCATCCAAATAAATCAAGAACTGAACTCAACTGTAGTGCAAGCTCATTTTTGTTTGTCTATAGACCAAGTCATAGATTTAATTACAAACTATAAAAATAGCCAATCATTCAAGTTGAAAATAATCACAGATGCTACACTTGACATCAATCAGGTTATGAAAAACTTGATTATCTTTTTAAGAAAAGAAAGCCCAAACTTTTTAATAAAAATTTATTAAAAAAATCATTTTTTTATGTTTTTTAAAGAGAAACAGAGGTTTTTCTTCTTCGCAATTTTGCAGCTTGCGCAATAGACCGTCAGTACATGATGATTGAACAACTAAAGAAAAATGATCTTGAGGGAATCAGCCAACCAATAGCCAGAAATCGGGTCAAATGATAGCACAGTTGAAACCGAATCCATATAAGTACTGGATTTATTTTTTAAGTTAGCGTGCGTATCGGCTCTTGGAGAGGAGGTGAGGAAGAGAATTGGGGACAAAACAAGGAGGGAGATTGGGAACAATAAAAGAAACACTATTCCCAAGAGTCACCGCGCAGACAATTTTTTTCACCAGTTCTTTGATCAAATGAAAGTTAATAGCTAAACATGTTAAATGATTTATTGTTGAAGCAGGCTAGTGAATTTGGCAGCAATTAGCTGTTCTGGGTCTGCGGTCTTTCTCTCTCTTAAAGAAAATAGGCAACATCTTTGCCTCGAAAAATTCAATAAAATAAAAGACAATCATGCATCAAAATTGTCATCCTTAATTCCTCAGAATAAACTGAGTTTGCACGGGTATTAGCTGTGTTCCTTCAATAATTTGAAAATATTCTAATGTAACACGAAAACATTCAAAAATATTTGTTCTTGTATAAACCACATTATTATTATTATTCACACATATTTAACACTATATTCTGTATTTGATATTCTCCGGCTACAATCGACTCACTTCGTTGCGCTTGCAGATCAAGTCCCTGTCTTGACTGAATTAACTTTTTAATATAAAAATTAGGTAAACCTAATAGCGGAGCTCCAATTTAATGAAATGAATTATTCATTCAATCATTCATTCATTCATTTGTTCATTCACTACCAATTATCAAATTGTTGATAATCAATCAATCAAAAATGACTATAGATAAAAAAGTAAACAAACAAATAAATAAATTAATTAATGTATCAATTCAAATAATCATAAAAAGAAAATAACAGCAAAAAAAAAGTGAGGGATAATTTTCTCTCTCCCTTTATTTTATTTTATTTTTTGCTATGTTGGTTTCTCATGATCAAATAATCATATAATCAATTGAAATATTTATGCATACGACATCATTTTATTATACCCAAGAAATATGCACAAACATGCGAAAAATATCTGACCGTATTTTTGGCTTCCTTTTCCATAAGGTTATGTTGTTATGCATGGTAAAAATAGCACTTGTCAATCAAAATTGATTGTCCAATCAGAAGTTAGAAAAGCACTAATATGGCTTCTTTGAGTTGTAAACAAATCCTCGCGCGCTTCTCGCTTTACTCTCGCTTTAAAAATCGAAAAAAATTTCACTTGAATTACTTATTGGTTATTTAGCTATCTAAAACGGTTGTGCATTTTTAATTATCAAATGTTAAAAAATAGCTAGTATGAACTTTTGAAATTTTAACTTGCAGATGAGTACAATGACAAATTCATACAAGCGTTTTTGCAATTCAATAACAAATCAAAAAATTACAAGAATTAAATTAAAAATACACACATAAAGATCTCAACGATTGAAAAATATCTTACAAAAACAAGTAAATATAATTATTGCAAACTGCTTTCATGTGAATGGTATAAAAAAGAAATTCATTAAAGATCGTCAAAAAAGGTAAACATACCGGCGCCACGTTTCTTGTCCTGTACTGTCACTTTTCCACTGAACTTTTCGTCCTCAGTTCTGATTGCAATAAGCTTGTTCATGTTTTTAGAATTTTAAAAGTGGCAAAAAAACATTTTCAACGCCTCTAAAAGGTTCACACAGTTCAACTGAACGGCGATGGCAAGCTTGTGTTGGTCGATCACACATTGTGCTAAAATTTGCATTTTCATTCCTTCCCTGAACTGGCAGTCCTACTTTGTTGACAAACATCTGGTATGAAAATGTTTTTGTTGTGAATAGTTGATAAATCTGTATTGATCCTAAAGCTCTCCGTGTTATGAATTGCTTGTAAAAAATGATGAATGAACAGAGTGAAGTTATCTTCGTGAGTCGTCTTCGCGAGGTCTTGCTTTTTATCTGTTTTGAATTGCTGCAAATGCAGCGCATATTTGTTTTGTTTTCATGAACGTTTTGTCGCCGTTGATTTTACTTTTAAAAGTAGATTAGTCCATCAGTAATGATTGAAAAACGCCACGAAGAATACACGAAGAATACGGCCTTTTTTACTACCATCTGACAAACTTGCCGTCAAATAAACCCTTCCAGAAAATACAACTTGTAAAATCTTCAGCTTTGAATAACTATTGAATGAAGTATCAAATAAAATTTTAACAGCTCTGCATGGTTTCACATTTGAATAGTTAAAAACAGCGCCACGAGCGAATTTTATCCATTTTGTCAGTGAACTGAATATTTTGAAGCTTTTCATCATTGAATCGTAGATATTTTTCTTTTTCACGCCGCGGCCTTTGTATCCCTTTCGCAGTCAAACCTCTTTAAGCCGTCAGCTTAGCATTACAATTTTCATGCTCTTTGTCCAATGCAGAAATACATTTTGTAGAAAAATTTCAGTAAACTGCAAAAAAAATTGTTTTGCGCCCACTGAAACGGGTCAGCGACTTTGCGCGGCAGTACACGGACGGACGCCGTTGTACGGAATTTGGAATTCCGGGCTTCCTGTGGTCGATCTGAAATGAGCTCTATGGTTTACCATATTTTCTTAATTATGGTGCTCCGCTTGCGCGGGCCTTCGGCCCGCGCGGAGCTCCGCTATAAACAATCGGGAATACTCGTGAGAATTTTTCAAAAATGCTCCCAAAAGATATCGGACGTTTTTCAAAAACAATCACAAATTTGCTTCACAAATTTTTCATCTCTAAAAGATATTTCATTTTTCAAACCCTAAAACATGCTAAAAGAGACCAAATAGCTGATTTTTACCCCTAAAAGATACGACGAGCATCACATACTTGACATTTTTTCAAATAAAACAAGTGTAGATGTTGTTAACTTTTAAGCTTAAAGCTTGGTATCTAAAAATCCAAACTCACGATGCTAACAAAACTGTTAAGACTCAAATGACTTAAAAGGAAAGGATTCCAGTTATTGTACATGTAAAGAAAAAAAGCCAAAGTTAAAATAATATCCGAGTATATTTAGAAAGATTGTTTACATTGCCCAAAACATTTTATTGTTAAAATTAAAGTCTTATTTCAGAATTTCACATAAACAAAAACTTCATATACTTCACAATGGGTAGTCATTCGACTTCGAACGATACATATAATGCTTGGACTTCCAGTCTGATTTGGAGGCTTTCAGATATCAACTGCGTATAGAATGCATATACAAAAAAAAAGACATAAATCTTATGACATGGCATACGCACATAACAAAAATATAAAAAAAACCCTCCAGCTACAAAATTCTGGTAGTTTGTGTTTACGTGGGAAAAAGAAATTTAAATGAGAAACAAAAAAATCTTCGTTCAAACTTATTTAATAGAGTGCCTCGGGTTTTGGTGTTTAATTTACACCTTTACATTTGGACGTGATGCAACATGTTCAATTCCACGATATTAAAGAAGTAAAGTTATACGTGGGTTTCTCTTTCAGAGGTGCTCAAAACAGGCTCTTCCGACATTGCAAAATGTATAAACGATTTCAATCATCTTATAAAGGCTCAGCTCTAGCGAAAAAGTGTAAACATTTGTAGATCAAAATTGACATCTGTAAATTAATGAATAAAAACCACATGCATGGGAAATGAGCAAAGCTACACAATTATGAAATAAATAAATAAATATATAAATAAATAAATAAATAAATAAATAAATAAATAAATAAATAAATAAATAAATAAATAAATAAATAAATAAATAAATGAATGAATGAATGAATGAATGAATGAATGAATGAATGAATGAATGAATGAATGAATGAATGAATGAATGAATGAATGAATGAATGAATGAATAAATGAATAAATGGAAGAATTATGAGGGACAATCATTTTTGTTTTGACTGGCTGATTAAGCACGCAATGAAATTTAAGCATTTGGAAATATTTGCCTTGGGCATTAATACCGACGTCATATCTTGAGTTGCTTTATAGTCGTAGCAATAACAACATACGATCGCATTACAGATTGTATTGAACGCTCGTGGGGAAATTGACGTAAGACTCCTTATGAACGAATTCGACGTGGCGTAGTGATTTAGGTAATCAAGTTTCTGCATATTAAAAGTCCAAAGTGATTAAAGTTACAATAAAAATGATAATCTACTTATAAAGCGCATATTCTACCGCCTCGATGAGACAAATTTGATCATCTTTTTTAAATAGAAGGTCTTTGAGGCTTTGTTGATATTTTATGAAAAAAGCTATTGCATATTTTTGAACAGCATCGAAACGTAATATTTTGAAGAAATACCACTTATTGGACGAGTTTCTGAACAAGAAAACAGTCTAAAAAATAACCGAATTTTGGTTATGAATCTTGGCAAACCAAACTGTCGAGCCAGGCACTAGCAGACACCTATCAATTTCTTGGAAATTGGACTTTATACTGACGTTGCAATATTGAAATAGATCGAAACTGTGTTTTTGCGGAAATAGGACGTCAAAATCGAAGAAATGTGGTATATTTTAGTCAATGTTTATAATATGTTGAAAGTGTCGGAACAAGCCATACTGAGAAATAACCCTCAAAGATGTGAAACTCAATTAAGAAGTGCTTCCTGAAAAAGACGGGCAAACATTTAATTATTGCTTGATGTAATTAGTCAGCACTTTTCGATCTAAACAACGCCTATCTGCTATTTCCTTATGATCAGAAAACGATTAGTCTTAGAGGTGATTACAGTTTGAACTGCTTAGTACGCGCATGATGGGAGGTTATGAAATGAAACTTTTAAAGTCTTTCTGGGTCATCGCTATTATTGTCCTTGGCATTCTGACCGCAACATCGAGAACAGAAAAAGTACAAATCAAGAGCAAGCAAAAGCGACTGCTTATCGCAAGAGTGTCTGTGAGGGACGGAGCTTTTATCGAAGAACAAAACCTAATGCATAAGAAAAAGGCATCGGTTGGCGAAAGCAATTCAAGAAAAGAGCAAAAAAGAGAACTCAAAGCCATAGCAATGTTAAAAATTTTGGCGCATGGAGAAAATGCTCAATATAAGGCAGAAAAGCCTTTTGAGGATACGGTTACAACAATACCGTCACCGGGTCATTTAAATCTGGTAAATTTATATAAGAATCAGCAAAGGCTACACAAGCGTTTGGATATTTTTGGAATGGACTCACAACCGATCGTTGCGCAAGCAAAATGGCAGCTGAAGAGTAGATCAACTAAAGAATATAAACATGGGAATGAGAAAAAGTTGAATAGGCTTCAGTCTTCCTCTGATAAAGGAAACAATATGAGAGATGTACAACATTGGATAAGAAATACAAGATTTCTGAGGTTAGTATATCGAAAAAATATTTTTTCTTGATTGGGATTCAGACTTGTTCTCATGGGCGTGAAATTGTATTTATTTACCTAACCACCAAATTACTTTCACGTATTTCGTATTAAGATTGTTCATTTGTTCAGTCAACACAATATGTTCGGACCTTAAACTTTGATTGCTATATGATGTACTTGTTTGCTTATAGATTCGATTGATTTGTTCATTTAAACTAAATATTTTGATTTTTCTGAATTGATTTGCATTCAAATTTTATAGAATATAACATTGATTTACGATGGATATGGTATTTTGCCAAATTGAAGCGATGTTCTTAATTTAAACGTTCTCTAAATCTATGGTTTGATTGTCAAGAAATAAATGCTCATTAAGTGAAGTTTTAAATTGATTTATTGATTGATTGACGGCTTTACGAAGAGGAGTTACAATTGAAATTGTATTGAGATAAGAGATTAACTACGTCTACGGAGAAAAGAAGTTAGGTGTAATATATTCTTGAGTGATCGAAAATTTTAGTTTGAATTATTGTTAACATACACGGATTTGTCGGATTGAAGCACGATATGTTGACAAAATCTATGTTATCAAATGGAACACGAAATCCTCAAGACTACTATTAAATTATTGCTGTTTCCGACTTATTTTAATAAACCTTAGTTCATAAAAACGTAACATCTACTTAATTGCTGTTCCTTTTTCATTAGGTCCAAAAGATCATTTCCCGAGGCGATGCCAAAGAAATCCGAACAAAATGGAACCAAGCAAGATAACTACTGCATCGTCATGCAACGAACACATCGCAACGGGACACCTATTTGTAACATCCGTTGTAACGAATGCTGTAAGAATAATGGCGTTGAATCGACGAATCAAACCTTAGTCACAAATACCACTATCATTCCTGGAAATGATTATGAACATAACGACACCACTGGTAGGTGGAGTGCCTGCTCAATGGACAATCCATCAAACTATACCCCCAAATTATCTCACAACGCATCTAGCTGGGCATGTATAGGCAATATCTGGATGATAACATCATGTGCACATGATTGGACCGATGAAAAAATAAGGTTTAAATGCCAAAGTGGTTTGTCTTTCACGACCAACAAGATAACGAGAAAGAAAGGTGTCTACCAAGTTCCCGTCTTCACTCCAGATGGTATAGTTTTCCGCAACAGATTTTGTGCTCAATGCAATTACTACAACTTATTCGAGACTTATAAAGTTGCTTTTGAATGTAGCTCATCTCCTCCTGGTGACTACACGCCTCTAAATGTTCGTGAATATCTGTTCAAGAAATGTAGAAACCCACGTTGGGCTCCTGAAAAACATCAACCAAAGCCTATGTGTCCGAAAATTAGCCCACCATGCCACAAACGCGAACCCACGACAACACTAATTAAAGAGTCTCTTTCAAGGAAAGCACGTAGTACTTGTATTTCATGCAAGAGAATTGTCAGAATATCTTGTGTTAAAGATCTTGACACAATTCTACCCTCAAATACGGATGCATCAACCACTGGCTACAATTTTAATCGACGAAAATTCAAAGGTCTACCGATGTCTCTTGCAGTTCCTTTCACTTTTCTTGAAGAGCCTCAAAGCTATCGCTTAATCGAATTTACATGTCCTGAAGAGAAAAAAGTTTATGATCCATATCTGGAGACATGTCGAGAGGGAGTTATTAATAAACCAAGACATGAGACATTCAACAGCTATAGGGTTTGGGTGTTTTTTTCAAATTCAACTATCCATAAAAATGTCACTCTGCTGGCTTTTAAAACGTTTTTCCTGGATAAATTTAGTGCTGATGGTGTACGATATTTCAATGATGAACTCGTAGGAAAAGAGTTACAATTCGATCTTACCATTCAAAAACCTCGTTTTGTGGGATTACAGAATGATCATAAAAATGAGCTACAGTTGATTTATGACAAACTGGAGGAGTTTTTAAAACTAAATGAGACCATCACAATCAAAGTGAATGGGAGTGTGCTTTCCATATACAAAGTGACGTATAGTATCTTAACTTGCATCGACCTGACCACATATACCAAGCATGAGTATGCACTCTTGAAAGGTTATAAGCCAGCGGTTTACATCAATGAAACAAATGAAACGTTGTCATATCATAACTATTTCACCTCGGATGGTGGAGATATTAGTGTCTGTAGGACTCATCTTGAATTAAGCAACTGCACAGGGTCAATGGTCCCTTTCAATGTTTCGGAATACACAAAGTTCAATAACCACACGGTTTTCTTGATTTCCTCACGAAGGTTTTATCTTAGAAACGAGTACGCTATCATAAAAGAAACTTTATGGCTCTGTGTTCAATATGGGAAAACCTTTACCTCTCGTCGGCAGGAAGGCCTTCGTATGGATTCATACATTCTTGCCATCTTAACAACAGTGTGCATGTCGATATCTACCATTGCATTGGTGTTTGTCCTCATCACGTATTCCTTGTTCACTGAGCTACGAACACCGCCAGGAATTAACCTTATGAACCTCAGTGTTTCCATTCTACTTGCACAACTCTTGTGGCTTGTTGGTAGTGGACAGACAGACAAAACCATGGCTTGTACTGTCATATCTGTTCTTCTTCACTACTTTTTTCTGGTTTCGTTCGTGTGGACCTCGATCATCGCGTTTGACACTTGGAGAGCGTTTACAGCTAAAGGAAGACGTACACTTGGTGACAAGCGAAAGAGGCGGTTCCACTGTTTACGATATATGGCAGTTGGATGGTTGTCCATCTTGATATTTGAAATATTTTTCATTGCTATTGATCAGTCTGGGTCCCACAAAATTTACGTTGGGAATTCCCATCAGTGTTGGATCGCTACTCCTACAGCAAACCTTTACGTAACGGTTATCCCTGTAAGTTTTGTAATTATATGGAATATCGTCTTCTTCGCTATGACGGTTAAAGCCATTAGGAATACGCGTAAGCAAACTAAACTTATTTCAAACAATTCAGATAGTCGACAACATTTTGGTATTTACGTACGCATAGCTGTACTTATGGGATTCACTTGGATCTTCGCATTTATTGCACCATTTGGCTGGCGATTTCTCTGGTATCCACACGTAGTTTTGAACAGTTCACAAGGATTGTACATCGCTCTAGCTTTTGGACTAAACAAGCGTGTTAGAAAACATTACAGTGATATGTATAGGAATAAAAGCTCGAGGAATAAAGAGAGCCACACAAGCACTAAAATGTCATTACTTGGTTCCAGCAAAAGGAAGATTTCCAGAAACTCGCTTTCTGCTAATAAGGCTACTGATAAAATATGAGTATGGGCAACAGTGATACGAACACGAATTGGTAACTTTAGAAGTGAAATGTAATTAAGGGATTAAATTCATTTAGTGCTACGCATAATAGTTGGTTAGGGAGTTAGTTTAGTAATAAACGGCTGACTGTCTAAGAGGTCATGTGATTCTTGTATATATACCACATATAACTAATGGACAAACAAATAAGCTGTCATCAGCTGTTAACAATCTGAAACACAGACAGGAACATCAATTGTAGTAAAGTGAAAAAGAATCATTGGTTCAAGTGTTAACATTATCAAAATAAAATAATATTATATTTGTATTAAAAGTATACCCGGATTCGAAATTTATCAAGTATTCAATTGGAGGAGAGCTAGGAATCTAAACCACACAGATTTGAATGGCGAATAAGATCATTTAAAAACCGAATATATTATAATCATACCTCTTGAAAGGATGGCAGTACCGATTTTAGTGATGACACGTGATTTACTAGACTGCTGGCGAATGCCATGCATATGGCACATTATGGGAGAAATATTGGATAGTCTGGAGAGTACTTTTGAATAATTGATTTCCTTCCAGTTGTAATTAAACTCGTCCTTAATACTTATGGATTAGCTTGGGATTTTCAAGGGCAAATTAAGTTATATAAGCAGTACATGGATAGATGTGCAATGATAAAACAAACCAGTAAAAAAACACACACAAAAAAAAAACAGACTAACTAGCTAGTGGTATACGCCTACCAAAAAAAAAAAACGTTTTTGGAGAGAATGGTGAAATTAAAGTCGGTGTTCGTTAACACGACCGAAAATGATTTTGGGTAATGTTGTTCGCAATTGATTCGCTTCAAAATACTTGAGTTTCGTGTTCTCCTCCACGCTGTATTATTAGACTCGATTGCAGAAAAATTAACCAAAGTCAAGACAAATCCTCCAGTATTTCTAATGTTTGTGGATGCGTGCAGTTTCACGGGATGTTAAACACAAATTAAAATAATAGATGTCTTGCTATCGAGGATAATACAGCGAAGTGCGATGTATAACTTAATAAAACTTATATAAAAAAACAGAGGATCTTTGTTATTTATTATTAATTTGCTTCTTATCCATTTGTATATTTCCATATCAAACTTTTGTTTTCAATTTTGGGTCCTGTCTTAGGTTTAACGGTCTATTTTCTGACATGCAGAAATACAAATGTCAGATATGTATGCTTTCACTCAAAATAGCTGTAAAAATGTAAAAGATTTTGCGAGAAAAATCGCTTTTTCACATTGCCCAATTACTCCAATGTCCAAATATGGTAGGTAAAATCCTTATAAGGGAATATGTGAGGCTTGATAGAAAACGACAACATTCTTAAGGGAAAAGCTTGATATGGTTTATTTTCACTGATTCAAATAAAGTTTTTGCACACCACATTCTGTACTGTTTTCTTGTTTTTGCTTCACAATCAAGCAAAAAAGCAAAGGTTTTGACTAATTTGGTGAAATGAATGAATTACTCTCCCTCTCAGACAACCACGATCCAATTTAAATAAAACGATCATAGAAGTTTCGAAATAAATCAGAATTGAGTCTCACGACACGGGTAAAATACGGTCAGACGTGTCTGTCATTTTGTTTCCGACTTAAGGAAACAAGTCTATATAATCAACGTACAATCTAAAATATCAGTTGACTTATGGATTAAATGTATTGGGTGAAGAGATGACCATTTACAAAACTTTAGAAGTTTAGAGGTTTTTATTGCTATAGTTTTCTTTTTCTTTTTAACTTTATTAAAAAAAAGTAAAAATCATTAACACTAACTTTTCGGGCTGGTGATATGATAAGTGCTATAGTATTCTTTACTGAATATAACAATTTCTAGCCAAAACAGCTTATTATTTAGACAAAGAACTTGACACGTAATCAATTGCAATCAATCCAATACAATGAAATATACTCCTTTCAACTGAAACCGCAGGCAAGTACGGCAAAATGAAATAATCTTATACATAATTAATAGCATAATAAAATGCTTGGTTGGTTGCTTGGATGATTATTGATGATTTTTTCATGCAACCTTTATTTCTTTAAAATGAAGATGCTAGTAATTAAATCAACAGCGTTTGTACTTCAATGTTTTTGAGGTGTATTTAATCTGAAGTACAAATACAATTGATTACAGAGACTGATCACGAAAACTGCAAATATTCATTTCTTAGAGTGACTATTGAGATTAAGGCAATTTATTAAAATAAAAAAATAAAAAACAGAAGCATTACTGCTATTAGCAGATACAACATTTGCTGAAAGAGCTGACGATCTTTATTATTTTTCATTGGATTAATTACCACACAACAACAACAACAACAGCAGCAACAACAAAAATGATTTTGATATAAATATCGTTAATATATAATGTTAGTTTAGAACACAAATACTTTGACTCGGTCTGCTCCGATACATTTGTCATCCTTGCCAGACTAATATAACACGGGAGTCGCTGTAATTCTTGCAAATGAAAATCCTTAATTGAGCAATTTATTGTTATCAATTCATCAAAAAGAGTTCTGAAATAAATGTCGTTAATTTGTAATGTTGGTTTAGAACACAAATGTTTTGGCTCGGTCTTCGTCTGCTCATACATACATGTGTCATTCTTGCCAGACTTATTATTTATGATTTATAAAGTTTACTTATTATTGTTATCTATTCTCACTTTTAGGTAGCAATAATATTGTACTAGTAATCTAATGTTGCCGGATATTGAATTAAGATTATTGACGGCTGGAAAACAAAAAGGATATGCATTATTGAAAAAGAATTCTTACAACTTGAAGAAGAAACGACAATGACCTTTCAACTGAAAGTGCACCAGATGTTTTCGGTTACAGCAAGGTTTCAGTCTTCTGTTAGCCCTACCCTAAACTGGCAAATCTACACATAATACCAATTACTCGTCGAATATTTAATGATAAATCATGCTGTCTGCTATTGGTTATTCTCCAGAAAAAAAAACATCTACGCAGCTATAAAATAAGATTGTTCAAATACCATACTTTAAGATGCTCAAAAAGATGAAAGCGATAAATGCTGTGTTGATCTTTACAGTGTTAGTCTTTCAAAGCTCTAAATGCAAAAAGTATGGGCTTAATGAGACTATGTCTACTTCCAGCGACATGGAAAACACTGATTTCAATACAAGACGTCAGAATAAGTGGCCTGTAGAAAACTCGAACAGTGAAACGATTTTGATTAAGCAACCTTTAGTCAAACTAATGAAATCTCAAAACGAATCTTTGAAATGCAAAAACAAGCAGTCATGTAAATGGGCTTTACAGAAACATGAGCCACGATTACTCAGTTATTCTCGTGCTCGTAGATCTTCTCACTTGGACTCTGACTGCGACGAAACAATGTCTTGCAGAAAGCGATGCAGCCAAATCAGACAGTTCACCTACGACGAGAGGCTTGCCTGTTTCTGTGATTACGACTGTGAGTTTTTCGAAGACTGTTGTGCTGATTTCAGAGTTTTTTGTCCAGAAAGAATGAATGCCACAACATCCAATATAACTTTGGACCAAAATAACAATACGAGCCTTGCCCTCTCAACAAATGTGACGCAGGAACCCAAGCTGGCAAATAAAGTGTTGTGGGCCTGTTTTTCATTTAAGGACATGATTCCAGGGACTAGAGGTATCTGGATGATCGGATCATGCCCAAAGTCCTGGCCAAAAGATGATACCTTCTATCAGTGTAGAAACCTTTCTGCTGCCAATACGATTACTAAAGATAACTACCAGTATCTACCTGTATATACTAGCGATGATACAGTCTATCATAACATATTCTGTGCTCAGTGTAATGGAGAGGACTTTAACAAAACCAAATCGTACGGTTTGATATTGTCTACGTCTTGTAACAACTCAGTGGTTAATCTTAATAACTCGGATAACAGTACTAGAGCTTATTGTACTCTGGAAGGATGGAGGCCAGGACATAGAGATCCAAGACGATACTGTCTTAAAATCAAAAAGTCATGCAATGGTTCGGTAGATTTAGATACACAATGCAACAAAGGAAATGTTAGCATCGTAAGCAATAACAAGTGTATATTTAAAAACAGATTTTGTGCAGAATGTAATAATGCCTTCCGGGACTTGAGGTGTGGTCCTAAAATAACACAATTCAGTGATGATTGTGGTGACCTAATTCTTATACAAACTCCATTTCAGGGACTGAACCACGCAATGAATTTAAAAAAACCCACAACATCCCCATCAAAACATTTATGTAATCCAGGAAAGGTGTACGATGAATATACTAAAGTATGTAGAGAAACACTGACAGAGATTGGAAACACAACCCATAACTGTTCTTATGTGTGGGTTGCGTTAAAAGATGGTGAGTTTGTAATGTTGATAAATCAATCAGTCTTTGTGAATGATTCCAAGAGGGTATATGGTATGACGAGGTATATTTGGCTTAACAGCACGTTATATATCTGTGAGAAATTTTCCAACAGTTATAAATTCACTGATCCAAAAAATAATGAATTTGCTTTGTCATTGATGACAATGATTTGCATGTCAATATCTATCGTTTCACTGGTGGTTGTTCTCATCACTTATTCCTTGTTCACTGAGCTGCGAACACCGCCAGGCATTAACCTCATGAACCTCAGTGCTTCCATTCTTCTTGCACAACTCTTGTGGCTGGTTGGCAGTGGACAGACAGACAAACCCATGGTTTGTACTGCCATAGCTGTTCTTCGTCACTACTTTTTCCTGGTTTCGTTCGTGTGGACGTCGATCATCGCCTTTGATACTTGGAAAGCTTTTACCGCGAAAGGATCGCTCTCACGGTTATCTACTAAACGTGAAAGACTACTCCACAGTTTGCGATATATGGCAGTTGGGTGGTTTTCTGTCATGGTGTACGTAGCCATCTGTGTAATCGTCGACTTTACTGACGTCATCCATATTGGATATCAATCAAGCAATGGTTGTTGGATGTCGGCTACACTCTATTTCTTTGCTATTCCAATCGCTCTGATTATGATGTTCAACGTCATTCTTTATAGTTTAACCGCAAAAGCCATTTATGTGACCAGATCCCAAGCAAGATTTGCCGCAGCTGACAAAGATCGTAAAACGAGTTTTGGTATTTACGCTCGTATCGCAACGGTCATGGGTTTTACATGGATTTTTGGATTCATCGCTGAGTTTGGATGGGATCTCTTATGGTTTGCATTCGTTTTCTTTAACAGTTTACAGGGATTTTACATTGCAGTAGCATTTGTGTTCAACCAACGAGTGATGAAGTTATACAAACGACTGTTGTCAAACAATGAGAATAAGATATCAAGCGGTCACGCTTTACAATTTAGCAGATGCAGAGCAAAGGGAGTTGACAATACAAGTATGGATACTACAATATAAAACGTTTTAAACTATATCTGACTATGGATTGCGTGAATAATTCAACGACAACAATAACAACAACAACAAAAACAACAACATCTGAATAGATCTAGACGACTATGAACCTAAAATTATACACCTGGGGCCGTTTGTAGAAATCCTGGATAAAGTTATCCCGGCACTGGATAAAAGGGCCGGATAAGAGTTATTTACTACATAGACTTTCTTTAGAACTTCGTTAGCTAGATAGGGATTTATCCGGACAGTGATATCAACGCTTCGCACAACCGGCGCCTGACATTGTATATTTGTATATTCATGCACGATTCCCAACTTCACGAGAAATATAATTACATACATCAATAGGTAAAATTGAGAGAATTAATCTAAAAGATTATTGTCTACTCAATCGAGTCAATATAAAATAAGTAAAACAATAGAAATAAGTACTTATTTATTCATTAATTTTATGCATTGCTTTTTTTGTCTATACAATGACACCTGCACAGTTTCTTCTTCATATTAATTGCTGAAGATGAATTAATCAATTCATGCTGTGAATCTGCCAATAAGAAATCTATATATACTTATATGTTTATCAAAAATCTACACTCAGTTGCAAAATTAGTTGGGACATTACACATAATTTACAAGTAAACCGCTCAGCATTGTTCTCAAACTCTAAATCCTCCCCCCCTCCACAATGCTGGTAGTCTCGATGAGGATTAACATTTCACAACAACGCCAATACAACATTGAATTGGGAGGGGAATTTGAAGCGGATGAAAACGTTGTATACATAAAAAAGGAGAAGTTTCAAAAGGAAACGGGAAAAACTATCAATGTCCCAACAATTTTGCAACTGAGTTTAGCTTAAAGAATATGATAAATATTATTTCCATAACCGAATTATCTGTAAAAATTTGGTCATTAGGCATGCCCCGGGACTCGAGTCATCCTATTTTACTGGTTTTAAAGGCTGATTTATACGGTACGATTTGTCGCGTGCGATTTGTACTATACGCTTAGTCGCGAGGTTCAAAATGTTCTAAAACTAGTCGTAGGACATTCTAAAACACGTTTTAGAGCGCGAGCGACTAGTTTTAGAAGTTGCGATTAGTATACTACAAATCCATGTGACAAATCGCACTGTGTAAATAGGGCTTAAGGAGATTTACTACCGTAATCGTTGAAGTGCAACCTCCAAAGTTTCAACTCTATTTTATAAACTCGCATTTTGACTGCCGTCAATCAATTTAAACAATCATACATAAAAATCAAATATTTAGAAATAAGAACAATTTTCTCTCCTTATCATCAACAATAATTGTCTCGACACAAAATGTGCATGAGAATATCGATTTTTCTAAGAAAATGTATTGATTGACGGCAGTCAAAATGCGAGTTTTCAAAAAATTCCTGGGGGTAGTCTATAACCATAGAACTGCATATAACGGTGACAAACATATCTTGAGATTCTGTTCATCACGGTCAAGTATGATTCATGCAAAAGATAACGTAATTTAATTCCTATGATCTCACTTCGTGCTGTGGCGATTTTATCTGACAGGTTACTCTTGACTAATATGTTAATTTTTCAGCAGACCCTGACAGGAATTGAAGTCAGTGCCAAATAAATTAAATCATTCGAACGGTACGTTGACAAAACGTCGTGTACAAAACGTCGAAAAGTCATGTCTACACCGCTATTTTTCAGCTTGTACTTGTGTTTTTTCATCCAACGTCCCTTTTGGGTAAAAACAGCGGAAATCCTTTCAGAAGACGGTAAGCTGAATGTTAGCAACTCTTCATTGAGCAACGATAGCAAACAAGGTATTTATTTAAACATTAAAAAAGTTACCTTTTAATTCTTTAGTAATGTTTTTTCCATTTCTCCATGATATTATCAAGGTTTGCTATGCTTGTAATTTTAAAAGCAACAAATTAGTTTTAACGAACGGAAAATTAGAAGAGATTCGTAGAAAGAGTTGAAACACTTATATTTAATTGTTCAATTTGCTCACACTTTTTCAATTAAAAAGAAATATTTAGCTATAATTAAAATCTATTTCAAGAAGAGGACAAATGAGAGTGAGAAAATGAGGAAAACACACAAATCGTGTTTCCTTTTTGAAAAAAAAAAGATCAATTAGCTTTTTTGTGGTTTAGATAAAGAAAGTTCATACCACCAACTGTCAAATACAGGAGATCTGAGATAATCAACTTTTATTCTAGAAGTAACAATAATATAATATAATATAATATAATATAATATAATATAATATAATATAATATAATATAATATAATATAATATAATATAATATAATATAATATAATATAATATAATATAATATAATATAATATAATATAATATAATATAATATAATATAATATAATATAATATAATATAATATAATATAATATAATATAATATAATATAATATAATATAATATAATATAATATAATATAATATAATATAATATAATATAATATAATAGCACAATCCCAGCTCGTTGTTCCTTTATAATAAAAATAATTTTTAATGTCAATATCAAACGACTACACTTGGCTGGGAGGCCATTAGATGTGTCTTATTAATTATATGCCTTGCTAACACTTCTTTCTTTTGAAAAACTGATTTACTACATATAAATACATACTGAAGAAATAATAGCTACAAATCAAGACTACCCCAAAACGTTTATCTGTGAAGTAAACTGAACGGATGGAAAACAGGGGAAAACATCCATGCATGTGATGTGGTCGTCAAAAATTCTTTTTTAAATTTAAGCCATTAGAATATTGATATTAACAGCTAAGAGAGATGTAAGTTCTTTTTAATCATAACTAATGATGTATAATGAAACAAATTGTGAGAGAACAACTAGATGTTTATCACTGCAATGTTAGATGTCGGAAAACATAAAGTAGAGAGAGAGAGAAAAAAAAAACAATAACAACAAAAAGAAAATAATCGACAAAAATGAAAAACGAAGAAGATTAGAAAAACAAAAAATCGGAGAAATAGTGGAAATTTAAGGCCACCAGGATAAAAAAGAAATAATGAACACAAAAGGCTGGAAGAGAAGCAAAAATGAGGCAAGAAAAAAATTAATAAATTGGTGTACAATAAAGTATTTTCGAAATAAAATTGAAAGACAAGGAACAGGAATTAGATTAATTAGAAAAAAAGAGAGAAAAACAAAGTTATTTAAAGACCAATTAATAAGCAACCTGGCATGAGTTTGAAAGGTGTAAGGCGATCAATTTTCAAGCACATTATATTTAAAAAATGTACCTAGAAGATAAAAATTCTAGATGTTAACTCATGAAATCGTGTTTTCTTTTTCCATTATCAATCCATTATCCTAATCACTATCAAATTTTTCTGATCATAATCTAGTGTTAAAATTAGAGGGACAGATTATTTCCAAATCGAAATAAATGCCCAATATTTCAAAAAAAAAAGAACTAATGAAAATCGATCACTGAAATTAAATTTGTCGTGCATTCGTTTTAGTGTTTTTTAATATCAATTAATTTGTCTAAAATTGGTTGTTACGTGGATATAGGTGTATATTTTTTTAAGTTTCTTATAGGATTTAATTTAACAAGTTAAGCATTCGCGTTATTCGCGCAAAAATCGAAATATTTTCAATTTTTGCCCTGAAGATGCGAAATAGCGCGAGAGCTTGTTTTTAAATTAAATCGTGGACGATAAAAAATTGATAACATATTAATTAATTTGTCCTTTAGTATAGTCTTTTAGTTGGAACATAACCTGCCTAGTAGAATCGAAAAATGTGTCAATTCCAATGCGGTTAAATAAACATGAATCTACTCAACGAAGTTTGTATTAATGGCTTTTGGATATAACCACAAAGCACACATATTATCACGTCACTTTAACATTTTTAAATGACAATTTTTGAAAGTAATAGCATAATATAAAAAAAAAAACAGAAACTAGTTTTATATTAAATTTATTTTTGTCATTCCGGCTTTGCTCATAAACATATCTCTGCTATGTTCAACTATTCACAACGTTTTTTTTTTAATTTTTTTTATTCTAATTCATCTATCCATTTATCTATGTAATTGACTCAATTATTCATTTATCCATTCATTCATTCATTCATTCACTGGCCCCAAGGGCCGGTTGGACGAAGCCTGAATAGCGCTATCCACCGGATAAATTCCAAAGAAATTCTATAGGGTTGATAATTTTATCCGGTGGATAACTTTATTCAGGTTTCGTGCAACCGGCCCCAGAAGAATAAATTTGCTTATTTCTTGTAGCTGTATATTTCCATGGTAACTCCAAACTCATTAATGTTGGCAACTCAAGTTTTCCACTCTTCATCCAAGTCTCAAACCCAGTCTCCACACCTTTATACCACTTACTTGAAATATTTCCAAATCTCACAACCAAAAGAAATATGTCGTTATCTCAACCTATGTTACGTAAGTAAAACGCATTACAGTTAAAATAGGCACCTTGATTGTCATTACAATACATGGATTCCAACCCACCAAAAATCAAAAGAACGAGGAACGGTTAAGAGTGGTTTAGAAGGGCCTTGTCGTTTTATATATATTCCCAGTAAAACAACGAAAGTTTAGGCTTTTTACGAAGAGGTTTCCTATGTTAAGACGCCACAGAAAGCCTTAAAGGCCGGTACACACTAGGCGACAAGTCGCTGCGACTTGTCGTCACGACATGTCGCCTCAGTGTGCATTGGTTCAATATTTGTCGCCAATACATCTGATTTTGTCGCTGCGACAATTTCCGCCAAAAATACCTAGTACACACGGGGAGAAATTGTCGCTACGACCTATCGCGGGAACAAGTCGCTGCGACTTGTCGCCTAGTGTGTACCAGCCTTAATGTAAGCGAGAAAGCGATCCAAGTTTTACTCTCCAGAGTGTTTGGAACACCTTTTGTATCAACTGGTATCATTCCTAAATTAATTAGTCTGAATGACGTTTTGGTTTTATTTTCTTTTTGAATAAAGTGCGCGGAAAGTTCCCGCCATTTTAAATTTCATGTTTTGACAGTTTGTGTTTCAGTTAGCGTGCGCAGAAGACGTGCGCAGTGCAAAACTGTGCAATCACCCTTCAAGAACAAAATGCACATCCATTCTAGATCTTGCCAATGATTACTCCGACCAAAAATTATCATACTTGTTTTCCTTGTGTTTTTGTCTTCAGATAAGTCTATTGTGGACATGTCGAAACTAGTTTTCCCCGAAGCCGTTCTAATACCAGTATGCTTAAGCCACGAGGTCTACGACAAAAATACAAACCAATGCCGCAACAAAATGAAATGTAACGACACTGAAATCTACATTCCATCAATGAAAAAATGTTATAGGAAGTACACTGGCGTAAGAATGATGTCAAAACCGAAACCCTTGTTTGAATCGATCGATCTGCCAGAACTAGACTTGAAAAATATAAGTTGTAAGAATGCTCGTAAATATTTCAGACATGAGTATACAATTAACGAGTCAGCGGTTGTTGTCAAAATGACAGGCGAAGTGTTGCAAGAGAAAGATTACCATATTAAAAGGACAGGAAATGGAACAGTAATTGTCTGTCGCCGTTGGCCCAACTGCTCTGGAGAATGGTTCCCTGTACGAGAAGAAGAAATTACAATGTACAAAAATCAGTCAATCTTTGTGAATGTCTTGAAGAGAATGTACGATAAGTTTGAATATGTCTGGTATAATCACACGCTAGTTCTGCTCTGCGGCAATCACATTATACTAGTTAATGCTACGAAAACTAGCTGTGATGGTGACTGGGTCTTGATCGAGAATGATGAGTTTCAAGTTCTTGAAAACGACTCCATCTATGTGAACACCTCCAAGATAGTGTACCCACCTTCAAAATATATTTGGCAAGAGCAGACATTGCTCGTTTGTATCAAGCTATCAGCTTCCACTTGGAGAACTGAAGTTGTAGTAAACAAGCATGACGATGTGTTGTCCATACTGACGCTAATTGGGATGTCAATGTCTATCATTGCACTGGTGTTTGTCCTCATCACCTATTCCTTGTTCACTGAGCTGCGAACACCACCAGGCATTAACCTCATGAACCTCAGTGTTTCCATTCTTCTTGCACAACTCTTGTGGCTGGTTGGCAGTGGACAGACAGACACACCCATGGCTTGTACTGCCATAGCTGTCCTTCTTCACTACCTTTTCCTGGTGTCGTTCATGTGGACGTCGATCATCGCATTTGATACTTGGAGTGCTTTCACATCAAAAGGATCACGCTCATGGTCTGCTACTAAACGAAAACGCCTATTCCACAGTTTACGATATATGGCAGTTGGATGGCTGTCTGCCATGGTGTACGTGGCCATATGTGTTGTTCTCGACAAAACAGATACAGTGATTATCGAATACGGATCGGACTATTTGTGTTGGATTGCTGACAACAACGCTAAGCTGTATTTCTTTGGTATTCCTGTTGGTTTGGTGATCATCTTCAACATCGTCTTCTTCTCCATGACGGTGAAGGCCATCAGAGAGACGCAAAACCAAACTAACCTTGTCAATGAGAATACTGCCACCAAGCGTGATTTTGGCATGTATGTGCGTATTTCATCTGTCATGGGCTTTACGTGGGCGTTTGGATTTGCTGCACCGTTTGGTTGGCTGTTTCTTGCCTACATGTTTGTAATTCTCAACAGTCTGCAGGGCGTTTACATCGCTATTGCCTTTGCACTCAGTAAACGAGCAAGAAAGCTGTACGCCAAGTTGTGCTGTCCTAAACACACCTCCTCAAAGAATGACTCAGGAACCGTCTCCACTCATGTTACAACAAAGAATGGGCGCACCACCGAAACTGTGGGACAATTGCACGATCCGAAAACAATTACCGTTTGAGTTGTTGGAAATGCCTCCGCTCCTCTCTGCAGCATCAGTCAAAACTAAATAATATATTATTATTGACGATGATGATGATAAACGTTATTACTACTACTACTACTACTACTTTTCTGTTTCGTATCTTGAGATACATAAGGCCTCGATATACGTTATTACCGTGTTAATATTATTTAGCTAACTATAAGCTAATTGAGGACACAAGTATTGTCATTGTCTTTTTAGCTGAGAGAACCTATCCTCGGACCCCATTCAGGAACCCCGCTAGTGCTATTTTTATAAACCAGGCTATTTTTAATGTTACCAATCCCGCTCGGCCATTATCAGCCACTTGCTATTGCTTCGGTAGTCTAGATCGTCAGAGGACAGTTCTTCTACCGAATATCGAGTACTCGTTTCGTCTCGTGCCTGGCTCGTAACAAGCAAACCCAAACCATTTTCTTCGTCTCTTTCCTCAAAATTTTCCATAGTTTTCAAGGACTAAATTTTCTTCGTCCACAAAAACAACCGACTCGGTCCCCTCGCCTTTCGCTATTTTGAATCTAGAATTAAGGACGCTAACGAAGAAGCTATGCGACGTAATCTCCTTCATTCTGACCAATCACGTTCCGCTCCTAAAATAACTCGGCGGCAATAAACGAGGTTTATGATATGTGCAAAGCCCAGTATGGGGGATAGGTTCTCTTAGCTCATTATCTGTTGATTGTCACCAAAATGGCAGACAAAACAGTACATTCTTGTTGTACAATTTACCGTTGCCTTTAATTACAATACTAGAAAAGTGCGTCCTGCGGAAACAAGTTGACGCTTTTGTATAAGGTTAGACAATATCGACATTCTAAAAAATCTTCACCATAGTCTGATATATTTCTACATCTCCTATGCTACCTCGGTATGGGAAAGTCACTTCAAATCAAACTTAAATCGTATTCATAGCCTTGAAAAAAGCGCAATCCGATTTATCAATTTTGCAGAAAGAAGAGCCCCGAGTGGACCGTTATTTCAGAAGCTAGAAATCTTGAACATATTTTAAATTGCTAAACTTCAACTTTGTGAATTAGTTTTCAGCCATTGAACAGGCGGTCTACCAAATACCATTGATATAATTACAATACCCGCGCGAAATCGAATAAGAATATTTATCTGCCTAAAATAAAGTTATAAACTATGATAAATTTGGCGTTAAATACGCCGCTGCTAAAACTTGTAACGACATCCCTACTGATTTTAAGCAACACCAGACCTTGAAAAGTTTTCGTGTTGCTTATAAAAAGCATTTCCTAATTGATGAAAATTAACTTGCATTTTGTTAGTATGCTCATGCAAATACTTCAGCTTTCACCTTTATTTAGATCAATTTGACATATCAGTTACTCTTTAGAGAATATTTCCCCGACAATACTTCAACTTTCCTTTTTTATTCACTAAAAGGTTGCAAGAGCTAACCCCTGGGGTTGTTCTCTTGCACCCTCCACATCATTATAACTTTATTTTAAGTAACTTTCATTTATGTAATTTGTGGAAATAAAAACCTTTGAACCTTCGTACTACCGGCTGCTGACATTGTATTTTGGATATTCGTTAACAATTCCCAACTTCACGGGAAAAAATAAATACATACCTCACTTGATACGTAAAAGTGAGACAAGGTAGACGCATACGTGTTACCCCAGGCCACTAGTCCATACGTTAGATATGGATATATAAGAGAATAGTATAGATTTAATAGTATAGATCTATTAACAGTGTGGCGTAATCTACAAATTATGCCAACACAACGTTTAATTTTGTTCTCAGTGTGAGAAACATGATTTTTCCAATTACGATTTTCATCAATCATAATACCCAAATATTTAATTGCATTGTTTTTTTAATATTCAGTTGTTTAATGATAAATTGATTTGGTATTTAAGACGACATGAAGGGATTTGAGGCGACGTAAAGTCTCTGGGCAGGCCTATTATTAAAGTACTGCATATAAGGTGACAGAAACCGTTCAAGTATATATATTGAGATTCGTTTCATTAAAAGCAAATAAAACTCATGCAAAAGGATAACGCCATTTATTTTTATGATTTCAATTCGTGCTGTGGCAATTCTATCTGACAGGTTAACCTCGACTACTAATATGGTAATTTTTCACCACAAACAGCCACATAAATTGAGGTGCCAAATAAATTCATAAAGTCATTCGAACCGTACGTTGTTGGCCCCGCATATGTATCGGCAAAACGTCGAAAAAACATGTATGCAGTACTATTTTTTAGCTTATCTTTGTGTCTTTTCTGTCAAAGTCCCTTTTGGGTAAAAACAGAAGACATCTTTTCAGAAGACGGTAAGCTGAGTATTAGCAACTCTTCTTTGAGCAACGATAGCAGACAAGGTATTTATTGAGTTACACGTTTAAAATGTTACCTTATAATTCTTAAGTAATGTTACTTTTCCATGATACTATTAACGCTTGCTATGTCATAGTGATGTGTGTAATTCTAAAAACGTCAAATTACTTTTTTTAAGACCATGAGAAGTGAAACATTCGTAGAAAGAATTGCTGCACTTTTACTGGTTAATTTCTCAATTTGTTTACAATAAGCGTAGCTAAGACTTTCAAAAAGGGGTATTCAAGTATAATTAAAGTCTATCAAAAAAAACGGACAAGTGGGAGTGAGACTTCAAGAAAAAAAATGAAGAAAACACAAATCAGATTTCCTTTTTGTAAAAAAAGATCAATTAGCTTTTTTTATGGTGTACACAAAGAGAGATCACCTACTGTCAAAAACAGGAGATCCGAAATAATTTTTGTAGGAACAACTGGTGTTTCCCAACAATCACACGTAATCCCAGCTCGTTGCTTTTTTTATAATAAAAATAATTTTTAATAATAATGTCAAAGAGGGCACGTGGTTGAGAGGTCATTCGATGTGTGTTTAGATCTCTTTTTTCAATAATTAAATTATATCATACACTTTCTACTTCCATTGTTTGGTGAATCAATAATTAATTCATTCGCTAACCAATATGTAATATATACAATATGAGCGGTTGATCTGTATGGAATATACAATGTCAATTTCTAATGCCTGGTTTCCATATGATCGCTACGATCGCTGAAAAATTGAAAAAAATTAATTTTCAATTCCTGTTTTTCCCAAGAAAAAGTTACGTCTTTAGATGCGCTCGATCGCTATGTTCGCTCAACTGGAGCGATCCCAGCGATTTAGGTCATTTTGTTGGCAACCGTAGCGATCCCTATCATGTTAGGCGCTAGAGCAAATTACAAAAAAAATCCTTTATTCAATTTTGATTTATCGACAGTAAATAAATAAATAAACAAACAAACAAACAAGCAAACAAACAATTGTAACAATAAATCGTTATATATAGAAGAGATCACATAGTATGAAATAGCAAATTTGAACTTTGTTAGTATAGGTAATAAGATATTTTCAAGTTCAATTTGGAATTAATTTGCACGAGTTTGTTTTTCAAAGAGTTCGTAATTGCATTCGCCCGTAGGGCGAATGCAATTTCGCTCTTTGAAAAACAAAGAGTACAAATTAATCCAAATTGAACGAGAAACCATCTTATTACCTTTTAATAATATACTTGCAAAAAATTCAACCATTTTGTCGATTTTTTAAAGCATTTGGTTGAGATTTTGATTCAAATTCGAACAAGCGCGCGCCAATGATGGCGTGATGATGTCGTCATCTAGCTCGCTCAAAGCGAAAATTGAAAACTTTCAACGAGATCTCGCTCAGTTTTTTGCAAATTCCTTGAGTATTTCAGTAAAATTTCAATTTTTTGCGAATAGAAATGTTCAGAAAATTAACATTATTCTCTAGATAGTAAAAAAAAAAAAACATTTAGTTTTATTTTGTCTTTTGAATCGAGTTGTAATTTGCACTGGTATTACAAATTTCTGCACTGGTATTACAGCTTTCTGCACTGTGTTACGCCTGAACTGCACTGCTCTCGACCAATCAGAATCGAGGATTTTTTGCAAGTATGTTATTAGTCAAGCTATAGAGATATATTTAGATGCCGCTTTATATCATTGCAATGTTAGATGTTGGAAAATAATCATGTAGTAAAGCGGAAATGAAACAGAAAATATCGGAGTGAGCATGAAGTAACCGCCAAAATGTAAGACGAAGAAAGATTAGGAATAAAAGGAAATTGAGAGACAGTGGAAATTATAAAACCTCAGTATAATAAATAAATAAATAAATAAATAAATAAATAAATAAATAAATAAATAAATAAATAAATAAATAAATAAATAAATAAATAAATAAATAAATAAATAAATAAATAAATAAATAAATAGATAAATAGATAAATAGATAAATAGATAAATAAATAGATAAATAAATAAATAAATAAATAAAAAATAAATAAACAAATAAATAAATGAATAAATGAATGAATGAATGAATGAATGAATGAATGAATGAATGAATGAATAAATACAATGCACTGCAATGAAATTAATTAGAACTAAAAAGAGCAAAACAAAAACCAATTAATAAGCAACACTGTATGAGTTTGAAAGATCCAAAGAGATAAATTTTCATTATATCATTCAAGAAAATGTACGTAAGAAAAAAATATGTTAACGCACGAAATCCCTTTTTTCCAATGCCAAGCCATAATCGTGATCACTATCAAATTAATCCGATGATGATCTACGTATAGGTACAGTGTATTTTTACCAAACAGAATATCAATATTTCAAAAACGGATAAATTACACTAGGGGAACTAATGAAACTCATTAAAAGTAAGTTTGCCGTACATTATTTTCAGTGCATTTTAATATCAATTAATTTGTCTAAAATTGGTTGATATACGTGGGCATATAGGTTTTAATTAGGGAAACTAATGAAAATCGATCACTAAAATTACGTTTGCATTACATTATTTTTAGTGTAAAAAATGGTTGGCACTTGGGCATAGTTATGATATCAATTTTGTTCTCTTACATACTTTAATTTAAAAAAAGCCAATCTTTCGCTTTCGCGCATCTTAAGGGCAAAAATGGAAATATTTTCAATTTGTTCCGAACAAATTAATTTAATTACGGAACAAATTGAAAATATTTCCATTTTTGCCCTGAAGATTCGCGAATAGTGCGAAAGCTTGGCGTTTTTTTCAAATTAAAAGTGGAAAAAACAAAATTGATAGTATATCAAGCTCTATAGTAGAATCGAGGAATGCGTCACTTTCAATGCGGTTAAATAAGCATTAGATATATACGAAATACATATTAATGGCTTAGGATATATAACCACATGCCAATCAAGCAATCATAATATCAAGTTACCTTAAAGCTTTTAGATGTTTGAAAGTAATAGTATCAATATAAAATTGAAACTAGTTTTTTTGTTGAAATTCAATTCATTTCTGTCCTTCCTGCTTTCCTCACGGTCCTACTATTTTTAACTATTTACCATGGTTTTCATTTCTTCATTCTGACCAATCTGACCATTCATCTGTTTAATTGAGTCAGTTATTCATTGACCCATTTATTGATTCATTCACGTTTGTTCTTTCTCTTTTTATTTTTTAAGTTGTCTGGGGCTGGTTGCACGAAGCCTGAATAAAGTTATCCACTGGATAAAGTTAAATGTCTTTAGAATTTATCCGCTGGATAGCTAGCGATTTCTTAGGTGGATAGCTTTATTCAGCCTTCGTACAACTGACCCCTGAAGAATAAAATTGTTTTCCTTTTTGTAGCTGTACATTTCCATGGTAACTCTTTCGTCCAAGTCTCCAAACCAGTCTCCAAACCTTTACTCCGTTTACCTTTGATATTTCCAAATCTTACATTCAAAAGTAATGTGTCATCCGAAGGACTGATCGCCCTCCCAATCAAAAGTAAGTAAAAATGTTAATATGAAATAAGACGGCTCGATTCCGATCAACCCAGAAAAAAAATTAAAAGAACGAGCAATGGTTTGAGCTAGATGGTGGGTTAGAGGGTCCTTAACGCTTTTTATAATCCCAGTAAAACAAGTTAATTTTTCATTAAACATAATCGATAATTTTTGCTATTATTATCATATCCTTTACCTGTTGTATATTTAGGACGTTTTTGGTAAAAAAGGCCCCACAAAAATTTATCCACCACACAAGCGTTTCGAGCGCCGACTTAATGCCCGCGACATTTTTCCCATAGCAGCATTTCAATTGCAATAGTACTCAACCACGAAAAGTTATTCGAATATCGGCATCGTATGGTATACAAACAATACATTCACTACCAGATTTTTTTTTCGTTGCACATGCAGTCAAGTTTGTAGAAAATGGGCGCTATTTATTTGCCTTGAATAACCAGCAGACCTTATGTAGCCTAAATGAAATAGTGCCAAGCAGAGCCGCTGAGGGCATGTTTCAGGTATTTTCACAATGCTGCGTTAATAGCAATATGAGTCAAGATGGAGTTCGCGCATGCTCATTTGACGAATAATTTTGCTCAAAATGGACGTCAATTTCTATGAAATGTAGGGGATTGATTTAAATTAAATAAATGCCAAAATAATCTTTCCAACCTTCGGTTGTATAGTTTGGATCGTTAAAATCGCAATAGATTTTGTCTGATCTGGTTTCCTCAAGCATTTTAAATGATGCTTACTTGTGCTATCATGTACCACGAAAATCTCCAAGTTGATCCTTTTCTGCTTGTAAAATTGCTATTGTAGGTACAGTTGCTGAAGTTTGGTTCAATCTCATTATCTCCTAGAGCTTTTTATAAAACAATTTCGCTTGGATATTTGCAAAAAATCCCGATCTAAACTGGTTCCTTTTGCCAGCGAAGAAAGCATACTTCAAAGCTTGTGTTTGGGTTCCGCCATGTTTACTTTCGAAGCCCTGAAGTTGAGCAGGAAGGCTAAAACATAGAGAAATCTCTAACTCGTACGACATTTTGTTTCTCTGTCTCATCCAAACTAGTTTTTAGGCTTACTCGTTATGTATGTAATGACTGACTTATATTGACTCCTAGTTTTTTCATTTTTCGCGCGAAAATTCAAAACAAATCTTTAATCATGAGCTGTTCAGACCAGAGCTCAGACAGTATGAATAATTTTGAATAAAAAGTCTTAGATCGCAAGTTAAGAATCGTAGCATCGCCTCTTTCGTAAGTAAATCAAGAGAAAACAGGCGGTTTAGATAGTCTTTTTGGCATAGAAACACTAAAAGTTGTGGTATAATCATCACCAAACAAACTTCCGCTGACCGCGGCTCAAAAGACTCATATTGCTAGTAACGGTAAAATATGCAGCCTGCTTTAAGCAATCTACCAGCGGTGGAAAGCAAAAAGAAGAAAAAACTTTGTACTTTTGATTTAAAAAATTATCGGACTGAAAATGCATCTTGAGAAGATTTTACTATGAAACCCCGACAGAAACGCTATGTCGACATGCCGTGATGAAAACAACCATCTCGTTGGCTTTTAATTTGTATATCTGCTGTTCAATTATAAACAAGATCCAAATAAAAAATATACTTAACCAAATATGTATGAATAAATTATTTAACATGAGCTCATTTAATCACTTTTAAAAAAACTTATACATTTGTTCGCTTACAGGTCAGTCTACACGACATTAACTCGGTCAAGAAACAAATTGACATTTAGTCCCTCAACAGGTGTAAACCAGAACTACATAACTTTCATTGCCAAGAAAAATAATTCCAAATAACTACTTGCTTCTTTCACAAATGTGGTTGTAAAAAGAGGCTCAGTAACCACAAACATATGCCCATGAAAAATCATTTTAATATTATACGGGTAAGGTGCAGAAGGGACTGGAACAACAACTACAATAATAAACATAATTGAAAATCAAGATGATGCAAGATCTTAAATTTGCCTTGTAAATTTTGTTTACGTGCCGGGCGCCATGCATGTGCATTCTCGTACATGCATGGGAAATACGTGATGCAATACATCCACGAAATGCCACACGCACACGTATGTATTTTCCACAATACCTTTTACACACATACGCATTCATTCTTTGTTTAACAGCAATTTAACTGTAAACTTGAAGTCACTCAGGTTAAAACAATCAGTCAACATCGTCAACATCAGCTCTCAAAGACGCGGAGCGGCTTCGAAGCTTCTTAAAGCATAGACCGCGTACCGTTTATATCACTTTTAGCATATAAGGCATATGGGAAACGAAACGCTCGTGATCATCGCATTGAAAACAACGATATAAAATAACTTAACATGGATAAAGTGCAAAATAAATATATGGAGACTTGTTAAGCTGTATGTAACAACAAAAGCCAATCCACTCTAGCCTAAGATAGTTCCGACTGAAAATTATCATACATGTTTTCTTTGTGTTGTTGTTTTCAGGTGTACCTGTGACCATGACGAAACTTTTCTATGCTTTACCTGAACCCGTTCTAATACCTTTCTGCTTAAGCTACGAGGTCTACGACAAAAATACAAACCAATGCCGCAACAAAATGAAATGTAACGACACTGAGATCTACATTCCATCAATGAAAAAATGTTATAGGAAGTACACTGGACTAAGAATGATGTCAAAACCGAAACCCTTGTTTGAAGTGATCGATCTGACAGAACTAGACTTGAGAAACATAACTTGTAAGAATGCTCGTAAATATTTCAGACATGAGTATACAATTAACGAGTCAGCGGTTGTCGTCAAAATGACAGGCGAAGTGTTGCAAAAAAAAGATCACCATATTAAAAGAGCAGAAAATGGAACAGTACTTGTCTGTCGCCGTTGGCCCAACTGCTCTAGAGAATGGTTTGCTGTACGAGAAGAAGAATTTGCAATGTACAAAAACCAGTCGATCTTTGTGAATGTCTTGAAGGGAATGTACGATAAGTCTGAATATGTCTGGTATAATCACACGCTAATTCTGCTATGCGACAATCGTTCTGTTCTAGTTAATGCTACAACTAGCTGTAATGGTACCTGGGTCTTGATGGAGAATGACGAATTTCAAATTCTAGAAAACGACTCCATCTACGTGAACACCTCCAAGACAGTGTACCCACCTTCAAAGTATATATGGCAAGATCAGACATTGCTCGTTTGTATCAAGCTATCAGGTTCCACTTGGAGAACTGAAGCTTTAGTAAACAAGCATGATGATGTGTTGTCCATACTGACGCTAATTGGGATGTCAATGTCTATCCTTTCACTGGTGTTTGTCCTCGTCACCTATTCCTTGTTCACTGAGCTGCGAACACTGCCAGGCATCAACCTCATGAACCTCAGTGTTTCCATTTTTCTTGCACAACTCTTGTGGCTGGTTGGCAGTGGACAGACAGACACACCCATGGCTTGTACTGCCATAGCTGTCCTTCTTCACTACTTTTTCCTGGTGTCGTTCGTGTGGACGTCGATCATCGCATTTGATACTTGGAGTGCTTTCACATCAAAAGGATCACGCTTATGGTCTTCTACTAAACGTAAAAGGCTATTCCACAGTTTACGATATATGGCAGTTGGATGGCTGTCTGTCATGGTGTACGTGGCCATATGTGTTGTTCTCGACAAAACAGATGCAGTGATTATCGAATACGGATCGGACTATTTGTGTTGGATTGCTGACAACAACGCTAAGCTGTATTTCTTTGGTATTCCTGTTGGGTTGGTGATCATCTTCAACATCGTCTTCTTCTCCATGACGGTGAAGGCCATCAGAGAGACGCAAAACCAAACCAACCTTGTCAATGAGAATACTGCCACCAAGCGTGATTTTGGCATGTATGTGCGTATTTCATCTGTCATGGGCTTTACGTGGGCGTTTGGATTTGCTGCACCGTTTGGTTGGCTGTTTCTTGCCTACATATTTGTAATTCTCAACAGTCTGCAGGGCGTTTACATCGCTATTGCCTTTGCACTCAGTAAACGAGCAAGAAAGCTGTACGCCAAGTTGTGCTGTCCTAAACACACATCCTCAAAGAATGACTCAGGAACCGTCTCCACTCATGTTACAACAACGAATGGGCGCACCACCGAAACTGTGGGACAATTGCACGACCCGAAAACAATTACCGTTTGAGTGTTTGGAAATGCCGGAGCTCCTTTTCTCTCCTATCCCCGGACGTAGCTCCTCTCTGCAGCACCAGGGAAAAATTTCATATCAGATTGCTAACAATATAAAACGCATACACTATCGTGCATATGTGCATATGTATTTAACAATATAAACCTTTTAAACGATAGTTTAGTAGAATAGGTGTCCTTCATGTCCTTCCCTATATACAGGAACTATAGTTTAACTTCAAAGAGACTTGATGATAAATGACCTTTTTTCATAATGGCGGCCAACTAAGTATCACGATGAAAATTATTTGTATACAAAGGATTAATTAGCCAAAGGATAGACATCCACCTTAATAATAGCTTGTGAAAAGTTGAGAAAAATAGATTAAATATTTAGGAAGATGTAAGTATTTGAAAATCAAAAACACCAAAACGAGGCTAGAAAGTGCTTGACAACAAATTCCATGCAAATTCTTATATTTTTAACCCAACATAACTTTCTACGCTTTTTGTCATGATACTTCTTTTATTCGAGAGTAGCAGAATACGGAAAAGTTTATTATTTTGGAAAAGCCAATTTTCCGATATTAGGACAAAGGTGTATGCTCCATCTTGAATTGTAAACTGGCGTCTTAGAAAGTTATCAAATTGAAAGTATAGATATCATCAGAAACTCATAAGGAGATGGAGAGAGGCTATAATTCAGATTGTAATTCAGGTCAAATGGTACTCAGTTAAAGGTTGATGCCCGTAAACTGAATTCCTGTTGGAAACCATTTGTATCTTTTAAATTTCTATAAATATTAATGGCTAAATTGAGTTGAAATAATTAGAGAAATATATGTTGTCAACTATATATACGAATTCGATTTAATGCAATGGATGCAGCAACCGCATTGTACGTATGTTGTTCCATTTACGTACGATGATATTTAAAAAAACAAAACAAATTAATAAGATAAGATTGCAGTTCTCAGAAGAAAATAACGTACATGAACAACATCTTGGAAAATGAATGTCATGTATTAAAGGTCCAGTGTAGACCAGAACGTTTTCGGCAGTATCTGGGAATAATCGATTGCAATGTGTTTTTAAACACATTAAAATGTTTAAAAAGTTGTTATTTGATAATTATTCTAAATAATAAATGCACGTATAGAAATATGTAAAGTCGATGCAAGTCATTGTTTAATTGTCACCAAGAGAAAATATGCTAAGAGGGCCTTTGGAAACCCTGCTAGTGCTATTTTTAGAAACCAGGCTATTTTTAGTCTGCTACCAATTCCGCGCGGCCATTATTAGATACTCTCAATCGCTTTGAACGTCTTTGGCTTTCTGCCGTTTTGAATCTAGAAGAATGGGGATATTTTAGCCAATCATGTTCCGTTCTTAAAATAGCTCGCCGGCAATAAATGGACTAAGCGGGGCTTGTGATGTGTGCAAAGCCCAGTATGTGGAATAGGTTCTCTTAGCTCATTTTCTTTTGATTGTCGCCAAAACGGCAGACAAGATATTTCATTTCATCTTAAATTACAATACTGTTAGAAGTGCGTCCTGCCGAAACAATTTTTAGCTGAAACCCACATACAAAAACTCAACTTAAAAAGATCAATCAAACCAATTAATAATTGTCCCTTGATCAGGTATAGTAAGCACTTAAACAATTAAACAAACTACTGAATTACCCCACGGCTGGGCCACTTAAATAAGAATAGAAGCTGTATATCTATTACGCTGGCCATTATTATCTGAATACATTTTCTTCATTGCATGTGTTTGCAAGGAGATTTGTCAATTTCGTTTGGGTACTGGGATCTAGTTCTAGGCTCATTCCGTCTGACAGACAGGAAGATCCAAGTACTAGGGTTGTGTATGACCAAGCTAAACACATATAAGCGAAAAAGGGGCCTACTGGGGCCAAGGAATATCATTATTGGGATTCGTGTTGTGCGAGAGTGAGTAACTGCGGGTTTTCACTTCGTTCGTCTATAAACTAAATGTCTCATTCGCCTACTGGAAGATACCAGTGCTAGAATCTCACTACTTTCATGTACGAATACCACCATGACATAACATCATTCAGACTTGATGAATGTTTTCGACGTCAATCAATAATTAGATTTGTTGTCATATAAGAATCGCATCTCCCTATGTAAGAACACCGTCATTGCATCACTCAGACTTGAATAATGTTTTCAAAGTCGACGTGTCAACCAATAATTAGATTAGTTGTCTTTTATAGAGTCTTCCTTGGCCATCACTCAGACTTGAAGGATGTTTTTAAAGTCAACTAATAATTAGATCAGTGGTGTAATACATGTATATATTAAGAATCGGCCAAATTCTTAGCTAGGCTTAAGGACGTATGCGCTAGTTGCCCGCGCGCATCTTTTCTGCGCATGTTGAAACATCACACGCCGTTTTTTCAGTTGCTTTACTTTGACCGAAAAAGAAAACAATGAAAATAAATATAAATAAACAAAACAAGTGTACCTTTTGTTGCCCGAACATTGTGAAAAGAAATTAGTTTGTGTCGAAAAAAGACCAAAAACAGTTGAACCGTTGAAGTACATACGCCATCGTCAGCGCGCGGATGGGATTCTGACAGTCACGCATTCTCAAGTTATAAACAATCACCAACTTTGTTGTTTGATAACTCGCCAAATCGAATGGATACCCCTATGTTTTAATTCACAGATGGAAAGAGGACCAAAAATTCTATGTTCATGCAGTTTTTTGAAAAAATGATATTTTTTTCGCACGAAAACGTGATGTTTTCTGCTAAATTTCGACCCGCGAAAGCTACGTGGTATTTCCATTAAAAGATTGTTTTTTCTTAGAAGTGATCAAGCATTTTAGTGTCAATACGATTGTTCTTTATAACACTTTCAGCCTGTGTGGTAATTTTTCTGTCTTCATCATCTTTCTGTTTTACCTCATGATGACTTGTCACGCTGCTCAGGGAAAGTGCCGAAATGGCCGACTTCAAAACATTGTAGCTCCGAAGATCGAATGGAAACCCCCGATTTTTTCCCCCTTATAACATGTGTTCCATGCTGTTTTATCAACTGGCGAAGTTTCAAAAAAATGACAAATACTTTGCTACTAACGCATACGTCGTTAAGTGGTTCTTGTTTAATTGCAGGTGTTTAGAAATCAATTTATATCCTAGGCGCACTTAATACGCTGGTTCTTACATACAGGTTTTTGCTGAATTATATGCGAGTCAATTTACTTGAATCTCGAAATCATGAACTGTGCACAAAGAAAAAATCAGGCACAATTCGGGATGATAGGAACTTTTCTCCTTGGAAAGCTCGTCCAATCACTAAAAACTTCAAAACTTAAATTTACTCGTACCTGTTAATCTCGAATTGTACTTTTTCCTATACAAATAATTCACTCGACATTGTGAACCTAGCCTGCGTAGCCGGCTCTGGTCTCTTTGAAGGATTGGAGCGACGCAGGCTATCGTAAACCTGACATTTTACATTTATCCATGCAGCACAATTCCCAACTTCACGGGAAATACAATTAAATACCTCAATAGGTAAAATTTAGAAAATTAATCTAAAAGGTGATTGTCTATTCAATCGAGTAGCCATACTCAAGGTAATTGTGTTATGTTACACTTTAAAATATGAAATATTCACTGATGTGTGATAATAGAGTCAGTACAGTATAAACCTGCCTTCTAATGACAGACAACTCATCCTAGGCACACCTTGATGTACTCCACTCGCAAATCAATAAATATAAAATGTTTGGTCGCATCATGATCAGAACTCAAAAACCCAACTTCCACGGAGGAGGAGTGGTACTTCATATAAACTGACTATACGGCGATGATCTGCCGGGTAAAGGATTTATAAGGGAGTAATCATTAGAAACGTAATAAGGGAGATGCGAAAGCAAATTCCTGTATTAAAGGCAAAAAGATCGAACAGAATTTTGTATGCGATGTGACAATTTCGATGAAAGGGTCTGGACGGAAATTGATATAGTAATTCTCGCTACCTTAATGAAATAAAGTATTTCTTATTATAAAAAAAGAGAGAAGAAGATTACTGCACAATCTGACAATAGGAAAGAATTCCATTACTTTTCTAAAAGTCAATTTCTTAACGGGGTCTTCAAAATTGAGTGGATTTCTTTTCAATCTCAACCTTTTTAAAAATTTGACTAACATATTCCGATTCCGTCACATTGTTCAAAGAGAAGCCCGAGTTCACGCAGTTGTGCGTCTAGCCTTATTTGTTATTGGTAATACCAAGACACCTGCAAAAAACGTCCAATGATATTAATTGCTGACGATGAATTAAATTCATACAGTGAAACAGCAAATAATAAATCTACTAGATCTACTTATATTTTTACCAAACGTCTAGCTTGTCGAATATGTAAAATAATTTCAATTTACATAACCAGACCTTGATATAAATTGAACTGCGAAATAAACTAAATCATTCTAACGTTACGCTGGCGTATGAATGTGTATACAAAATCATGTCTGCAGTGCTATTCTTAAGCTTGTCTTTGTGTCTTTTGTGTCAAAGTACCTTTTGGGTAAGAACAGAAGACATGCTTTCAGAAGGTGGTAAGCTGAATATTAGCAACTCTTCATTGAGCAACGACAGCAGACAAGGTATTTATTTAAGCATTAAAGATGTCATCTTTAATTCTTTAGTAATGTTTTTTTATTTCTCCATAATAATATCAACGTTTGCTATATAGCATGGCGAAGCGACAACCGGTAAATTAGAAGTGATTCTTAGAAAGAATTGGTGCACTTCTAACAGTTGATTGTATAATTTGTTCACGCTAAGATTAAAAAAAAGAGTATTCAAGTATATTTAAAATCTGTATGAGACTAAACGAAGTAAGCTTCAAACATCATGTTACTTTCCTTTTTTTATAAAAAAAGATCAATTAGCTTCTCTGTGGTTTAGACAAAGAACGCTCCTGTATTCCAACCGATGACAGCATTATATATTACAGATCCTGTGTCTGCTCTGTAATAGATACGCTTGTCCAGTATTTCACTATTCACTGCTCAAATACCTACAAAGCGAACTGGAACGAATAGAGCTATGGCCAATATCTTCACGAATATCAATGACAGAAAAGCTTTAAATACGACTGGACTTTTGACAGCGCGTGATAGACAACACCTTTTGAATAAGAACTTGTTCAAATTACAACCCATCGAGATACTGAATGCGGAATACACTATCGGTTAACAAACCGCGTTACGTGTCTACTGTCAGCATACGTAAGAAAAAGTCGTTTAGAATACCTTTCACAAACTCTTTTATATAATATTCTCAAAAAAAACTTTGACAAACATTGACCTTTTTATTCTAAGAATTTAATATATCTATCTCATGTATACGTACATATAGTCATGTAGTTTTTACACAATTCAGTTGTCAATAAAGTGTATCAGTCTAGGACAGTTTTGTTTAATTGCAACTAATGGTAGTGGTGTATAATTAAACATAGTGAGAGAGACAGAGAATATACATATGTACAATATTAGTTATCAATAAAAAAAATGATTAAACAAACAGATGAACAAAAACACACAAATATCCCGTTTAAACGTTTTTCATGGCCATTGCAAATGTAATGAAACAAAGAAATAGAGTGAGTAGTATAGCAGCAAACATATGAAAGACGAAGAAAGATTCGGATTCAAAACAACAGAGAAATAGTGGAAAGAGTATAGTGATAACAAAGAAATCATGAATGCAAATGAAAGATATGGAAAAAGCAGGCAAGCAACCAAATGAATAAATTACAGCAAGGTATTGTAAAAATAAAATTGAAAGACAATGGACTGGAGTTAGATCAATTCGAACAAAAAAGAGCAAAACAAAGTTATCTGAAAACCACTTAATAAGCAGCTCATATATACAATTTCGTTTGAAAGCTGCAAAAGGGATCAATTTTCAAACACATTAGATTTAAAAGAATGAAAAGATAAAAAATCTAGATGTTATAATGCGTGAAATTACTTTTTCCTTTTCCAATGCCAAGTCATATCCCAATCGCTATCACACTTGTCTGATCATGATTAAGTGTTTAAGGTACAGGGACAGTGTACTTGTACAAAATCGAAATCTTTCAAAAACTGATGAATTAGACTCGGGGCAGTAACGAAAATCAGCCAAATTGTTTGCAGCGCACATTCTTTTTTTAATTTGTGCGTACTAATATCAATTAATTTGTTCGTTAATATATGTAAACATTTTTACCAATTTGGAACATAAGTTTATAGTAGAATCGAAGAATGCGTCAGTCCCAACGCGGTTAAATAAACAACGAAATATGTATTAATGGCTTTTGGATATAACCACAAAGCATACAAAATATCACGTTACCTTTTGACCATTTTGTTTAAAAGAAATGATATAATATCAATTATTATATACTTGAGATACTACGCACGTTTTCATTGGTCGAGAAGCGTGCTCCATATAAGTGAACAAAGCAGGCTGATGACATCATTTTTTGTAACGTGCGCTCTGATTGGTCAAATGATCGGAACCGTGCTAAATCGATCCTGTCAGGGTGAAAGTTGGTTGAAGTTCACAAGTTTTTATCGCCTAAAATGAAAGGAAATCGTGCTACTTAGCATATCCTGAATGGAAATTACTTTTCTGCAAGTAGAACAATATTTATAATAAATGTATATTTTGCTAAAAGAGACGAGCTTATTTTTGACTTTTTTCTGCTGTTTTGAGCCTAACTGTTTTGGTGCTTGAGTTCAGTTTCTCAATCGAGCAATTAACTTGACGTTATGCGAAAAAATAGCACAAACGATCAAGTTTATAGACAAAAGCTGAATGAAAATGCACATATCTATGTAAAAAGAACTTTGCTGTCAATGTTGTTATTTTTGTCAAGTTGATTTCGTTGCCTGATTTTTTTTGTTCAAAATGGTCGTGCTATCCTTAGATCTTTTGATGTAGGTTTTCTTTGTCATTCACCTTTTAGCAATTTACCGGAAAATGAAAAGCAACTCGTTTTTCTCCCATCACTTTTTTCGTGCTCTCGTCACTTTACATCGTGTTTTATTAATGAACAAAGCACGTTCAAGCCTCTTCTATTTGATAAATTAAAAAAAAATCCTGCTTTGCTCACCTATCCCTGCTATCTTCAACTATTCATAATTGCTTTCATTGCTTCATTCTGATCCAAAAAAAAAAAACGTTTTTCGCCTTTTGGTGTTTTTTTTTTACGTCAACCAACTCTCCGATTACCGAATGATTCATGAGGATTAAATTATTGCAGACATCGGTATGAGTAGGCAGGTTAATTAGGCGAAGTTTGAAAGCAGTTGGATGAAGTTTGGAGCAAAAACAACGAATGGCGATGAGCGTTCGAGTGTTGGAGTTCGCAAAAAAAGAAAAAAATGTTATTCATTTATCCATTCATTGATTCATTCACGTTTGTTTTTGTCTCTTTTTATTTTTCAAGTTGTCTGAAGATTTGCTTATTTCTTGTAGCTGTGCATTTCCGTGGTACTGGCTCCAAACTCAGTAATGTTGGCAACTCCAGTTCACTGTTCATCCAATTCTCCAATCCAGACTTATATTTAATCCGCTTACCTGGCATATTTCAAAATCATATGTCTAAAAACGATTCTTCATTTCCTACGTGTAAGTAAAAAAATATTAATATCAAATTATTTTTCTCTGCCTTAGCTTAGCTTACAACGCAGTACAGTAAATAAAACAGCTCGATTCTCTCGAAATAAATGGACTCCAACACACTAAAATGAAGAGAATGAGCAATGGTTAATGAGTTGATTAAAAAAACGGAGACACACTTTTTTAGATCAATGATCGCTTCGTATAACGTTATAAAGACTTAGGTTGTAGAAGGTAAGCGGAGGAAGAATATACATTATAATCAGAGCCGGGGATTTTTTCATAAAAGTGTAATAACTCGCAAGCAATAAAGTTTTAGTTGAAAAACGAAGTGAATTGTGAAAATGTTGGTCTTTCTTCTTCTAGAAAATGTATAGTCTATCACAGTTTGACAGCAAATGATACGCGTGATTTGGCTCCAGAAAAAAAATGGAATGCGCAAATTTACGTAATATAAATTGGAAAATATTTTAGCGACAAATGTGTGATAAAGTCCTGATTTTTACTCCTTCTACGTTCAGTTATTCGCTTTTATTCAAAAATTATTTCTTTTTTAGAAAAAACTTAAATTTGATACTGCCTACATAATCGATTAAATCAAATAATAGTTGATCATGCGCACTAATGCATCCCGCAAGCTGTCGAGAATTAAAAATCATCAATATTGTTGACTTAGACTGCTTAAAACGCACAACTATTCCATAGAATCTTTAAAACCGTATCAGCTAAACGAATAAAATAGGAATAAACAGACAAAAGAGTTATTTAGGCCATGCTATGCGACAGGAAACCCAAATCTCGATCTGTCATCGAACCAATCACCGTTCGAGACGCTAACACTCATTTCCAAAATGACGGATAGAACTTTAGTGGTCTAAAAATGAAGGGAAATCCAGTATGTTAGATCATTTGTTTGGATCGTGTTTCTTGAATTGAATCACCAGGATTCTATTTGAGACAAAGTCCTATAACAGAGATGAACTTGTCTCGATATTTATCCTTCGATTCGAATTACGCGATAGCGTTGCGTGACACAATTTAAACCTAAATATCTCGCAAGTGAACAACATTTTTGGGCCCATATTTCTACAAAGTATTTTAATAATTATTAGCCATATCATATAGTAGGGATGTTTCTATTTGATTAAAAATGAATTCGTCAACTTTCATGACCAATGACGTCACTTGCAAACGAAGAATAATGGTAACAAAATATTTATCCCTCATTGCACGCTTTTACTGTTTGTATTCAGGTATAGATATCCACCTTATTAAACTTTCTCACAATTGACTATCTACGCTGGTTTCTTGTCCTTTTTCTAAAAGTACTTGACTGGTCACAATATCAATGTTACTCTAGATTGTAGCTGGCAAGTATAACCATCATCACCTAGCCAACCTCTAAATAAGTATTTGCCTAAAAAAAAGAAAACTAAATACAATCTTAGACGCACCTCTGTAATCAGGGCAATAGTTCATACCAGTCGTTTTCAAAACAGTTTTACTAAACAGACTTATTTCTTAGCACCTTATGTAGCTTATAGTTTTTATTATATCTATAATATGAATATATATTCTAATATAATTTTAGTTTAAAATTTGTTTTCTTATGAAATCAATAAAGACTCATTATTTATATGGAACAAAAAGATCCAAACTATAGAAATCAATGATTACCGGATATGATTATACATCTATTCTTTGCTTTCAGTAAACCATCCTGTAGACATGTCGAAACTAGTCTATGGACGTGTCAAGCAAGTTCTAATACAAGTAGGCGAAATCCAGAGTATCTACAACAAAAATACAAACCAATACCGCAACAACATAAAATGTAACCACACTGAGATCTACATTCCATCAATGAAAAAATGTTTTAGAAAATACTCTGGCGTAAAAGTGTTCTCAAAACCGACAACCCGCTCTTTTAAAGTGATCGATCTGACAGAACTAGACTTGAGAAACTTAACCTGTAAGAATGCTCGTACGTATTTCAGACATGAGTACATAATCAACGACTCAGCGGTTGTTGTCAAAATGACAGGTGAAGTGTTCCAAAAGAAAGATCACCATATAGAAATAGCAGAAAATGGAACAGTACTTGTCTGTCGTCGTTGGCCCAACTGCTCTGGAGAATGGTTTGCTGTGGGAGAAGAAGAATTTGCAATGTACAAAAACCAGTCGATCTTTGTGAATGTCTTGAAGAGAAGGTACGATAAGTTTGAATATGTCTGGTATAATCACACTGTAATTCTGCTTTGTAAGAATCGCTCTATACTAGTTAATGCTACGAAAACTAGCTGTGATGGCGATTGGGTCTTGATCGAGAATGACGAATTTCAAATTCTAGAAAACGACTCGATCTATGTAAACGCATCTGAGACAGTATATCCACCTTCAAAATATGTATGGCAAGAGCAGACATTGCTCGTTTGTATCACGCTATCAAGTTCCACTTGGAGAACTGAAGCTGTAGTAAACAAGCATGATGATGTGTTGTCCATACTGACACTAATTGGGATGTCAATGTCTATCGTTTCACTGGCGTTTGTCCTCATCACATATTCCTTGTTCACTGAGCTGCGAACACCTCCAGGCATTAACCTCATGAACCTCAGTGTTTCCATTCTTCTTGCACAATTCTTGTGGCTGGTTGGCAGTGGACAGACAGACACACCCATGGCTTGTACTGCCATAGCTGTCCTTCTTCACTACTTTTTCCTGGTGTCGTTCGTGTGGACGTCGATCATCGCATTTGATACTTGGAGTGCTTTCACATCGAAAGGATCACGCTCATGGTCTGCTACTAAACGTAAACGCCTATTCCACAGTTTACGATATATGGCAGTTGGGTGGCTGTCTGCCATAGTGTACGTGGCCATATGTGTTGTTCTCGACAAAACAGATACAGTGATTATCGAATACGGATCGGACTATTTGTGTTGGATTGCTGACAACAACGCTAAGCTGTATTTCTTTGGTATTCCTGTTGGATTGGTGATCATCTTCAACATCGTCTTCTTCTCCATGACGGTGAAGGCCATCAGAGATACGCAAAACCAAACCAACCTTGTCAATGAGAATACTGCCACCAAGCGTGATTTTGGCATGTATGTGCGTATTTCATCTGTCATGGGCTTTACGTGGGCGTTTGGATTTGCTGCACCGTTTGGTTGGCTGTTTCTTGCCTACATATTTGTAATTCTCAACAGTCTGCAGGGCGTTTACATCGCTATTGCCTTTGCACTCAGTAAACGAGCAAGAAAGCTGTACGCCAAGTTGTGCTTTCCTAAACACACATCCTCAAAGAATGACTCAGGAACTGTCTCCACTCATATTACTACAAAGAATGGGCGCACTACCGAGAATGTTGGACAATTACCAGATCCAAAAACAATTTCCGTTTGAGTGGTTGGAAATGCCGGAGCTCCTTTTCTCTCCTATCCCCGGACATAGCTCCTCTCTGCAGCACCAGGGAAAAACTAAATAAAATATTAGTATTGGATACTCTTTGTTCCGAATTTCATATCAGATTCCTAACAATATAAAACGCATGCACTATCGTGCATATGTGCATATGTATGTAACAATATAAACTTTTTAAACAATAGTTTAGTATTTTAAGTTTCCTTCAAGTCCTTCCCTATATACAGGAACTATAGTTTAACTTCAAAGAGACTTGATGATAAATGACCTTTTTTCATAATGGCGACCAACTAAGTATCATGATGAAAATTATTTGTATACAAAGGATTAATTAGCCAAAGGATAGACATCCACCTTAATAATAGCTTGTGAAAAGTTGAGAAAAATAGATTAAATTTTTAGGAAGATATAAGTATTTGAAAATCAAAAACACCAAAACGAGGCTAGAAAGTTCCTGACAACAAATTCCATACAAATTCTTATATTTTTAACCCAACATAACTTTCTACGCTTTTTGTCATGATACTTCTTTTATTCGAGAGTAGCAGAATACGGAAAAGTTTATTATTTTGGAAAAGCCAATTTTCCGCTATTAGGACAAAGGTGTATGCTCCATCTTGAATTGTAAACTGCCGTCTTAGAAAGTTATCAAATTGAAAGTATAGATATCATCAGAAACTCATAAGGAGATGGAGAGAGGCTATAATTCAGATTGTAATTCAGGTAAAATGGTACTCAGTTAAAGGTTGATGCCCGTAAACTGAATTCCTGTTGGAAACCATTTGTATCTTTTAAATTTCTATAAATATTAATGGCTAAATTGAGTTATTAGAGAAATATATGTTGACAACTATATACACGAATTCGATTTAATGCAATGGATGCAGCAACCGCATTGCACCTATGTTACATTTACGTACGATGATATTTAGAAAACAAAAGAAATTGATAAAATAAGATTGCAATTCAAAGTTCTCAGAAGAAAATAACGTACATGAACAACATCTTGTAAAATGAATGTCATGTATTAAAGCTCCAGTGTAGACCAGGACGTTTTGGGCAGTGTCTGGGAATAATCGATTGCAATGTGTTTTTAAACACATTAAAAATGGTTAAAAAGTTGTTATTTGATAATTATTCTAAATAATAAATGTACGTATAGAAATATGTAAAGTCGATGCAAGTCATTGTTTAATTGTCACCCTGGACCCCATTGAAAACCCCGCTAGTGCTATTTTTAGAAACCAGGCTATTTTTAGTCTGCTACCAATTCCGCGCGGCCATTATTAGATACTCTCTATCGCTTTGAACGTCTTTAGCTTTCTGCCATTTTGAATCTAGAGGGATGGGAAGGAAGATGCAAGCTAGCCTCCTATATTTTAGCCAATCATGTTCCGTTCTTAAAATAGCTCGCCGACAATAAATGGACTAAGCGGGGCTTGTGATGTGTGCACAGCCCAGTATGTGAAATAGGTTCTCTTATCTCATTTTCTTTTGATTGTCGCCAAAACGGCAGACAAGACAGTAGCATTGCGCATCTGGGTGTACATTTCATTTTACCTTAAATTACAATACTGTTAGAAGTGCGTCCTGCCGAAGCAATTTTTAGCTGAAACCCACATACATCAACTCAACTTAAAAAGATCAATCAAACCAAATAATAATTGTCCCTTGATCAGGTATAGTAAGCACTTAAACAATTAAGCAAACTACTGAATTACCCCACGGCTGGGCCCCTTGAATAAGAATAGAAGCTGTAAATCTTCTACGCTGGCCATTATTAACTGAAATTTTTCGCTTAGCTTGCATATTTTATCTAACTGCTCCAATTTTTATCGTGTAATCAAACAAAAATAATACAAAAATTAGGTAAACCTAATAGCGGAGCTCCCATTTAATGAAATAAATTATTCATTCATTCATTCATTTGTTCATTCACTACCACCTATCAAATTGTTGATCAATCAATCAATCAATCAAAAATGACTACAGATAAAAAAGCAAACACATAAATGAATTAATCAATGAATAAATACATTTAAATAATCATGAAAAAAAATAAACAGGAAAAAAAAGGGGGGGATAAGTGAGGGATAATTTTATCTCTTTTTTTTCCTCTGCTATGTTATTTTCTTGTCATGATCAAATAATCATATAATCAATTGAAATATTCAACATTTTATTATACGCAAGAAATATGTTAAAAAAATGCGAAAATATCCGCCCGTACTTTTTGTCTTCCTTTTATGTTGTTATGCATGGTAAAAACAGTACTTGTCAATTAAAATTGATTGTCCAATGAGAAGTTAGAAAAGCACTAATATGGATTCTTTGAGTTGTAAACAAATCCCCGCGTTTTTTTCGCTTTACTCTCTTTCACGTTTGAAAAAATGTTATAAAAATCGACAAAAAAATTCACCTTTCTGGTGAAACGTACAATGAATTACTTATGGTAATCTGTGCATTTTTAATTATCAAACGTGAACACTGCGTAACTCGTTAAAAAATAGTTAGTATTAACTTTTGAAATTTTAACTTGAAGATGAGTACAATGACGAATTCATACAAGCGTTTTATTGCAATTCAATAACAAATCAAAGAATTACAAGAATCAAATTAAAAAACACACATAAAGATCTCAACGATGGAGAAATATCTTACAAAAAGAAGTAAATGTAATTATTGCAAACTGCTTTCATGTGGATGGTAAAAAAGAAATTCATTAAAGATCGTCAAAAACTGTAAACATACCGGCGCCACGTTTCTTGTCTTGTACTGTCACTTTTCCACTGACCTTTTCGTCCTCAGTTCTGACTACAATAAGCTTGTTCGTGTTTTTAGAATTTTAAAAGTAGCAAAAAACATTTTCACTGCCTGTCAAAAGTTTACACAATACAGTTCAACTGAACATCGATGGCAAGCTCGTGTTGCTTGATCACACATTGTGCTAAATTTGCATTTCCATCCACTCCCTGAAATGGCAGTCCTACTTTGTTGACAAAAATCTTGTGTAAAACGTTTTTTGTCGTAAATAGTTGATAAATCTGCATTAATCCTAAAGCTCTCCGTGTTATGAATATCCCGTAAAAATTGATGTATGAACAGAGTGAAATTATCTTCGTGAGTCGTGTTCGTCTTTCTGCTCACCTCTTTTGAATTGCTGCAAATGCAGCGCATATTTGTTTTGTTTTTGTTTTTATGAAAGTTTTGTCGCCGTCGAGTTTTTAAGTAAATTAGTCGACTGAAGTTATGACAGAAAAACGTCACGAAGAATCCATGAAGAATACGGCCTTTTTCACCATCTGACAAACTTGTCAAATAAACCCTTCCAGAGAATACAACTTGAAAAATCTCCAGCTTTGAAGGGCTATTGAAGGAATTATGACAGCTCTGCATGACTGCACATTTGGATGGTTAGAAAAACGCCATGAGCTTTTCATCGTTGAATCGTAGTTATTTTTCTTTTTCGCGCCGCGGTCTTTGATTCTCTTTCTCAGTCAAATCTCTTCAAGCCGTCAGGTTAGCTGTACAATTTTCGTGCTCTTTGTCCAGTGTAGAAATACATTTTGTAGAAAATGTTCAGTGAACTGCATCAAAGTGCAAATATAATGATTGTTTTTGCGCCCACTATAACTGGTCAGCAAATTTTGCGTGAATGTACACGGAAGGACGTACGTATTCCTGAAATCCGGGCTTCCTGTGGTCGATTTCAAATGAGCTCGATGGTTTACCATATTTTCTTAATTATGGTGCTCCGCTATAAATAAATAAACTGTTAACAAATTATTGAAGATCTAGACTTGATATTACAAAGAATGTACCAAAATTATTAACAAAAATAAGTGAAGCACTTCGAATCTAAGTACGTAAGGGACGGACCATGAAAAAAGCAAAAAAACATCCTTCACATGCAGCTCGTTTGGGCTTCCCTTATCGGATTTGAGCCTCGACCTGACCGAGTAAATTGAGGGAAACTGGGACAGTGGCGATTTATAATTCAGCACCTCAAATCATATAAGCTGTTTTCCCATCATAATATATAAAGTGTTTAATAAGGGGCGAATAGAGGAGGGGGGTAACTGGGTGACTAAAACCCCCCTTTTTCCAGGGTCAAATGATAATTCAAACTTCGGAAATAGTAAAACTATCTATAAACAATTAAAAGAACTATTCCATTATCAAATGAACGAACATTATTTTGAAGTGGAATAGACCGGGAATGAATTCGAGGTCTATCATGCATCAAGAACAGCCTCGATTCTATGTTCTCTACATGCATGTTTACCGCCATTTTCCACAGTTGAATCCAAACAAAGCATCATCGTTCTATTGACGGATTTTTTCTGCTCACTAAAAAAATTTAAAGTTACCCCCTATGAAAAAAACAATCCTGAATCCGTTCATGTTAACTGTGTTAATTACAAACAAATCATAAAATATAGTGTATACAACAGTATAACGGCTAGAAATTGCTATTAAAGTGTGATAAAGAAGGTAAATGGTTGATAAAACTCTCATTGAGCTTTATAAGTGATACCACTTAGGGAGTGTTTTCATGAAATTGGGAAGATCCTAGCAGTAAGATATTCCTAGCAGGCGAATCAACCTATCTGAATGCATTTACTTCTTTGCATGTGTTTGCAAGGAGGTTGTGTATGACCCGACCTAAACACATGTAAGCGAAAAAGGGGCCTACTGGGGCCAAGGAATATCATTATTGGGATTCGTGTTGTGCGAGAGTGAGTAACTGCGGGTTTTCACTTCGTTCGTCTGGCATATAAACTAAATGTCTCATTCGCCTACTGGAAGATCCCAGTGCTAGAATCTCACTACTTCCATGTACGAATACCACCATGACATAACATCATTCAGACTTGATGAATGTTTTCGACGTCAATCAATAATTAGATTTGTTGTCATATAAGAATCGCATCTCCCTATGTAAGAATACCGTCATAATATATTGCATCACTCAGACTTGAATAATGTTTTCAAAGTCGACGTGTCAACCAATAATTAGATTAGTTGTCTTTTATAGAGTCTTCCTAGTTCCATCACTCAGACTTGAAGGATGTTTTTAAAGTCAACCAATAATAAGATCAGTGGTGTAATATATATTAAGAATCGGCCAAATTCTTAGCTAGGCTTCAGGACGTATGCCCTAGTTGCTCGCGCGCATCTTTTCTGCGCATGTTGAAACATCACACGCCGTTTTTCAGTTGCTTTAATTTGACCGAAAAAGAAAACAATGAAAATAAATATAAATAAACAAAACAAGTGTACCTTTTGTTGCCCGAACATTGTGAAGAGAAATTAGTTTGTGTCGAAAAAAGACCAAAAACAGTTGAACCGTTGAAGTACATACGCCATCGTCAGCGCGCGGATGGGATTCTGACGGTCACGCATTCTCAAGTTATAAACAATCACCAACTTTGTCGTTTGATAACTCGCCAAATCGAATGGATACCCCTATGTTTTAATTCACAGATGGAAAGAGGACCAAAAATTCTATGTTCATGCAGTTTTTTGAAAAAATGACATTTTTTTCGTACGAAAACGTGATGTTTTCTGCTAAATTTCGACCCGCGAAAGCTACGCCAAAGCAACATAGTTGCGAGCAATGCGCGTGGTATTTCCATTAAAAGAGTGTTTTTTGCTTAGAAGTGATCAAGCATTTTAGTGTCAATACGATTGTTCTTTATAACACTTTCAGCCTGTGTGGTAATTTTTCTGTCTTCATCATCTTTCTGTTTTACCTCATGATGACTTGTCACGCTGCTCAGGGAAAGTGCCGAAATGGCCGACTTCAAAACATTGTAGCTCCGAAGATCGAATGGAAACCCCCGATTTTTTCCCCCTTATAACATGTGTTCCATGCTGTTTTATCAACTGGCGAAGTTTCAAAAAAATGACAAATACTTTGCTACTAACGCATACGTCGTTAAGTGGTTCTTGTTTAATTGCAGGTGTTTAGAAATCAATTTATATCCTAGGCGCACTTAATACGCTGGTTCTTACATACAGGTTTTTGCTGAATTATATGCGAGTCAATTTACTTGAATCTCGAAATCATGAACTGTGCACAAAGAAAAAATCAGGCAATCTTACGCACAATTCGTGATGATAGGAACTTTTCTCCTTGGAAAGCTCGTCCAATCACTAAAAACTTCAAAACTTAAATTTACTCGTACCTGTTAATCTCGAATTGTACTTTTTCCTATACAAATAATTCACTCGACATTGTGAACCTAGCCTGCGTAGCCGGCTCTGGTCTCTTTGAAGGATTGGAGCGACGCAGGCTATCGTAAACCTGACATTTTACATTTATCCATGCAGCACAAATCCCAACTTCACGGGAAATACAATTAAATACCTCAATAGGTAAAATTTAGAAAATTAATCTAAAAGGTGATTGTCTATTCAATCGAGTAGCCATACTCAAGGTAATTGTGTTATGTTACACTTTAAAATATGAAATATTCACTGATGTGTGATAATAGAGTCAGTACAGTATAAACCTGCCTTCTAATGACAGACAACTCATCCTAGGCACACCTTGATGTACTCCACTCGCAAATCAATAAATATAAAATGTTTGGTCGCATCATGATCAGAACTCAAAAACCCAACTTCCACGGAGGAGGAGTGGTACTTCATATAAACTGACTATACGGCGATGATCTGCCGGGTAAAGGATTTATAAGGGAGTAATCATTAGAAACGTAATAAGGGAGATGCGAAAGCAAATTCCTGTATTAAAGGCAAAAAGATCGAACAGAATTTTGTATGCGATGTGACAATTTCGATGAAAGGGTCTGGACGGAAATTGATATAGTAATTCTCGCTACCTTAATGAAATAAAGTATTTCTTATTATAAAAAAAGAGAGAAGAAGATTACTGCACAATCTGACAATAGGAAAGAATTCCATTACTTTTCTAAAAGTCAATTTCTTAACGGGGTCTTCAAAATTGAGTGGATTTCTTTTCAATCTCAACCTTTTTAAAAATTTGACTAACATATTCCGATTCCGTCACATTGTTCAAAGAGAAGCCCGAGTTCACGCAGTTGTGCGTCTAGCCTTATTTGTTATTGGTAATACCAAGACACCTGCAAAAAACGTCCAATGATATTAATTGCTGACGATGAATTAAATTCATACAGTGAAACAGCAAATAATAAATCTACTAGATCTACTTATATTTTTACCAAACGTCTAGCTTGTCGAATATGTAAAATAATTTCAATTTACATAACCAGACCTTGATATAAATTGAACTGCGAAATAAACTAAATCATTCTAACGTTACGCTGGCGTATGAATGTGTATACAAAATCATGTCTGCAGTGCTATTCTTAAGCTTGTCTTTGTGTCTTTTGTGTCAAAGTACCTTTTGGGTAAGAACAGAAGACATGCTTTCAGAAGGTGGTAAGCTGAATATTAGCAACTCTTCATTGAGCAACGACAGCAGACAAGGTTCAAGAAAAAATAAAATAAAAAATAAAAGAAGCACCTGACTTGAACTCTTTTAAGAAACTTTTGAAATCACACCTATTTACCAATTAATTTACTTTTGAACACTTTTCTTTTCCACAAGCGCATAGAGAACTCTAATATGCGCTATAGAAATAACTTATATTATTATTATTAAGGTATTTATTTAAGCATTAAAGATGTCATCTTTAATTCTTTAGTAATGTTTTTTTATTTCTCCATAATAATATCAACGTTTGCTATATAGCATGGCGAAGCGACAACCGGTAAATTAGAAGTGATTCTTAGAAAGAATTGGTGCACTTCTAACAGTTGATTGTATAATTTGTTCACGCTAAGATTAAAAAAAAGAGTATTCAAGTATATTTAAAATCTGTATGAGACTAAACGAAGTAAGCTTCAAACATCATGTTACTTTCCTTTTTTTATAAAAAAAGATCAATTAGCTTCTCTGTGGTTTAGACAAAGAACGCTCCTGTATTCCAACCGATGACAGCATTATATATTACAGATCCTGTGTCTGCTCTGTAATAGATACGCTTGTCCAGTATTTCACTATTCACTGCTCAAATACCTACAAAGCGAACTGGAACGAATAGAGCTATGGCCAATATCTTCACGAATATCAATGACAGAAAAGCTTTAAATACGACTGGACTTTTGACAGCGCGTGATAGACAACACCTTTTGAATAAGAACTTGTTCGATCAAATTACAACCGATGGCGATACTGAATTCGGAGTACACTATCGGTTACCAAACCGCGTTACGTGTCTACTGTCAGCATACGTAAGAAAAAGTCGTTTAGAATACCTTTCACAAACTCTTTTATATAATATTCTCAAAAAAACTTTGACAAACATTGACCTTTTTATTCTAAGAATTTAATATATCTATCTCATGTATACGTACATATAGTCATGTAGTTTTTACACAATTCAGTTGTCAATAAAGTGTATCAGTCTAGGACAGTTTTGTTTAATTGCAACTAATGGTAGTGGTGTATAATTAAACATAGTGAGAGAGACAGAGAAGATATTACATATGTACAATGTTAGTTATCAATAAAAAAATTGATCAAACAAACAGATGAATAAAAACACACAAATACCTCGTTTAAAAGTTTTTCATGGCCATTGCAAATGCAATGAAACAAAGAAAAAGAGTGAGTAGTATAGCAGCAAACATATGAAAGACGAAGAAAGATTCGGATTCAAAACAACAGAGAAATAGTGGAAAGAGTATAGTGATAACAAAGAAATCATGAATGCAAAAAGCTGAAAGAGATGGAAAAAGCAGGCAAGCAACCAAATGAATAAATTACAGCAAGGTATTGTAAAAATAAAATTGAAAAACAATGGACTGGAGTTAGATCAATTCGAACAAAAAAGAGCAAAACAAAGTTATCTGAAAACCACTTAATAAGCAGCTCATATATACAATTTCGTTTGAAAGCTGCAAAAGGGATCAATTTTCAAACACATTAGATTTAAAAGAATGAAAAGATAAAAAATCTAGATGTTATAATGCGTGAAATTACTTTTTCCTTTTCCAATGCCAAGTCATATCCCAATCGCTATCACACTTGTCTGATCATGATTAAGTGTTAAAGGTACAGGGATAGTATACTTGTACAAAATCGAAATCTTTCAAAAACTGATGAATTAGACTCGGGGCAGTAACGAAAATCAGCCAAATTGTTTGCAGCGCACATTCTTTTTTTTAATTTGTGCGTATTAATATCAATTAATTTGTTCGTTAGTATATGTAAACATTTTTACCAATTTGGAACATAAGTTTATAGCAGATACTTGAGATACTACGCACGTTTTCATTGGTCGATGACATCATTTTTTGTAACGTGCGCTCTGATTGGTCAAATGATCGGAACCGTGCTAAATCGATCCTGTCAGGGTGAAAGTTGGTTGAAGTTCACAAGTTTTTATCGCCTAAAATGAAAGGAAATCGTGCTACTTAGCATATCCTGAATGGAAATTACTTTTCTGCAAGTAGAAAAATATTTATAATAAATGTATATTTTGAGCCTAACTGTTTTGGTGCTTGAGTTCAGTTTCTCAATCGAGCAATTAACTTGACGGTATGCTAAAATAAAGGAAAAACGATCAAGTTTATAGACAAAAGCTGAATGAAAATGCACATATCTATGTAAAAAGAACTTTGCAGTCAATGTTGTTATTTTTGTCAAGTTGATTTCGTTGCCTGATTTTCGAAATGGTCGTGCTATCCTTAGATCTTTTGATGTAGGTTTTCTTTGTCATTCACCTTTTAGCAATTTACCGAAAAATGAAAAGACTCGTTCTTCTCCCATCACTTTTTTCGTGCTCTCGTCACTTTACATCGTGTTTTATTAATGAGCAAAGCACGCTCAAGCCTCTTCTATTTGATAAATAAAATAAAAAATCCTGCTTTGCTCACCTATCCCTGCTATCTTTAACTATTCATAATTGCTTTCATTGCTTCATTCTGATCCAACAAAAAAAAACGTTTTTCGCCTTTTGTTTTTTTTTGGTTTTTTTTTTACGTCAACCAACACTCCGATTACTGAATGATCCATTATTGCAGACATCGGTATGAGTAGGCAGGTTAATTAGGCGAAGTTTGAAAGCAGTTGGATGAAGTCTGGGGCAAAAACAACGAATGCCGATGAGCGTTCGAGTGTTGGAGTTCGCAAAAAATGGAGAAAATGTTATTCATTTATCCATTCATTGATTGATTCATTCACGTTTGATTTTGTCTCTTTTCATTTTTCAAGTTGTCTGAAGTTTTGCTTATTTCTTGCAGCTGTGCATTTCCGTGGTACTGGCTCCAAACTCAGTAATGTTGGCAACTCCAGTTCACTGTTCATCCAATTCTCCAATCCAGACTTATATTTAATCCGCTTACCTGGCATATTTCAAAATCATATGTCTAAAAACAATTCTTCATTTCCTAGGTGTAAGTAAAAAATTTTAATATCAAATTATTTTTCTCTGCCTTAGCTTAGCTTACAACGCAGTACAGTAAATAAAACAGCTCGATTCTCTCGAAATAAATGGACTCCAACACACTAAAATTAAGAGAATGAGCAATGGTTAATGAGTTGATTAAAAAAACGGAGACACACCTTTTTAGATCAATGATCGCTTCGTATAACGTTATAAAGACTTAGGTTGTAGAAGGTAAGCGGAGGGAGAATATATAATCAGAGCCGGTAATTTTTTCATAAAAGTGTAATAACTCGCAAGCAATAAAGTTTTCGTTGAAAAACGAAGTGAATTGTGAAAATGTTGGTCTTTCTTCTTCTAGAAAATGTATAGTCTATCACAGTTTGAAAGCAAATGATACGTATGATTTGGCTCCAGATAAAAAATGGAATGCGCAAATTTACGTCACATAAATGAAGGGAAATCCAGTATTTTAGATCATTTGTTTGGATTGTGTACTTGAATTGAATCATCAGGATTCTATTTGAGACAAAGTCTTATAACAGAGATGAACTTGTCTCGATATTTATCCTTCGATTCGAATTACGCAATAACGTTGCGTGACACAGTTTAAACCTAAATATCTCGCAAGTGAACAACATTTTTGGGCCCATATTTTTACAAAGTATTTTAATAATCATTAGGATATCATATAGTAAGGATGTTTCTATTTGTAATATATACAATATGAGCAGCCGATCTGTATGGAATATACAATGTCGAGCCGAAGGCAGGACATTTTATATTCCATACAGATCGGACGCGAATATTGTATATTACTTATAAAATGTCTAGAGTAATGTTTTCGAAATTAGATTTAATTTGGCCGAGATATTTCAAGCTAAACCTTATGCAAATCAGGACAATTTCTGTATAAAATATACAGATGCCTTCACGGTAGTGATTTTCTATTGTTCTGGGTTCACTAATTATTCATGAATTTTATAAGATATAAATGAAATTGTCAACTTTCATGACCAATGACGTCACTTGCAAACGAAGAAAAGTGGTAACAAAATATTTATCCCTCATTTCACGCTTTTACTGTTTGTATTCAGGTATAGATATACACCTTATCAAACTCTCTCACAATTGACTATCTGCGCTGGTTTCTTGTCCTTTATCACGGGGGGGGGGGGGGGGGGGGTGAAAAAGGACAAGAATCGTCGTATCTTATAGGGGTAAAAAACAGCAATTTGGTATCTTTTAGGGTTTAAAATATGAAATTTGCCAAATTCTCACTTTTTTGGTATCTTTTATAGGGGCTGAATAGCACTGAGACTCCTGATTTTGGTATCTTTTAGAGATGAAATATTTGCTATGCCCCCCCCCCCCCCCCCCCGGACCTTTTCCTAAAAGTAATCACTTGACTGGTCACAATATCAATGTTACTCTAGATTGTAGCGGTCAAGTATAACCATCATCACCTAGCCAACCTCTAAATAAGTATTGGCCTAAAGAAAAGAAAACTAAATACAATCTTAGACGCACCTCTGTAATCAGGGCAATAGTTCATAGCAGTCGTTTTCAAAACAGTTTTACTAAACAGACTTATTTCTTATCACCTTATGTAGCCTATAGTTTTTATTATATCTATAATATGAATATATATTCTAATTTAATTTTAGTTTTACATGTAACGTACTTGTAACATAAGAAATATAGTATTTGTTTTCTTATAAAATCAACAAAGACTCATAATTCATATGGAACAAAAAGATCCAAACTATAGAAATCAATTATAATGATTATACACCTATTCTTTGCTTTCAGTTAAACTCCAGCCTGTAGACATGTCGAAAATAGTCTATGGACGTGTCAAGCAAGTTCTAATACAAGTAGGCAAAATCCAGAGTATCTACAACAAAAATACAAACCAATACCGCAACAAGGTAAAATGTAACAACACTGAGATCTACATTCCAACAATGAAAAAATGTTTTAGAAAATACTTTGGCGTAAAAATGTTCTCAAAACCGACAACCCGCTCTTTTGAAGTTATCGATCTGACAGAACTAGACTTGAGAAACTTAACCTGTAAAAATGCTCGTACGTATTTCAGACATGAGTACACAATCAACGACTCAGCGGTTGTCGTCAAAATAACAGGTGAAGTGTTCCAAAAGAAATATCACCATATAGAAAGAGCAAAAAATGGAACAGTACTTGTCTGTCGTCGTTGGCCCAACTGCTCTGGAGAATGGTTTGCTGTGGGAGAAGAAGAATTTGCAATGTACAAAAACCAGTCGATCTTTGTGAATGTCTTGAAGAGAATGTACGATAAGTTTGAATATGTCTGGTATAATCACACTGTAATTCTGCTTTGTGAGAATCGCTCTATACTAGTTAATGCTACGAAAACTAGCTGTGATGGCGATTGGGTCTTGATCGAGAATGACGAATTTCAAATTGTAGAAAACGACTCGATCTATGTAAACGCCTCTGAGACAGTATATCCACCTTCAAAATATGCATGGCAAGAGCAGACATTGCTCGTTTGTATAACGCTATCAGGTTCCACTTGGAGAACTGAAGCTGTAGTAAACAAGCATGATGATGTGTTGTCCATACTGACGCTAATTGGGATGTCAATATCTATCATTTCACTAGTGTTTGTCCTCATCACGTATTCCTTGTTCACTGAGCTGCGAACACCTCCAGGCATTAACCTCATGAACCTCAGTGTTTCCATTCTTCTTGCACAATTCTTGTGGCTGGTTGGCAGTGGACAGACAGACACACCCATGGCTTGTACTGCCATAGCTGTCCTTCTTCACTACTTTTCCTGGTGTCCTTCGTGTGGACGTCAATCATCGCCTTTGATACTTGGTGTGCTTTCACATCAAAAGGATCACGCTCATGGTCTTCTACTAAACGTAAACGGCTAACCCACAGTTTACGATATATGGCAGTTGGATGGCTGTCTGTCATGGTGTACGTGACCATATGTGTTGTTCTCGACCAAACAAATACAGTGATTATCGAATACGGATCGGACTATTTGTGTTGGATTGCTGACAACAACGCTAAGCTGTATTTCTTTGGTATTCCTGTTGGGTTGGTGATCATCTTCAACATCGTCTTCTTCTCCATGACGGTGAAGGCCATCAGAGAGACGCAAAACCAAACCAACCTTGTCAATGAGAATACTGCCACCAAGCGTGATTTTGGTATGTATGTGCGTATTTCATCTGTCATGGGCTTTACGTGGGCGTTTGGATTTGCTGCACCGTTTGGTTGGCTGTTTCTTGCTTACATATTTGTAATTCTCAACAGTCTACAGGGTGCTTACATCGCTATAGCTTTTACACTCAATAAACGAGCAAGAAAGCTGTACGCAAAGTTGTGCTGTCCTAAACAACCATCCTTAAAGAATGGCTGTGCAAGAACCGTCTCCACTCGTGTTACCACAAAGAAAAGGCGCACTACCGAGAATGTGGGACAGTTGCCCATTCCAAAAACAATTATCGTTTGATTTGTGCATCAGGGCAAAACTTAATAATAATTTATTATTTGATACCATTTTCCGAATTCCATATCAGAGTGCTAACACTATAAAACACATGCGACATCCCATGGAATAATATGTATGTAATATTATCAAATACTTCTGAATAATAATAACAAATAATAATCTTTGAATAACAATGATCATGGATTTTTTATAGCGTATGCTCCATCCTGATATGTGCACATTCGTCTTACAAAGTCAACAAATTGAATAGAAAGTATAGGTATCATCAGGATTGAAACATGTAACGGCAATGTTATATTGCTTTGATAGAATCCGTTTGTTTAATTCTACTATCAGATGCCATTTTGAATCGAGTTCTGCGGCGCGCAGGGCATCGTGGTCTACATTTACGATGCTGTTGTAAGTGCGTCCCGCGCGTGGAGACAATTTGACGTATTTTTGCCGAGACCCACATACTTTAAGTGAACTTAAAAAGAATCCAAATAAACCAAATAATAATTGCCCCTTGATCAAGTACAGCCAGCTCTTGATTAAACAAACTACCGAATTACCCCACGGCTGGGACACTTAAATAAGAATAGAAGCTGGAAATCTATTTACGCTGGCCTTTATTCAGTATCTGATAAAATTACCGCTTAGCTTGCATATTTTATCTGACTGCTTCAATTTCTATCATGTAGTCAAACAAAAATATAAATAAATAAGAAACTGTTAAGACTTAATGTGCGAGTTTCTCTTGCTAAAAAAGTCTAAACAATATTTACAAAAATAAGTATAAAAGAACTTTGAAGTCAGTACGTAAGGGAGAGACCATACGAAAAACTACCCTGACTCCACAGGCAACTCATTTGGGCATCTTGTATCTGATTTGGGCCTCCTTTGGGATGAGCAATTATTTAGGGAACCGGTCAGTGGCGATTTGTCACGCAATACTTCACATCATATATTCCCCATATTAATATCAGATAGGCCTATTCCTTATCATGGTCAGAAGATCCGATCAACAAGATTGTAATCAAAACAATCAATATTGCACGAAAAGGATAACTTTTCTATGTTTGTGTTCCTGTTTTCATAAATAGTCTAAATTGAAAATTATGGAAATTCCTTACTTATTCTTGGATTTGAAATATAAAACAAGCATTTTTTTAAAGCAATGAATATTGGGATCGTTGTCATGATGCAAAGGTAGATGGAATGGTAGATGGAATGCGCTCCAAATTCTTCTTTTTCAACACAGAATAAAAAAATAAAAAAAAAAATAAAAAGAAGCTTTTCCGCTGGCTTTACAAAGTTGTGTCTGAATGAGTTGTGCCGATCAATTTTACTTTCGTCTGGATATAGGGCATTACTGTTACGAGTCATCGGTTTCCTGTCTAGAATAGAATAGAATAGAATAGAATAGAATAGAATAGAATAGAATAGAATAGAATAGAATAGAATAGAATAGAATAGAATAGAATAGAATAGAATAGAATAGAATAGAATAGAATAGAAAAGAATAGAATAGAATAGAATAGAATAGAATAGAATAGAATAGAATAGAATAGAATAGAATAGAATAGAATAGAATAGAATAGAATAGAATAGAATAGAATTGAATTGAATAGAATAGAATAGAATTGAAAAGAATATAATAGATCGTTTTATAAGTATACATGTTTTACATATTCTTCTATTATATAATTGTCTTTGGTTATATTTTGTGAAGAGAGTGAAAAACATTGAGTCTGAGGGCTAAACTAGTAACTGGGACGTTTCCAAGTTAGGGGAATAAACAAATGAGCAGAGAGAGTGGAAAATTGCAGAAACCAGACGTGTAATTATATTAAAAAAAAACGATTTCAAGACCATAAAACTGCAAAGCACAACTGGTAGAGTAAAAGACAGAAGGCAGACGCGAAAAATGCTTATGTTTGTATTTATTTCAGTTGCACCGCACATTAGCATTAATGTTAATTTCTGCAACACATCCCTTGACAGGTTTTTTTTCAGTGTTGGTATGCATATATATAATTGTTAAGAATCCCAACTGGCTACGAGACAAACCAGTTGGCTACATACAAAGCAAGACCGAAAAATTATATATTGACCAAATCGGAACCCACACAAGTACAATTTCTGTGACCAGAGCGGATATCGAGCCCCGGGTATCGAGCCTAGGACCACCGGATTGCGAGTCCAACGCTCTGACCCGCTCGGCCATGCTACAACCTATAGCTTAAAACTTAGCATTCAAACAATTACGAATTAGTATGAATTTAATATAGTATTTCAGTGTGTACCAAGTCTTAGAATGTAGAAATGAGCCGGGCTGCTTCATTGTGCAACCAAACGTCGTACATTCCTTGTAGAGCTATTGACTTCTGTTTTCTTATCGGTCAAACAAGACTAAAGATAAGCGACTGCTAATCACTTTTCTAAATATTTGTGCTAAGATAGCATATTAATTATAAACGACTGTAAAATATTTTATGTCATCACTTTTTTTAAGTTAATTTCCGTCCACTGATTTAGTTACCACATGCGACTACTTCATGCCAGGAAACACCACCAATTTGATTAAACATTCCTGGAATTCATTGTCAAAAATGATTTTTGGACAGTTATTGTTTATATGCAGAATCGTTCTTCACACTGGGAAATATTATGTTTCATCACTTCTCACTTGATTTGATTTACGATGAACCGCCTGAGACAATCATGTGGGTAGGGATATTCTGTCCCAGAGGGTTTTTCTCTCTCATTCTATAAGCCTGATACTAGTGGAGGAGTTTTTCCAATTTCTCCGTCGTAATTAAACACACATTTGTGTCTTGGAAAGCTTTTCCATTCGCACGTTTTTTATGTTTTTATTGGCCTCGCCTCGACCATCTCTTGCAGCTGCTAAATGTCCAGTAAACACCGCTAGCTTGAATATTATTAGAATTCTTGGCATTCATGATTTATGGGTTTATCAATTTTCTAACAAAATATTTGAACTTAATTTTATAAAATCCGAATATCAAATAAACGACTGTGAGCAGAGGGGTGTGGGGAGTGTTTTCTGTCATCACGCTTGGAAAATTTCCTTTGACTAATTTATGTAACATATGGTTTCTAGCTGTCCAATAAATGCCGTTACATTAGTTTGTGCAAGTGAAGTAGGAGTTAGCACGAGTGAAAATAATCAAATACATGTAAGCACGAGATAAGCAATTCAGCAATTCAAGTTATAAATGACATAAAAGAAAAACTCAAGAATTTGAAAAAAATTAAAAAAAGAAAAAAGAAAAAAGAAAAGAAAAAGACATGAGATAAAAAAGACAATGAACTGAAAAGAAATGAAAACAATTTAATCATTCTCTTAAAAACTGATTTCAAGTCATCTTTCTAAATAACCAGCTCAACTACTAATAATTGAAGCTGCAGGACTATCCTCTTTTCTAAACATCTATGATACACATATATCAAGAGAGTAAGATAGCCAGTTAAGATACGCAGTGGCTCATATCGGAATTATCTATCATTTATCAAATTCAGATTTAGTCAGTTGGAACAATACGGGAACAATACAAAATCACTACCGTGAAAGCATCTGTAAATACAAATGCAGAATTCGTCATGATTTGCACAAGGTTTAGCTTGAAATGTCTGGACCAAATCACATCTAATTTCAATATTAAGTTTGAATATAAAATTATATAGACAGACATCTTCCTCTCATATTGTATATTTTACTTAGATGATCCTGCGATTGATCAATAGCTTGTTTTGTTTTGAAGGGATATCATAGCAGTTAAGCTTTAAGGCTGGTAATATATTGATGGTGTGTGCTTTTATGGGTAATTGTCTAATATAAGTACCGCCAAAATCACGTACTTCCAAACAGAACTCTTACATTCCAAAAATTTACGTTTTATATGTTTTTAAGGAAAAAGAGATATTGGGCGAGCCCACCTTGCAAGTCCAGCGGTCTACCATACAAACTATTGTCTTTCTTGCTTAGTAACTTGTCTAAATTGTGTCATATCATTGTCGTCATATGGTGTAGTTCATTGACAAATTTTTGTATATGATTGCATTGTAGTTTAGCTATGAGCCAGTCAGCCTATGTTTATTAATCATACTTTTATTCATTTTTTTTTTTTAAACGAGCACCTGTCTTATTGAAATTCTGATTTAGTCATGTAAATACCAAGTTATTGCCAGAAAAAGACACCTTTACAAAACACGATTAAAAAAAATTGTTATCAGCATAATTTTTAGATAAAAACACCAAATCTAGAAACCCAAAACAATGCTGTCCATCGTCCTCACTGGCAAAGAAATGATATTCAATTACTGAATCCGACACCTTAACAATCAGTTTCAAATCTGACATGATCGCACACTCAAATCGTATAACTACGGCGCCTATTTCTAAAGATCGAGACGTTTTGTTAAGAAAGTGCATTTAGAAAAAGTAAATATTTTGTATGTCACCAACTTTTATAAATGCCAGTTTATTTACACAGTATGCCATAGGCAGGTTGAATTTCATATATTATTTTATGTTGTTTGTGATTAATCTTACCTTATTAACTGTAACCAAAAGTAAATTGTAGCAGCTTATATTTTTCTTTCTCGACCTGCCAAAATAAAACGTTCGTTGCATAAGATGTATGGTATTAAAATGTATTCGAGTTTTATTTAAGATTGACATGTGCTTTAATTGATCTTGTATTAAAGTTTATCCATGTTTGCTTATGTTTTTACGTTCTGCAAATGTTTACAGAGCGGGGACTGCTTCTATTTTTTTCACCAACCACTTTTGTGTACTTAAGTTAAAACCATATTTTGCCAGCACACATTGAAACTTTGGAGGGGGTGGGTTATTGCTAGTCTACAAGGATATTCGGTTCGCACATCTGACAGCCTAGCGTCTTGCAGGACGCAGTAGTTAAAGATATAAATATACTTTTTTTTATATCCCTGTGCTTCGTGAATGCTATTTTGGCTTGTACATGTTTTCATACGAGCTAGCAGGAAAGGTTATTTTACAATCTCTCTCTCTTCCTCACCCATCCTCCCCAAGTAAATGGTCTCATGATATGCAAGTATATCGAGCTGATCACGGTACTGAAGCTTTCTGTTTCCAGGAAAATCCTCTCATCTTTATCAGCATTGAATAGGCCAAATAATTTGTGGTGCCAATAATTTGGTCTCAAAATATACTGATTGATTGTAATTCACCGTCATTATAATATATAGAGACATGGGTGTTCGGGCTGAACTCAGAATCAAAATTAATCTGAAGTTCGAAGATTCAGGAATATTTTCTAGGTATGCCCTGCAAGTAAATGTGTTGGAAATGGAAGAATAATTGACAAGTTCTTCAAAAATGATTGGCGTAAATGTAACATACTTTCGCGTGTCGCACTAGCACAGTTCACCGATGAAGTAATTCAAATATAACAGCCAATAACATTGAGCTGTATTTTACTGCTTATTCAAACTAAAGTTGATATTCTGGCTAAGGCCAAGGCCAGTATCTATCACGAAAATCCACATGAGAATCCATATAACAATTATTGATTAACATACCGAAAATAAACATAAAATATCAAACTTGGACAACGTCGCCAAGTCAAATATATGCTCATGGTCAATGATTGGTATGGGAAAAATGTATTAAAATAGCGAAAAAAAAAAACAACAACAACAACAACAACAAAGCAAAACAGACCAAACAGCATTTGTTATTTTCTTACTAATCTTACTTTCCTTCAAAAAAGTAAATACTTCAGAACTGAAGTGCAACAGGGAAAATCTTCCAAAACGTCGTGGATGCTGGGAAAAAGTTTGGTACGGGAGTGTAAAAAGAAAACAAACAAACAAACAAACAAACAAACAAACAAACAAACAAAACACAAGAAATAAACACACAAATAAACACACAAAACACAAGAAATAAACACACAAATAAACACACAAACTAACTAACTACTAACTAACTTATAATAATTCAAACGTAGGAAGCGAACAAACAGATGAAAATATATTGAACATTGACATTAAGTATAGCCAGCATACAATATATATAAAAAACTAAATATTACTGTTCAGATTATTTTTCAATATCTACTTGATAGATCGATGTTGCCATTAATGAAAGCAAATATCGTTTCTAAAACTGAGAGACAACAAGCTTACACCAAGTAAAATAGTAAAACTTAGTAGAGTTGCTATAGAGTACCAGTTTTCTTCAAACTGAGAAAAAGAAAAACAAAAGCTAGGAGACATTTCTAAACTGCAGTGAGGAGTGTAAATTAAACTGTATTAGACCAATTTTGCTGTAATACCAATGTAGATTATATCCGTACGGCCTTGTGCAAGCCGATATGCATATATGCTCAATATCAAATATGTTGTTTCTTTTTCATTTTTCACATGACCATATATAGGCGTCATATTTTCTTAGAGATTGAGCCATACGAGGAGCTGTCATACGCAACTTCGTTCAGATTTTAGCATTTGAACTTTTTTCGGTAGTGCAGTAAAATATCCGTTACTGTACTTTTCCTTCTTTTCTTTTCTCTTTCCTTTTCTTTCTGTCCCCGTTTCATTTCCATTTCCTTTTCCTGCTTACTCCGTTTTCTTTACATTTCCCTTCTTGATGTCCAACGACTGCTGTTCTGTTGCCGTTTATCTGCTTTTCTCATTTCCACTTATAACTATCGATATATATTTCACCCGATAAAAAATGATATGTTGATCCGGTAAACAGATAACAATCTTCCGCGTCCCTACCCCCGCTAGAGACATATTGGACGTGGATCATACTCTATGGTGACGTATGGCTCTTGCTGTCACCTACTTGAGAATCGTATTTTTCATGACGCTGATTTCTTATGATAATACTTGAATGGCATCTACACGATATTATTAGTTTAAGGAATTCACAAGAGTAACTCCTGTGGAGTCGTCGTGTTTGCTCGGTTGTAATTACCTCAACAAAAGACTCATCGGATGAAAACGATGAATAATGTGTCACTGATTATGGGTCCTGGAAGTCATCGAGTTTGTTAATGGGCTGAGCCAGTAATACCAGTTGATTAATGCCAAGATATCCAGCGAGGAGCTTAAATTGTTTCACACTTTGATCGATAAACATTACTCGCGAGGCTGAGAACCTAAGGACAACAAAAGATCAAAATTTGAATATCAAAGCACACGATTTCATCAGCAAAAGACTTCATTTACGGCGACTTGTTCAGTGGGAAGAGTAAAGAAAGAAAAGTTTAATACCAACACGAGGTATTTATAATGTGATCAATCGAGAAGGATTGGTATAGTTTTCTTAAGGTTAAATTGCGCCATGACCTTGATTGCAAACTCGTCGACTACCACACTGACGAGTCTAAATTGCACTTCAAATCACACTAACTGTACATTTTTCAAGAACTTCACTGTTACAGATTCAAGCCCGAGATCTGAAGAAAAAGAAGGGATATTTTCACTAACACTTCGCATCGCTCTTTGCTGCTTGGTGTTTATTCTTAATATACTTGGAAATGCAATGGTTTGTATCGTTGTTAGGAGGAACAGTAAACTTCGAAGTTTTAGAAATTATTACTACGGGTTATTCTTAGTGAACCTATCCGTTGCTGATATGCTGGTCGCTATATTTATCATGCCGTTTGTCTTAATGTTCTACGAAACTGGAAAATATCCGTTCGGTTTCTATGGGTCTACCGCTGCATGCAAGCTCATCCCAACTGTTAGCCTTATGTGTCAGTGTGCTTCTGTGTATAGTCTTGCTTCCCTGACGCTGCAACGATTTACTGGAATTGTCTATCCGCTTAAATCAAGGCTGAGTTTATCTCGAGTAAAAATAGTGCTATCGTTGGTATGGCTGTTTGCGTTTGTGAACTCATTCCCGTTGATAATAGTATCAGACGGTGTTCCTACACCTAAGTATAACCAATACAGCTGCGACGAATACTGGCCGAATGAAAATCTTCGCAGAGGTTACACGATGTATCTCTTTATTATAGAATATATGCTGCCGCTGTGTATCATATGCATGACTTACACCAAAATGGCTATGGTACTCTTTAATAGAGAGAAAGAATTCGAAGGGAAGAAGAGTAGTCGTACCAAAGTACGCCATGTGAAATTCATTAGACTTTTGATCGTCCTGGTCACTTCATTTGCAATATGTTACCTACCTAACCACGTTTTATTTCTTTGGTATGATTTTGGCTCCGGCAGCGCGTATCCGTACTTTACGGTGTTGATGAAATGGACGCACTTTAGTATCTGGCTCAACTCATGCCTCAATCCGTACCTCTATGGAGCGCTTGATGAGTATTTTAGCGATGGATACAAAAAGGTTATTAGACAGTGCGGCAGATTGGAAGTTAAGAGTAAGGTTACTCATTCAAGGATAGCGCGGCAGCTATCAAGGTTGTATTCTATAAGGAACTTGTCTACTGGTGAAATGGACTCAAACTCTGACGATTGAACTTCTTTGAAGATTAAATTAAACCTTTTAGCTGAAAAAATGGATTGTTTCGATAATAGTACATTATTATAGCAGAGAAATACTATCTTTTTATTGCATGAATGGATCTAACTTTGTACATTGTTTGCGAGTCTCGTGTTTGCAAAGGGAGACGTTAACATTCTATTCCATAAACGAGCTTGAACTATATACGAGATATGGACTTATTTTAGGTGAATAAAAGAGAATGAAAGTTAACAGTTAACTAAAAGCTGATGAATTGACATCTAAATATAGTGGAAATACCCCAAGGATTGGTATTATAAACCAGTGCGTCTCAAATAGGACAATGTCATGTAGTGAAAAAGGCACTCAATTTAATGCACGTAATAATTAACTCACTAAGGGTGGATAAAATGACAGTTAATAACAATCGAAACGACTCATCGAACTGATTCAGTTTAGTCATTTTAGGCAAACCGAGAAGTTTATTAATAATTGAAGGTGGATTTCATTCTGATGATAGAATGTGAAAGTAACGGGTTTGAAAACGGACTGTTCAAATTTTTTTGCGAAATTTACACTAATTTATTTGTGGCAACCGAAGTCGGATTTTTATTTGCTGAATGAAAGACAACTCAAAGCATGACAAGGGAAAATGTGCTTCATTTTCAGCGCAACGGCCAATGTAATTATAATAAGAAAGTTTATTTCATTTACTTTTCTGATATTTGTCACAAAAGAAGTAATAAACGACGGCTTGAAAATGATAAATGGAAAATGCGGCATTTCAAGGGAAATGGTTCATACAATAAAGAAGGATTAACCCAAAAGTTTCGGAAAAGACTTTAGATTTACAAATTTATTTGAAAAGAAGACCAAATGAAAAGGGAAAAATCAGATATGAAGCCGAATTATTAAAAAAAATTGGTCTTAGATGTTACATGTACATTGCAACTGCAACTGCAAAATAAAGAGTTTCGATTTGCAAATTTATTTGAAAAGAAGACCAACCGAAGGGGGAAATTATAGATATGAATCCGAACCACAAACATATGGACATAGAGGTTATTTATGCAGTGAATGTAGAAGAAAACAGCCAGAAAAGAAATTCTTTGACTTGGGAATGGGGTTGAAGAAGAAAAAGATAAAGATTAAGTGGCAAAATGGCTTAAGAAACTCATTACTTCAATATTTTCTATTAAACTAAGGAAAAGAAGAAACGAGATAAGAAAAATAGAATTTAATTAAAAAACGATTTTCTTCTAACCTGATTTGGAAACAAAAGCAAGTACTAAGTAGTATGACAACTTCTGTAAATAGTCTAGTAGACATATTGATTATGTTTAGATTAAGTAAAAAAAATGTGACTATTTTAATGATTGGTGAATCTCAAACTATATGGTTATTCTTATATTTGTTTCGATGAGATTTTTTGTACATGTTAAAGACAAACTCATGACTTGATCTATATTTAACTCGTCGTGACATCTGCGAGACTTTAGTTCTTATAAATTACATTTTTACCAAAAGTCAATATTAGATTAGATTGATTGTTATTGTTTTTCTTGTATGAATAAAAGACGGTGCTAAACTTTGCAATCGTTTTATAAACGAGAGCTCAAGACAGCTGGGTGTAGCACTTATAATTAAAAGTAGCCACACAAAAAGTAATCATGTATGAGCAGACGGGATGTATTATAACGCTGATCTTCTAACGAACCAAAATCCTTTCTTAAATCGGAAGAATGCTATAAAGAATTTCAATGCGGATTTTCAACAAATTTAAACATTCAGACATCTCTGACGCAAGTGCGGAAATTTATCAGAATATATGCTTCCCATCGATTTAGTCTTTTCAAAAGGTTAGTCATGACAGTTTAAGAGTGTTTACCGAAAGCAAGAATGGTTGTGGGATTTTGATGAAGCGCGTTCTGAAGTGGGTTCGGAAACAGAAGGAAAACTAATTTCAAAGTTGTGTCGCCCATGTGTCAGTCCGTACTGATTGAAGCGAATTTAGTCTTTAAAGATGTGTGAAGGCAGCTAGATTGCTATCTAGAAAGGGAATTTTGCCTTGAAATTACTGAGGAAATGATTTGTCGCTCCTTTAATGCATGTATCAGTTGTTGTCTTGGGTTATCTTTGTACGTATCGTCGAAGGTCGATCAGTTCGTATTTGTCAGCAAATAGTGTCAAACAACTGATGCAGAATGTGTTTGAATGTTTCAATTGAATAAGATATAGGTATACATTTTTTTGTTGGTATGTACAAAAGTAACATGTTTTCCAGAGCGAAATGATAGTGGTAATTCATTCAGTATTGATAATTACATTGGTATTATGGTAATCCGGTTTTATTCACTTTTCCATTTTCTTTCCAGAGTCTTTCATTGTATCCTTTTTTGACAATTTTTATTTTGTTATCATTCCTCAGGTATTTTTTATCATTTGTTCATTTGTCATGTTCGTTTTCTTATTTATTCACCCATCCATTCATTCAAAGTTCATTTATTCACATTTTGTACACTCATTGAATAATGTATGCATTTATTAGCAGTTGCTTGATTTATTCACTAATTGTTTTATTGTTTTCACATTCGTTTATCCATCTATCCGTTAATTCATTCTTTTATACATTCATTCATTCATTCATTCACTCATTCACTCATTCACTCATTCATTCATTCATTCATTCATTCATTCATTCATTCATTCATTCATTCATTCATTCATTCATTCATTCATTCATTCATTCATTCATTCATTCATTCATTCATTCATTCATTCATTCATTCATTCATACATTTATCAAGTGCTCTTTCAGCGCCGGCTGTACAAAGTCAACGGATAGATCCCTATCCAGTGGATAGTTTTGTACAAATTCGATGTAGTGGCTAACTTCTCTCCGGTAGCTGCCAAGCTACGTGCAACCAGCTTTAGCTCCTGATGGAAATTCGTGACATAATCTTCAATTTCATAACTGTGGTAGTAATGTTTTGACTTTTGGCGCAAGACCTGACATTACATAAAATCTCATGACATATTGCATTCAATATTTCTACAAGACAAACCATAAGTGTTTTTTGTAAGTATCGCGCATTGCCAACCTAGCTAATTTTCATTTTCATTTGGGATATGGACATTTTGCAATAAAAAAAACCCTTAATGCTAAATTGTTACTAAATATACACGTATCGCAAATTATACAGTCAACCAATTAACCAAAGGTAATAGGTAACTAGCTATAAAACTAGTGTGAGCTGCGTCGTGTTTCTAATGAACAGTTGTGGTAAAAATGTAAGTTATACACCGTAAAAAGAAGAGAGTACTTACTGACGTTTCGGAATACAACAAAACAATGAAACAAAGACAAACATGAATAAGCAAGCACAAAAACTAACAACTGAAAAAAAAAATAGAACAAAGAAAGACAACGGCTTACAGACAAATAAACAAACAGACAAGGGAATATTCGCTAACCAAGTAACCAACAACAACCGACAACAAAAACGAATGAATAAATAAACAAAAAGAAGATAAAAAATCATGAAAGACAAATGATCAACTGCTTAGTAAATGAATATATTATTTTTCAATGAGAGAACGGAATATTAATAAATGAACCGTGTGATGAATGAATGAATAAACGAATGAATAAATGAGCAATGAGTACGCAAATAAATAAATAAATGAATGAGTGATTGAGTGAAACAATAAAAATTATAAGCTAGGTTTTCATATGGTCGCTCGGATCATGGCGGAAGTTAAAAATTGTGTCTCAATTAAAAACAATTGTAGTTTTTTTAATGTTTTCCTAGAAAAAGCTATGTGTATAGCTGCTGCAAGAACGCAATGATCGCTCAACTCGATCGCAGAGATCGTAGTCATTATTGAAACCAGGCTTTATATTTAACGTACGGATCAAGAGAACACCGTCCACCCTGACCCGCGATCCAAGGTTTTTAAAAACTCTGACAGCTGAGTAAAATTAATACCAAAGATCATCGTGACCTTTTTAACCACGTCAAAAGAACTAATAAAAACAAAGTTAACCGCAACTGGGAAACTAAATAAACCAATTAAAAATCAAAGATGCCTCATTATTCGACATTCGGCGGCATTCAGGCTCTTGCTGTATCAATATCAAATACAAAGTGGGATCAATATAAAATCGTTTTATCTTAAGAGCTATGAATTGACTTGATTCTTTATAATTGATTCTTTTAGAATGCCGAATGAAGTTTAGTCTTTTGTGTTCGTTTTCAAGCAAACAAACCTATTCATACAGTATTTGCTTTTGATCGCGGCTGTTTGAGTGGAAATCTAACACTGATTAACCAGTTTTGGTTATAATTCAGATGTACCACGAATGGAAATATTAACGACTGTGAATAGGATGAAGGATTTAAAGGAAATATTCATGAACCACGAATGAAAAATTAATGGTCCACGAAATGAGTATTGATTGGCCATGATAAAACTTATTTTAAAAGAAAGAAATGTTGAAGACATAAATTAAATATCAAGAAGCTATAAACAAATCAGAAATATTGATGATTCATGAATATGAAAATTTCGAAGGTCATGTATGAATCGTGTCAAAAGAAAAATAGGAAAAACAAATAAAGAAATTGTAAGTCATACTAAGATATTAATGTGCTATAATTCAACAAAAATATTTATAGGCTATGGAAAATATCGATGGCCATGGACAATTTGCTTTTTAAAATTTCAATAAAAATTGTTTTGCTGAGTAACATTTAAACTATTGTTCACGTCAAAGACGTGACAGCAAACGTGCGCAAAGAGTAAACGAAAATGTTAGTTAATATAACCGAAGACGTGCATGACTGCAGAACCCGTGTGGCTAGATAGAGTTTGCGTTTACAAGTTGTACGCAAACGTGCGCAAAGAGTTAACGAAAATATTACCTAATATAACCAAAGACGTGACAGAACACTTGGGGCTAGCTAGAGTTTGCGTAAGTTGTACGCAAACGTGCGCAAAGAGTAAACGAAAATATTATTCAATATAACCGTACCCTGCGAGCAGAGGAATTTTCCGTTTGGAGAGAGTTAAAAAATTCCTCTGCTTGCAGGGTAATGAACCGAAGACGTGACTACAGAAGCCGTGTGGCTAGCTAGGGTTTTTTGTAAGTTGTACAGAAACGTGCGCAAAGAGTAAACGAAAATGTTATCTGTCCAAACGCACGTCCATCAAATGCATGCATTCAATTCATAAAAAAATTGGATACAGTGATAGATTATTCCATAGTATTGTCCTTCAGAATCAAGAAATAATTAAAATAAAAGTAACAAAAAAAGTAATGAAAACAACAATAGATCTCAAATTTCAATGCGACAGCATGTATATTTGGTCTGTAAGTGCAAAATATGTACAAATCAGCAAGAAAGATTCTCTGGCTTTAAAATGTACAAACATACAGAAAGTAAAGTTCAGAGTTTCTTAAGGTAATTGACTATGCAAAAAGCCAACCGCTTTTAATGCAAGAGCGTTTACGTTTTTACAATAGTCACAATATATAGGGATAGGGTGCGAGGAAGACTTCTCAAAATTGCATAAACTATATACGTGCCTTTGTATAAAATAATCTGACAGAACAGGAACTGATAGAAAACATGATAAATAAATCTTACATGTGCATATATGTGGATAGAGTTAGCCGACAGAAACGGATGTAGAGGAAGACGCTACGATCTGTATTATTCTAACACAATAATATCAAATTAACCAATATTCCTTGTCAAACAGAATATGATATTGAGTATGAGATTTAGATTTTAGCTTGATTTGATCAAGACGAAAATCATATAGCGACTATAGATCTCTCTAGTCGGACAAACAAGATCTGAGAAGGGTCGCCCCATAAATAAATCTGAGTTGTACTGACTTTCCCATGTATAAAATGAAATGTAAAAACGGAAAGAAAAACGAACTGATAAAATTAAAGCTTTGTTTATCTACTGTTACTTTAATATCAGAGTAAAATACAAACTCACGAGTGCTAAGTATGGAATTTGGATTAAATCATTTGGATTAAGTCTTTTAATTCTACTATACTGGGAATGTTGGCGCTACTTGATCAATATAAAAAGATTTTGGATACGATCCCGCTTTCTGCATGGTGATATACCACTAGATATCAGCGTCCAAATCAAGTGTATAAGTGGCATTTCATGGAAATACTGACGGTACGAGCATCTTTTTGAAAGATACAGCTAAGATATTCATGTAATCAGAAGCGCACTTTGACTACTGAGACCACCTACAAAATAATCTTTGCCTGCAAATACTTAAAGAAAAGTGCGGTTATAGAGATGAAATAGATAATTTACGTAATTAGTCATCTAAGGTGCCGCAGACCTACTGGTACCTCGGGGATCATAGAAGTACGCAGCATGACCTTCCTACTTGTATATGTTGCCTTTTTACTGGATGAAGACAGAGAAAGGTCGCACGTAATGCGCGAGTTACGTGAATACACGAAGCTGGTACAAGAAAAGCATTTTCATTACAGTAGTAGCTTCATACAGCAAAACGAATGCACGACTTGTAATGTAAATGACCAACAATTAGATGTGTGGTGCTTTTTAATAATTGCCAGGGCAGTCACTAACATTCTTTTGTTGGAAGGAAAGCAATGCCTGAAAGGCCATAGCAGGAAGAGCTTTCTTTTTCTCAAACGAGAGTCGCAGATAGACGTAGATATTTCCAGGCAATGAATTTTGTCGTACGACAGGGTCTTCCTTGGAGGAGTGTCCAAAGCTTTTCAGTTTGCCCTGGGGGCAAAGTTACTGAAAAAACAAATGGCACATCTGGTACGCCACTTAGCAAAGTTCACATGAATATATTGATTTTCATTGTCCAGGTTTTCAAAAATTAATTTGAAATGGACATGTATTGTTTCTTCCGCGTTACTAATGTTTTTCTTACACAGTTTTCCGGCATCTATCTTTACCGTGTGAAAAATGTTCAGATCAGTTTGGATTTTGGGATATTTGCGTGAAAATGCTAATAATAATAATAATAATACAAAAGGTTGACGTTCAGGAACCGGGGCAGGAATAAACCTAGCTAAATCAACAATAACATAGCTTGTTGCTTAGTTTTGGGATTAACCCCATATAGGATACAATTACTGCACAGAGTACTAAAACAGCCGTGACTGAGCGACGAAAGCGTCAAGGCTAACAAAAACAACTTCAGAACTGCGTTATATAGATAATTTGAAAAAAGCCCATGGTTCCATGGTCGAGAGCTAAGAATCTTTTTGATTTGAAATATGTATCAAATACCATGTCCAGGACGTCCAGTATACTAAAGAAAATCAAGCTGAAAGAAGGGTAGAATAGTTTTGACATGTTTCTTTGGAATTGGTACATTTGCAATTTCATGTTAGAAGATTCAGAAACTTCCATAGAGTGCATGACAGTTATGTGCTCCTGAATATTAAGGACTCTGAATGAGTGTATAGGTTCGGTCAAATATCTCATCCATTAAACTGACCTTATTTAATAATATTATTGTTTTGTATTGCCTCAGAATGTAAAACTACATGTTTGAAATACCACGCCTATTAGCCGTTTCGTTGTAAAAATACCAACTGATCAGGCCTTTACTGTTTTTCGTGTCCACTTTGATTTGTGAAGCTTGTATGAAATACAAAAATGTCATGCACTTTTAATACAGTGTTTGAATGAAAACTATGGACGTAACTCATCGACTAATGTTCGTTTTCAAAGAACATACATCATTTGCTTTATGTGAGTGTAAATATTTCAAAATTAATTTGTAAAATCAAGACGTTCAATCAGTGTCAAACTAATCGGATTATACAGTGTTAACAGTATTAACACGGCATTTATCGCCGTGCCTACAAATTGTCAAATCGATAATGAAATGTTTGAGTAATAGATTTGTTTAATGTCACAAAAATATACAAACATGGAAACCAGTGTTTAGTGCATTGGTAGTGTTCCCTGTTAGCAGGGTATCTCACGTTTGTCAGGGAATTACGCCGACAAAATCGCCAATAAACACTCCGCTCCATAGATAAGTATTTATTGAAAATAAAGGGTATGGTTGTATCCTATAAACTCGAGAACTGTTTTCAGCATGTGACGAGAATCATTGGCAGTGTAAAGGAAACTTTAAAAAAGTGTTTTTCTCTCAGAGAGAGTTTTGTAATGTTGCGCAAGGATGACATCATCGCCGTGTTGAGTATAAAATCTGTTGCTTTCTTGCATGTGTAGTTCTAAACCTCTCCAGTTCCCGTACGTGTAACAATATTTGCTTTAGTGTATTGTAAAATTATGCATTTTGTCATCACTAGTCACGCAAACGTTGTAAGAGCTACACTCAGTTGGGACATCGACAGTTTTTTTCCCCCGTTTCCTTTCGAAACTTCTCATTTTTTATGTACACAACGTTTTCATCCGCTTCAAATCCCCCTCCCCCGATTCAATGTTCCATTGGCGTTGTTGTGACATGTTAATCGTCATCGAGGCTACCAACATTGTGGAGGGGGGAGGGGTTAGAATTTGAGAACAATACTGAGCGGTTTACTTCTAAATAATGTAGTGTCCCAACTAATTTTGCAACTGAGTGTAAATACAGTACTAACAAGGTCTATCAAAAACTGTAAAACAAAGTATACTTATAACTTTCTCTCTAATGACTATTCTGATACGAAGAAAATTTTGTTTCAATTGGAAGCTGCCTTCGTGACAAAGCTTCAGTGTTCGTGCGATCAAACATCCGTTTGATTATAACTAATTGGGCTCTTGCAAGTTCGTTTAACTAGTCAATCGGAGAGGTCGGAGAATTTTGACATGACTTGAACAAACAACTTGTTAGCGATGGATTCAATACACAATCATCTTGTGACAAATGGGAAGCAACCAAGATCTTTTATTCAAAAACATTTAAAAATATTCAAAATCATGCACAAATGTTCAATTTTGAGAAAGCAAGGAGAGCAAAAGTATTTTCATTTATTTATTTTTTTGACATTTTCATGTAATTATTTGCAAGTCTACAACAACTCGGTAATTAGGAATTGAAGCCCCCCCTTAATTGTCACTATCTAAAGTTGCACTTCGGGTATCTTTTTTTAGTTTGCATCAGACGAATTCAGTTAAACTAACTATGCTTTATTTATTTTGTTAATGATATGGCTAAGGTGCTAGAGAAACGAATGGGTGAGTTGCGGGATAAAGAGAAGGGGGTTGAGTCAGGAGTTAACATACAAAACTGTGTGAGTTCAATCCAGTATATAACGGGAAATTCAGAAGATAGTTGGTGTTTTCCGAGGTGAGATAAAGAACATGTGCCATACAATTAAAACAACAGAAACATTTATGAAATGTGTGTTCTTTTTGTCACCAGATATATGCTGTAGATTGTAATGTTCCATAGAGTATAAAGACAGAAACATCACATCAATTAACAACAGAAACATTATCATGGATGTTTGTCTCCTTGGAAAAGGTTTGAAAAGATACAAGAATTAATCATTTGTCCGCAGTCTATATAATAGGGTCACTGATTAACACGTCCACATTTTCTAAATATAATATTATCCTTTAAGAGATCTACTGGCCACATTAGTTATCAAAGTGTCGTATTATACTGATACACAGCGGTTTTAGGTCAGATATAATCATGAAATCGGTTTACGACGACTGAGTAGTCTCTTGCTGATACTAAATAAAAGTATTGTGTGGTTTCTTTTTAAATAAACAAATATGAGCGTATACACATGGAATATTCGTCATGTAATTATTAAATTATTATTATTAAATCTAAAATATCTTCGCTGTCTCTTGGTTGAAAATCTAGTCTTCTAGAATGGATAATTGAGAAAAGCAAAGTCGAAATATTGCGCACAGTGTGTGTGTGTGTGTGTGTATTTTTTTTTTTTTTTTTTTTTTTTTTTTTGCAAAGCACACAATGCACACGTGCCTATACAGAGAGGAATTCGGCAGAGAAACGCAGAAACAATAAATGTGAACAGAAACGATCAGTTACTTGGTCGAATGGATAACGTTTTGATTTGACTATAAAATACAGACTTCCGTATCCCTTTTTCCTGCAATCTGTTTCATTTGCGATCAAGCTAATTTAGTAAAATGTACACTTTTACGAATTCAGAACGTAAATCACAATGGAATCAGAGGTCTAAAATTTCAATCTGTAACTTGACTGCTCGTCGCTTGCTATAAGTTTATCTTATCGTCAAAAAAGGAGGAGTTGCATATTTTTTAACAATAAACGTTAAAAGGACAAAATCCTAGTCAGATAAACAGCTGATAAACACACAAAACAAGATAATTTTAGTAAATCTGATCAGTTATAAAACAGGACAGGAAATCCAATGACGTCGACTTGTTAATGGTACGGCATAGGTAGTGTTGCAGATGCCTATAACATGTATTATCTGATAAAATCCACCCAAATGTAAATGATTTACGTGAGCCAGCATGCGTGCAATAGATACTGATAACAACGCCTTTTCCTTGTAACGCCACTTGGGTCATGGTCATAAGGCTGTACCAGTGGCGGATCCATGATTTTTTAAGGAGGGAGATTAATATATCCCTTTTTGGATTCTCATTAGCATTTTCTAGTACATCATTCATTGCAGTCCAATTATGAGAATAAAACACTTAAAATGTATTCGGTTGATATCATTTATTATCAGTTATATTCAGTAAATGAAATGAAAAAATTAAAGTTGCTTTTAGATTATAAAAGAAGTAAAAAATCAGTACATTTTTTGGGGGGGAGGGGAGAACAAGTCACCCCAGTCCCCCTCCCTGGATCCGCCTCTGTGTACCCTCTACAGGGTGACATCCAGGCTCCCCAAGCTGAAAGAGGATGGAACATTTAAAAATAACTGACGAATATATCTCAGTTCATTCTAAGTCTTTGGTAAAAAATCAAGAATGTTGAAAATAAAGGATTACGTACATCAAGTTTACATTGCGTTTCTTTTCTCTTATTTGCATTTTTGACGCGATCGGAGATGTTTTTTATATCATTGTTCCACTCCCTAAAATATTATTTATTTCTTTTTTAACTGTTTCATCTCCGGGGGGGCCTGTGGGTGACGCAGGGGATTTTTGCAAGAAGACCGAGACGACATTCAGAGTGAAGACTTGGCTTCAACCTTAGCAATACCATATGAAATTAAAATAAACCCAATTTATTAAAGTTTCAATGTATTTAGTTGAATGAAACTGAATATTAATGAATTCAAAGGAAACATTGTCACAGTGTGACCACTTCAACCGAAGCCATGACTTTTTTTCCAAAAAAGGCACCAACTCAATAACTGAAATCAGCCAAATGAGCTAATCAAACCGCCAATTTATGTATTGCATCTATGAACAATTGGATATGATCATCATATCACCGGGTCGTAAAATCGACACCTTGTTTTTGAATATCCGTGATGGTGGAAAAACTACCCTAAAAACTACCAACTTAGATTCTGGGGAGTCTGAAAACCTCTAAGAGAACCTAAAAGGTACCAGTGCTTTGATTTTAAGACGAGAATCCGCGCCCTCTGATATATGGGAGTATTTTTACCTATACAGAGAATGCATTGCTTTCAAGCAGATATTTAGCATTTTTTGACCAAAATAATTTGCTAGAATATATTTTATTATCCACTGACAATCATTTGATCATGAAATCAACATTGGTTGGGTGGGGGAGGGGGAGGGAAAGCTAAAAAAAAAAAACAAATTAAAACAAGTGAACATAAATACAGAAAATGTACCAAGAGTTTTGTCCAAGATTGTAGCTCCGAGTATCAAATATTGACCAAATATGGTGTCAAAGTTAGTCTGAATATTATGGAACAGTGCTACACGATTTGACACCCTTATGATTTTCTGGTATTACATAAACACATTTATAATACAAAGTAGAATTAAAAAGTTGTCCAGACACTGCATAGATGTCATATTTGCATCGAGACTAGTGGAGCCCTATTTTTCAGAAACCACTTGAGAAACAAAGAAACCACACAGACCAACAGGTATGTGTAAATCAAATGGTTTACAGAAATGTAGGATTGCACGATAATCTTTCGTAGGAGCTAATAGTAAATTTGTACCATTATCGGATTATATAGGCGTTGAGCCGATTACCAATTAATATTTCAAGAGGATAGTCCGATTATGAAACTTTCAAGTGTTTATAAGTCCAGATAATACAAACAGTTGCACGTAAAATACAGGAAAGCTATTTAAAGGAAGATTAACAGTGTTTAAAGGAAGGCAGATCTATTTTTGTATTTCGCTCGCAGTAAAAAAATTATTTTATTTTGACAAAAATAAATAAATAAATAAATAAATAAATAAATAAATAAATAAATAAATAAATAAATAAATGAATGAATGAATGAATGAATGAATGAATGAATGAATGAATGAATGAATGAATGAATGAATGAATGAATGAATGAATGAATGAATGAATGAATGAATAAATAAATAAATAAAAATCAATTCCAAAGTTTTAAATGTTATAGAACATTAATCTAATTTTGCGTGGCTGAGATGACTAAAAATTCCGACGGTTGATTTTTGAGCGACAGCGACAGCGACAGTAAACTGCCAATGTAAAAGGTTTTTTTTTTCTCCGCGCAAATTTATTGCTTTGTTAAAATTACTCTTGTGTACAATCTGAAAGCGAAATAATCGCAGCGATCAAAGTGATCATATGGAAACCTGGTTTTATTAACTCGAGTGTTATGGTTGTTGGAATCGTCGAGATCGCTGAATTCTTTTTTGGCGATCCAACGATCTATATTTAAAGCCGGCAACTAACAAGCAAATATGGAAACAAACAGACGAACAAACAAACCAACAAATAACCATGCAGGTATCTTCAATTTGCCGGAACTACTTACATTCTCTGGTCGTTGAAATATACTGAGAAAGTACTATCGCACGTAAACATAACAACGCGCACAACAATATCGTCTACGTAGTAAGCTGATGGGATTCCTGTGCTCTTAGACAATGACAAGATACTTGATTCTCAAATAATCATCATTATAAACCAAGAAAAAATAAAACAAGCCTTTGTAGCAAATGCATGATAATTGTTTCATAACAATCAAATTTAAGGCTTAAAATTAATCGTTTTGTTTTTAAATCAATAAACCAGAGTAGAGCTTCGGTGTTTTCAATAACCAATCAACCAATGCGATAAACTGAAACGTCGAAAATGAACAACCAATGTACTTACTGGCACCGCCGCAGCCAGGCATTGTTAAATTCACATACAAATGATCAGAAGTCGAAAAATTGAAAAACGCAACGAATTCATTTGTTTAGTTCAAATTGATATGATTTGAAAAATAGAAGATATATTCAATCATCCATTCACTAACTATTACCAATTACTAAAATAAGACTTAAGAATATTGCTATTTTTCATTTTTGGTTGAATGTCACTTTTATTTTAAAATAAAAATTTTATGACGTCAAACGGATGTTAATGGTACAATTTAAAAAAAGTTATTGAAATTGATCTATTTCGAGAACTGTCAATAAGCTATGAAAAATAGTTACGTTTAAATAAAAATAATAATAAAAATGACCTTGAACAACAAAAATTTGATTTTCAGTCTATTATTCAAAAGAAGTTAGATATTCGTCTCTATATGATTAACTTTTTAATTTCATAGTAACATCTATGATGCTACTATGGAAGCAGGAAAAACATTCCATCACTGTCATCTTCTACTTAGAACTCTTTTAAATTTATGATCAGTAAAGTAGTATAAGACGTATCGATAGTGATTGTGTTACACTTTGTGGCTGGGTATAATAATTAACTTCAGGATATATATATGTGATCAAACATCATTTGACAAAGCGTTATCAAAAGCTAGAGTTCCCATCCGCGGAAATTGATTCGTAAAAGCTTGAAACTTACACTTTTTCACTTAGCGTAAGGAACTACATCACCCTTTGACTGGCTGGGAATACATCATTAGCTCATAGTACTAAAAGGCCAATAAACACGAGGCAAAGATTAGGTCGTCTGAAACGACGATAGTCAATATGACGCTAAGAAATACATATTTTCTTGCTTGAAATAACCATCTTGATATTATCATAAGAAATAATAAACTTTAGTCACCCCGATAAAAGGCTACTATAAAAATATCAATATACTCCTAAAATGGTTTTTTTATGCTATATTTACAACCGCTAGTAAACACGCTTGTTTCGTCGTGTGTAAAAGCCTGAGAGTGTTTAATTTAAGATACTGAAGTACACACTTAAACACTTGAGGTCAAAAGATATTTTGATTCTTTTTTAGTACTCAAGGGCACTCATGCCAAATTTTCTTCCAGTCACCGGCGGAGGGAATGAATGAACCGACGTCTAAGAGATCTACTAGATATCCAAGTTAATTCCATCCCTGAAAGCATGTTTAGCAACTCTATCTAACCGTAGAGGAATGGGCCTCAAACTAAAAAAAGAAGGCGAGGGAGACTATAAACTGTCTAACGATGTTAGATCCTTAGGCTTGATTTACACTGAACTCCACAATTTGTATTTTGGTCGACAATAAAGCCAATCATCAATTAAACCATTTTCTAATACAGCTAATTTCACCTAAGTAGTCATTTTGAGATAAGTACCATACCAATTTTTGAATCTCATGTTATAAGTGAAAATGTGAGTATATTTTCAGTATCAAAACTACTACCTTTGTGAAATCAACATTGCATTCACTACCTGTAAAATATATTAGTAACTTTGACACCGTAAAGGGAAGATGGCGATACTGACGTTTCGTACTCTGACGAAGGACTAACGTCCAAAACATCAGTATTCTTACCATCCGGCTTTACGATGTCAAAATTACAAATATATTTTACAAGTGTTTTTACAGTGAACCGACGCAGTCTACACTTAACTAGTTTCTATCTCTTCGTTTGAACGTTGACAAGTCCAAAGTCGAAAGGTAAAGTTCGCGTGACAAAATACAATCTAGAGCCTATTTTGCATTTCTTTTAAGAGAATGCCTCAAGCTTAATGATCCACTACAAAAATCACGGTAGTGTTAGATGTTTTTATAACCTCATATTAATAGCCATGGACTAAAGTACCTTCAAGGACTTTCACTCTTGTGATAATTGCTATCATGTGCAATTAATCGTGCTGTCTTTTGTTACGAAGATGCAAGAATGAATCACGAGGAAAAAAACGAACATTTTTTTAACCGCGCGAATGTTATTAACGATTGTTAGTAAAGCAAGGGCCATTTCAAGTAGTCTAGCAATGCTATCAAGATGGTGACTAATGGCTGCATACGTTAAAATAGTCTAGAACAGCAATAACGAAGTCCTTCAGGTCTCATACAATAAATCCGACACTTTTGTAAAAATAAAAAAATATAAAAATAAAAAACGACACATCCCAGGCGACATATGCGCCTCGCAGCAGGCGCAAAATCCCAAATGGTTGGAAGCTCATCGTGGAATCATGCGCGCCTCTCTTACAAGAGGAATAAATCGCTATTCAGAACAAAAATCCCGAAAAGAGATTAGATATAAAATATATCGAAAAACTGTGTTGTTTAAATTCATTGAACATAGCGTCAGAGCAGTGGCAATATTATAATACTCGGAACATCACAGCCCAGGTTCATATATATGTCATATATATGACTGCTGCATGATATTATCAGTACAGCGAAGTAAAATATGTAAGAACAATATAAGATTGTCAAAGTTTTATATTGTGTTTTATAGCCAATATTAGTTGATAAATGGATATTAACAAACAATTAATTGTATAATAACTTTAATGATGATATAATTGAATTTAAAATATAGTTTCTTTACCGATTTAGTAAGCTTGTTTTAAGCCGTATTTGGCTTGCATAATGACTGAGTTAATAAATTTGTTAACGATTGAATGCATATGAATTAAATGAACAAATGCATGAACGAACAAATAATTGAACAAATGGATTAACACATGAACGCCAAACATTTGGAACCTTAAAAAGGTGCTCTGCGACTCTTCAAAGAGACCATATAAATATTTTTTCCCGAGATTCATAGTCATGCTAATCTAAAAATCACAGGGATCCCACATCAACAAGATGTCAAGCATTCACACATTAGCTCTTTTATACTAGAAAAGCGGAAACACGTCTGCTAAAAGTCAGCCATATCGAGGTTTAGCTAGCGTGTGTAAGTAAAACACATTAAGAATTCAGCGTCGTCGAGTCGGCCTTTGAGTGTCTTAACGATACAACGCACCTGTTAGCGTCAGTAATTTCACTTTAGATTGGAAGGTATGGTACTTTGTTACATTTCATACCATTGAACACGTGCTGAAAGCCATTTGAATGTATCGACGTTTTTTTTCTGAAGAGACAATAAAACTAATGCTAATGCTAATGCCTGCTAATGCTAACGGTAGTCTTAATGTAATGCTTACACTATATAGATGGGTATATTTGGTGATACTTTTTTCCAGGTACTTCGACCCAACAATATTTATTAACCCCCTCCTCCCCCCCTAAAAAATAAATAAAAACACAAAAATGCCTCAAATACGAAAAATATCGAAAACGTTCTAAAAAGACAGCAAAACAGGGTGCTTGTCTGCGCAAAGCACTAGCTCAATTTTGTAATAAGAATTTCGGTTTCCGTCAAATTTTCCTTCGATTTTTGTACGGAAACGTCTCGGCTCGTGTTAACAGTAATGATGGTATATAATTAAACAAACTAATGCAAACTAATCGCTAAACCAAATATATTTGAATTAGATGTACCCATTCTTTGAAGAAACAAAATAAAACATGCCATATGCAGCAAGTATTTAGGTAATGGATAAGGAATATTCAATCACGCGTGGCCGTGCCTGAGATACGAATTTTATCTTCGAGCCGGTTGAAAATGAATATGTCTTGATTGAGCGCAGCAAAAAATATTGTAAGATGAAGAACCATCAGGCTACCAGAAAATAGCAAAGCTAATCGGCCGGTTAGCTGCAATTGGTCTGTCAAAGAATGTCCATAGTTATAAATTTCAAAACTTATAGGATAGATTGTGATTAATAAAAATGATCAATTAAATGAATTAAATTGACAAATTATGCATTAAAAGTTAGGATTCTAATGTAAATGAAGAAAAGAAACAAAAATAAAAAAATAAAAATGAAAGAAAGAGAAATAAAAGAAAGAAAAATAAAAGAAAGAGAAATAAAGGAATTAACGAAAATAAAAAAAGAGAAATAAAAGAAAAAAAAAGAAAGAGAAATAAAAGAAAAGGAAGTAAAAGAAAGAAGAAACAAGACCGCACATTGCATATACATGAAACAGTCTCATTGAATTGAATCACCGTTTGGACACTCGAATGATTTATGGTGAATTAACAACGTTGATTAGTATCCAACGATAACAAGATAGAACCAAGAGAAATGAAACAAGAACGTCCTGATTATGACAACAGTAAATGAAAGTCGGAGATGTCTAGTTCGATATGCTAACAAGATAATAAATGATCAAATAATCAAGGCACTTGTAAAGCTAAGCCATAGATATCAATGCGTATATCGGAAGAACGCAAATTTGGTTGTTTGACTTATTGCCAGACTGTAATATTGGTAATTTATCATTTGATGACGTATAATGTCCCACAAGGAGTAGTGATTACATCTTCAAGGGCATTGGTTTAGTCACACCAGATGCTTTGGTAACTCTAAAGAAATTGATATAGCAAGTCAAATAACGGAAAATTAAACTCAAGCGACGTAGGCTAGCTTAATGGAAAATATTAAAGCCACTTTTACATTTTCCTTTTTCGCGCGCACAGAGCTGAAATTCTTACAATACATTAAACTGAAATCGGAATGCGAGTTCTTACATGGTCGTACTTTTTGCTCTATTTTAAATCTCTCGAGTTAGAAAAACGAAAGATGCCGACTCAGTCACCTTATTTGGAAAAGATGTCATATTACCACAACTGTATCAAAGGATTTTTAATCACTGTTTCTGCAATTCTGAAAATCAATAGCGAATCAGGTTACATGAAAAAAGTTGATGTAAAGTAGAACTGAAAAGATGTCATGAAAACTGGAAAAAAATTGGAATACGCGCGCTATGAAAATTAAATTACTATTATTATTAACTATTAAGAAATGACGACTCAAAGTCCTCAAAATAAAGTACTGAACTATGTGCAGTTTTATATTGTTGTTTTAGGTCTAATCTTAAAACAAGAAAACTGAAAACTTGATATATTGTTTTTCGCTAATCAGCATTTCAACTGGCCAACCTTTTCAAGAATCAGTTGCATCAATTGAAAAACATGAAAGTGTATGGAATAGGTGTTTGCTTTGTCCCATATACTGATCGATTTCAATCTATCTACATCTGTTCCCTTCTGTTAGCTTATTTTTACATGTTTATGATATTTCGAGTTATTCTGAAAAGTCACACTGAGAATTTTAAGTGATGTTACTTGGATTGGTGTTATTTCCAATCTATTTTGAAACGTTCGATCCTTATTGAATACATTAATCAGAAAAGCACCAAATGCATCAGATCAATGTTGATATATCCAGAGTTTTAAAGAGATATGCTGCTAAGCCGTGGTAAACGTACATATCATACACTCGGAGCCTTGTTTTCATGAAAATTACTTATATATCTTAATAGCTAGCGGTATTTATTAAAAGAGGAGTGCTGCGAGTGGTTGGTGTGGTTATGAAAAAGTTAGATTGCCGTGGTATTAAAAAAATATTAGTCGAAACTTGGTGAGGTTTGAATAAAGTTTGTAGTTCGTGCTCTTCCCGTATAATGAGAGTTTATACTAAACCAGGAGGTCAGAGAGGTTATTCTGGTCATTGCCGTTCAATATCACGCATACCTCAGAACATTAAAGAGCTACAATCTTGGACATAAATAGTTGAGACTCTTAAAAAATTGCACAGTTTCATGACTATACTCTACATATTACATCAATATTTTCTCCTCCCTCCCCCTCCCTCGTCCAATGTTGTTCTTTATGAGAAAGAACCACCTTCAGGGAGCACAACATTACTTTTTGGGGGAAGGGGTTCAAAGAAAGACCACCAGAGCGGTGTACAAAGAGTCTCAACATTTATGTCCAAGATTGTAGCTACTGTGTGTCGTGTGACGCCAGGCATGAGTGATGAGCGGAAAACCGCTGATCAGACGACATTAAAAATCGAGATGCTGTTCAATATATTCTAGTTACCATAGGAACTCCATGCCAAGATTAGTGTCGTTGCTCGCTTCGATCGCAGCGAAAAAATCAGCTCAAACAGAAATTGTCAAAAACCCATATACTCTTATCTACGCGCTAGCTCCTTGAAACTTTGGAATATTGCTTTTTTTTGGTTTTATTGGTTTTTGGATAAACATAAATTTTCATAGTGTAATATTTGACTATTGCAGTTGTAAGCTATATCAAAAGCCATCGCTGAAAAAACTCTCAAAAGTGCACCTGTTTTAAATGAAATTAATATTTTTATGCAATGTAATAATGAACGGATCGATCTAAATAATATTAATGTGATAGCGACTGTGCAAATATCGTACTACATACTATTTTGCATAATTAGAGTAATTCAAACTAAATGATATATTTGCAAACGATGTATTTTTGATCCAAAAGCTTGGTTCAAATTAATTTTATTCGACTTTATATGGAATAAACATTATAAACATTTAAAACTCTAGAATATAAACTAATTAATCATAACAGCTGGAAGCAAAGACCTCTTAATTTAATGTTATTTAACAGTGGCCAGCTGCTCAAAATTTGGTGGTGGTACTATCTACCGTAAAAAAAAATATTTAACCTGTGAATAAATTCGAAATAAATTACATGCAGTGGATATACTGTTTTCAGCACTATATTAATTATGTTTTCGGATTTCAAGTGTGTCCCGTTGTCAAAAAATACTCACAATATGCACATATTCATACAGCAAAATTAAAAATCGTCTATCAAATATTTATATACTTCAACCTCACAAAACAATTAACCAAATATTTTTATCGCGAAATTTGTAAAAATGTAAAAAATTCGAGCAAACGTGCACATGAGATCCTAAAATAATCATTTAAACAGGTCCGTCCACTGAGTCCCTGCACTTAAACATTTATTGCTTATTGTAAAACTATATTCTAGGGGTTTTCTATGTAATTTACCTTCACCAAAAAAGGTTTGAAAGCTTTTTTTTTTTGTCTTAAAGTGTTTAGAAGAAAATGGTAATACTCATTTTACTATATCAACATCTTGCAATTATGTTCGTTTTTAATAAGTCAAAAACACCATTAGTCAAATTGTTTTAAAATCGGTAAAGATTAAACAAAACCTCAATCAAGGACATGATGGAACTTTTTTTAATAACAAATAATTATAATGAGATATTTTTTTCTAATGATAATTAACCAATGTATGTGAGAATTACAAATTGAAGCACTTCAGCAATGTATATGAGAATTACAAAATAAAGCAAACTAATAATCGGTAAAAAAAAACAATTAAAATGTAATTCAAAACTTTTCAGTACTAAATAGTTCAAGTCAAAATAATAATACATAGCATATTTTTGTTGATTTTCGAGGTTTCCCGTTTTGATATCTGCACGAGTTTTATTCAGTTGCGCTTTAGCCACACTGGGACGGTCTTCGTGAGTTTTTATACTAATTCTGATGAAGACTGGCACAGCGTGGCCTAAATTAAACAGTCAACACTAACATCACATCGTAACTATTCGAAAACTAAAAGCCTCCAATGTCATATAAATCTGCAATATGGAACCGCAAGACTAACACATCTTTTTACTCGTAATTAAACAATAAGGTGAAAATAAAGAGAGTTGGAGGTGCTCTAAAGGAAAACAATATTCTAAATTGTCAGTAGCGTTTAAACTACTGTCCGGTCGCTGATTGGTCCAATGTCAAATGATTAATTTGCAGCTGTCAGAGATTCAGCTCCAAGAAAAAGCTTAAGCTTGGCGTAGCAGAGTTAAATGACATTTGTAGAACATTCGCATCAACAGCTGGTCTATAATTTGCTTACAAATCTCCAATCGAAGAAGCAAGTATACCCTTATGAACTGTAAAAGTGTCGAAGTGCTTTGAAATTCACATTTAAAAGTCTTTCTCTGAGGTTTACACTTTGAGACGATTGGACAAATCAGACGAACAGCGAAAAGTCAGCAGTATTTAGCACAAAGACCTTAACTGATGAAAGGACTGTTTTCGAAGTAAAATCATGGGGAGAAATTCATTCGTCAAACTTTTGGTTTGCTATATTGGAGTACAGTTTCTCATTGGGCAAATCCAGTGCACGAACATTAGCAACTCAGAAGCTTCAAAACCTTTCAGCAGCCCATCTCTCCAAATCTATCAACCACGTCCCAGTTATATTCCGTGTAAACCAAAAAAGCTATCGTGTCAAGACCGATGCGTTAAACCTAGACAGGTTGACTACCAAAAAAGGGTTTCCTGCTACTGTGACCCTTGCTGTGAAATGTTTCTCGACTGTTGTGCCGACTACCATTGGTATTGTGGCAAAAGTTCTAATAACATCAACAAGACCAATCAATGCAGTAAAGGTTTAAATACATCCATTGTGAATGACTCCAACAAAGGTCTTTGGAAATTATACAACGGTGAGGCCCCTAAACCGCAATCAGCTGGAATCTGGATGATCGGATCTTGTCCCAAGTCCTGGCCAAAAGATGATACCTTCTACCAGTGTAGAAACCTTTCAGCTGCCAATACGATTACTAAAGATAACTACCAATATCTACCTGTATATACTAGCGATGGTACAGTCTATCATAACAGATTCTGTGCTCAGTGTAATGGAGAATCTTTACAAGAATTGAAAATGTATTTACTGCGGATCGAATGCAATGTATTTGCCCCTGCAAGCCTGAACCTTCGGGAGAAAATATCTTTTCTCATTGAATATTGTCCCAAAAATAGTACAAAGTGGGATTTGCCCGACGGTTCTCCGAGAAGATATTCCTATATCATGCAGTTACCATGTCAAAAAAATCATAATCCTGTTTGCTATAATTGCTATAAGAATCCTCCTCGACTGGTGCTCTTTAAGCAACGTTTGTATAAAAATATCGATTGCATCGATTGTGATTGGGGATACGATTTCGACCCATCAAATGTAAAGTGTGGTCCAGATGCTGGTTCTCTCAATCCTGACGTCAAACCTTTTTCAACAATCTTTGACTTTAATCCCGACACGAATATAGAATATAAGAAGGTAGAAAGACATTGCCCAAGCAAAACAATTTATGACCACTACTTAGATACTTGTAGAAGCATGCTATCCATACAAGACCCACCAAAACTGTCGACTGATGACAGCTACAATGTTGTTCTCTGGTTGAAATGTTACTCAGAATGCGCTTTAAATATATTCAACTACACAGACTTCAACAAAGAAATTGCACGCAACTTTCGCATTCAAAAACGACAAATAAATAATTTTACGATAACTAATGATGAGATTCCTGAATTGCATTTCCAATTAACAGTAAAACGAAATGAAAGCATTGTTACCCAAACAATCTTGAATAAAATTTTCAACTTTATTTCTCCTTTTAATATCATAATTGAAAAAGAAACTGTTTTGGTGTTTAAAGCTACAACTCGGCAAGTGACATGTGCAGACTTGGAAACTTATCACAGGAATGAGTACATAATTGGAAACAAATCTGAAGTTGTTATTAACAGCACTGGCGAGATTCTAAGAACAAGTCAATACTACACTAATGGAGCATCTGCTTTGAACAGTACAGCCATATTTGTTTGCCGTAATCATCTCTTCAATAATTATACGTGTCAAGGAAACTGGGTCTTGATAAGACAAGAAGAATATCATCTGTTTAGCAATGGGACTCTCCTCGTGAACGCCTCAAAACAAACCTACAATGTTTTTCAGTACCTCTGGAACAATCAAAGTCTCTACATTTGCGAAAACTTCACGAGTTTCAAAATTGTGATACATTCTTCTGGAAAAACAATAACAGCTAAAAGCGATGTCTATTTGTCAATGATGACACTAGTTGGAATGTCAATATCAATAGCTGCACTAGTCCTTGTCCTTGTTACCTATTCCTTGTTCACTGAACTACGAACAACACCTGGCATTAACCTCATGAACCTCAGTACTTCCATTCTTCTCGCACAGCTCCTGTGGCTAGTTGGCAGTGGACAGACAGACAAACCCATGCCTTGCACTGCCATAGCTGTCCTTCTTCACTACTTTTTCCTGGTGTCGTTCATGTGGACATCGATCATCGCCTTTGATACTTGGAGAGCGTTTACTTGTAAAGGAAGGCGGAGCCAAAACAACTCAAAATCTAAGAGCCTTTGGTATATGGCTGTTGGTTGGTTCTCTGTCATAATGTACGTGGGTATTTGTGTCCTCCTGGATTTTACTAAAGTCACCGATATTGGGTACAAATCGGCCAAAGCATGCTGGATATCCAACCCATCAGCGATTCTCTATGTCTTTGCTATTCCAGTGGCCGTGATTTTACTGTTTAACCTTATTCTTTACACACTTACTGTCAGGGCCATTCACGTGACCAAATCCCAGACGAGTTTCGCTGCAGCTGATAAAGATCGTAAAAAGAGCTTTGGAATATACGTCCGTATCGCATCAGCCATGGGTTTTACCTGGGTGATCGGATTTATTGCTCCATTTGGTTGGGATTTCTTGTGGTTTGTATTTGTTTTCTTCAACACTTTAGAGGGAGTGTACATTGCTGTAGCGTTTGTATTTAACGAGAGGGTAATAAAGTTATACAAGCGACTACTGATTGGCAATGCAGACACATCAAGCCGTTTCTCTGCACAAATTAGCAGATCAAATGGAATACAGAATGATAGTATGGATACTACATTATAAACTGTATAAGTTATCATATTGTGTTGTTTTATGCTTTTACTTTTACAGAAAATGTTTTAATTTTTTGTAATTGCTGAATCGTTGGCATGGATACAAAAAAACACGAACAAAACTGCTTACTCATCGATCAACTAAGTCAGTATTTCTAGTTTGAGAATGAAACATTTTTATCCCTATGCCACCGGGTATTATGTCTTGCAGCTTATTTATTAATATAGTATCCACTTGTAAAAATGAAATTTATAAATAAATTTCCGATGTGAATTGAGTCTGGGTCTTGATTCGGGAGAGTTTATATTCGTAGTTATTAAAAAAAAGATTGCAGTGAGTTTGATTTGTAAATACCTACATAATTAATAATGTCTAAAACTGAAAAATATTTATGTATTGAGAGTTCTATTTATATCTGTATGATTGTGTTTGTTAAACTGGCCGTTGCTGTAATTCAGTTGTAGATATAATGGAGTTAATAAACTATAATTATTATTTATAAATCATCAGTGTGTCTTCTCACCTGAAATGATTTCTGAAAAACATCCAACTTCCCAGATGGGAATCGAACCCACAACCTTCAGCATTCCGTTCTAGTGCTCTTACCATTTGAGCTACTAGAGCGCTGCAAGAGTGCGCAATATCCACATATTATTAGATAAACGTTTAAACGTTATAATGGCTTTATGAATGAGTACAATGTCCATAGGGTATTACTGTGCAAGTATGCATTTCGGGACATCCTTGCACTTGAAACCAAACTAACTATAAGCTTATGTTCTTTAAGAATACAGCATGCCCAATAAAGAGCAATGATAAATACATGTAGTGAATAGTATCAGCATGGTTTCTTGAAATAATAACAATAAAAATCATTTCATCATTTAAGGCCGGCACACACTAGGCGACAAGTCGCAGCGACTTGTCCCCGCGACATGTCGCCTCAGTGTGCACTGGTTCAGCAATTACATCCGGTTGGATTTCATTTGGCAAGTCGCAGCAACAAAATTCTGTCGCGGCGACAACAATTTTCGCCAATAAATGTTAGTACACACGGGAGGAAATTGTCGCTGCGACATGGCGCGGGGACAAGTCGCTGCGACTTGTCGCCTAGTGTGTGCCGGCCTTTATACACAATGACATACCTTTTGAATGGTTTGGATCTGATCCTAGAGGGGGTTTGTTAACGACTTTACATGTCTCTGTAAAAGGTCAAAACAATAGTTAACATTGAAGGCCACGATGTTTTCAATATTGGTGCGGTGTTCTCCGCCCTCCCCCTGGCCGGTGCTCTCTGCCCTCCCACTGGCCGGTGCTCCGATACTTAAATATCTCGAAAACATAGAGTCGTATGATTGGGAAACAGTACAGTATCGTATCCGTAGCTTCTAAGCAAACATTCGAATTTCCTTTCGTATCGTAGCGGTATCCTAACCGTACCGTTTCCCACACATTCAAAAGCGACTCTATTTAATGTATTATACTATTAATTCAGCTATCATAGGACATTTGGAGCATCATTTGCTACGATATGAACTTTGGTTTTCGAGATAGTTTTGATAAAGCGTGATGAAGTGTGCTGAGTCTGCCACCCCATCCATCAATCAGATCCAACTTACAGACATTTGGCCTTTTCTAAAATTTAATTTCTCAAAGATTATATCTGCTTGCTGAAAAAAAATTGGCAATTTTCCGTATGGTCAAAACAAAACTACGCAAGGAAATGCAACATTGCCTGCATTGCGGAGCAGTTGATGTCAGTATGATTAAAAAATGGAACTTGTAAATATATATCATCGTATTAATAAACGTGTTTTCAGTTGATATGTTGTTGCAAATTACACATGCGCAACTGTGTACCTGTTAGCAATCGCTCTTTGAATTTGCAATACAGGAGTGGGATTCTCAAACCCTGCAGCCCTACGAAAGATGAATTAAAATATCTGCCATTCCGCATGACAACTGTCTTCAAAACGAGAAGGCAGGGGCGGAAATAATTATCCTGAATCCAGTTGTCTTTCCAAACCCAACTGCTTTTGGATTAAATGAGAGTTACAAAAAATAACACATATTAAAGATGTATATTGTACTGATTAAACGGCTGTTAAAGGATGCGGGATACTTTCACTGGCCACGTGTGATCATTTAAAAATCCCAGCAGGGAGGATCCTATAGTCCATAGGAAGAATAGGCGAGTGTTAAACAACATGTTTATGAGCTAATAACTGCTGCACAGTTGCTACCTTTGGTTGCCATTCAAGTAATCAACTGTGCAGGACTGCCTTAAAACTAGCCTTGCAAAATGGGACATTTCCGGATAAATATTGTAATAATGAATAAATAAATAAGAATACGCTATAACCACATGATGAAATACCTAATATAATTTTTTTAGGGTTTGATCATCTGCAAGATATTTTTATCAGGCAAACTTGCTGTGCAGAAATTTTATTTCGCAATTTTCACAATTTATGTAATGTAATGCAATGCAATGTAATGTAATGTAATGTAATATAATGTAATGTAGTGCTTATATAGCGCATTTCACTATAATGTCTCGATGCGCTTTACAATCTTTAATATTCATAGTATAGGTTTATATATAGGTTTTACAAGCATGAGTTTGCATTTGATTAGTAGTTAGTGTGTATTAGCGTCCTCAGTCATTCTTTTACGTCACCCGTTATTGGTTAATGTGAATTTAGCCCACCGGGTATTTCAAATAGTTCATCTAGTTACAATATGAAAGAACGTTTCATTATCAGTATGCAACGGAACCATGCATTTAAAGACCTGTTAAAGTTGGTATAAACCATGGGTGGTACAGCTTGTTTTGGCGGTATTTTTTTCTCGCGTTCATCAAAACCAATTATTTAAAGGACGTTAAAGGACGGGTATTTTTTACCGGCCACTTGTCCTCTTAAACAAGGATTCATAAGCTGGGTCTTGTCACGCAACCTTTTGATTATAAATAATGACACCTAAAAACTAAAAAGAATAAAGGTACATGAAGAGAGCAGATCATGCAAACGTAGCTGATTGGTGCCTTATGTTGCGTGGCTATTAGATTCGACACAATGCTCAAGTACCTGCACATAAAACAAATACGATATAATATGAGCGATAACACAATACGCACTATATATTTTACAATGTTTCCAATTAACAAAATTTGAACATGAAAGTTGTGACATATAGTAACCACTCTCAGAAAAGTGATTCTGTGGTTGTGGGATATATTTACAGAAAGAAAGTTTTCCACGGGGCAAAATTAAAGATCAAACCAAGTATTCATGCACGGGAGTTCTGAGTTGACTCGTTTTTTTTGCAAAACTATGAACCCAGGTAGAAGATGAAATTATTAATTACTTTCCAACGATGTATTTCGTGGTCAGGCTAGACCGATACATAGGTAGTACTACGGCCACCAAAGTCTCTTTTTGTGTATTTATAGTTTTGATGTTCATGTGAAAATGTATAGGAACAGAGTTAGTTGAGCTATTGATATGCAAAACATTTTTTTTTCTACTGTGGTTTAATTTTAACTATGTGAATTTCCTTTATCATTTTTTTAAAGCACTTGGAGCAGATTAAGATACTTGGTGACTATCAGAAATGTGCTACATGGATTTCCAAGAATGCAATAAGGATTTGCAAAAAAAGATGAAAGAGCTACCTGCAGAGTGCGCTTTACCAGCACAACATAACGCACAGGTTGAATGGTGAGAAGATAAATTAACGACAACTACAGGTGTAAAATAAGAAAAAAAAACGTGATAATAAGTAATTCTTGGACTTTCAGTAAAGGAAACACCGAGCAATCTCCGGACGGATTGGACATCAATTCAAAATGCATCATAATAGTAAACAAGACGCACACGCGGTAAAGCCAGAGAAAAGATTGACTGGTATAGTTTATCTCACTGAAGGGCCATCAAACAAATGGATTTCAAACGATACTGCTACAGGTATAACATTTAAAAAAAGAATCACAACAAAAAACATTAACAAAAACAACAACAACAACAACAACAACAACAACAAAACAAAAAAAAAAAACCGCAAATGCAAACGGTATCAAAAACATTGGTGTGACCTTTATGGACCAAAGGCTCGCAGTCAGGATTATTTTAGCGGAGCTCCGCGCGGGCCGAAGGCCCGCACAAGCGGAGCACCATAATTAAGAAAATATGGTAAACCATCGAGCTGAATTTTTGTCGACAGACACAGGAAGCCCGCGCGACTGTAATACGTCCTTCCGTCCGTCCGGCGTCCGTGCCCACAAGCGCGAGGTCGCTGACCATTTTTAGTGGGTGCCAAAACTTTGACAAAATTTACTAGCTAATCTCCACACAACAAAATTTACAATCAATTTTTTACAGTTTACTGACTGAAACTTTTTATAAATGTATTTGTAAAAATTGGACAAAGAACAAGAAAATAGTAAAGCTAAGCTGCCGGCTGAGACAGAAAAACAAAGACGCGTACGCCGAATTTGCAAAAAGAAAAAGAACTACGATTCAACGAAGAAAAGCTTCAAAATATATACACTGACAAGTCCCGTGCCGATGTTTTTAACTAGTCAAAATTAATTTGAAGTCATGTAGAGCTGTTAAAATTTTCTTTGGTGCTTAAAAGTCATTCAAAGTTGGAGATTTTACAAATTATATTTTCTGGAAGAGTTTATTTTGCAAGTTTGCAAGATGCTGGTAAACAAGGCAGTATTCTTCGGGTTCGTGGATTCTTCGTGGCGTTTTTCAACCATTACTCATCGACTAATCTACTCTTAAAAGTAAAATCGACGGCAACCAAAAGTTCATAAAAAACCTACATTTGCAGCTATTCAAAAGAGGTGAAAAGCAAAACGAACACGCGATCACGAAGATGACTTTACTCTGTTCATTCATCAATTTTTACGGGCAATTCATAAACACGGAGAGCTTTGGGATCAATGCAGATTTTTCAACGAAAAATAACTTTTCATACACGATGTTTGTCAACAAAGTAGAACTGCCAGTTCAGGAAGTGGATGGAAATGCAAATTTAGCACAATCGGTGTGATCGAGCAACTCGAGCTGGCCACTGTTGAACTGTGTAAACTTTTTAGAGGCGGTGAAAATGTTTTTTGACACTTTTAAAATTCTAAAAACATGAACAAGCTGATTGTAATCAGAACTGAGGACAAAAATTTCAGTGGAAAAGTGACAGTGCAGGACAAGAAACGTGGCGCCGGTATGTTTACATTTTTTTGACGATCTTTAATGAATTTTTTTTTACCATCCACATGAAAGCAGTTTGCAATAATTATATTTACTTGTTTTTGTAAGATATTTCTCCATCGTTGAGATCTTTATGTGTGTTTTAATTTGATTCTTGTAATTTTGATTTTGTTATTGAAAATAAAACGTTTGTATGAATTTGTCAGTGTACTCATCTGCAAGTTAAAATTTCAAAACTTCATACTAGCTATTTTTAACGAGTTACGCAGTACTCACATTTGATAATTAAAAATTCACAACCGTTTTAGATAGCTGGATTACCAATAAGTAATTAATTACACATTTCACCAGAAAAGTGAAAGTTTTGTCGATTTTTATAACATTTTTTTTTTTCAAGCGAGAAGCGCGTTGTTTACTACTCAAAGAAGCCATGCTAGTGCTTTTCTAACTTCTCATTGAACAATCAATTATAATTGACAAGTGCTATTTTTACCATGCATAACAACATATTTTTCGCATTTGCGTATAATAAAATGTTGTCGCATGTATAAAGCTTTGTGTATTTCAATTGATTATATGATTATTTGATCATGAAAAGAAAATAACATAGCAAAAAAAAAAAAAAAAAAAAATTGAACAAGAATTTGATAATTAGAAGTGAATGAACAAATGAAAGTATGAATGATTGAATAAATAATTCATTTCATTAAAATCGGAGCTCCGCTATTAGGTTTACCTAATTTTTATATTATTTTTTTTATTCATTCATGTGATCAATCATTTAGTCATTCATTCACTCACATATGATGAATGCACGCCTTATGGTTATTTAAGACCTTCCTATAGCGCATACAGACAACAGATAGTACTAATAATTAGCCACTTCCTTATAAAGACGTTTTTTTTTTTGAAAGAACTATGTAACTTCATGCATAAACGAAACGTTATAAAATAATAAAGATAGCTTGTCAAACCACGTTAGGTCTATGTTATAGACTCCTTGCAGTGGAATGTAGCTGAACCTGGAGGACAAAACAATGCATTTCAGCACCCAAGATAGCAAACATATTTTGTTTTGTCCTACAGATGGGGCTGCTTTGGCGTCACATGCAAGAACTCTATAGGCCCTTGCCATCGTGAGACACGCACATCTACATCAATGTTCACAAGTTGTAAATTCAAATTAGCGATGCAACCTCAAAACAATGTGTCATATCATGAATGAGTAAAATAAAGCAACATAAATACCAATTAATAAATAGTGCTATATTGTGCTAATTCTTGTTTAATTAGTATTATTTACAGCTAAATAGCAACAATTATTGCATACATTTAGTGTTTGCAAGTACTCTACTCAGGAGTGTATTTAAGGTTTCAATTTCCTTGCTAAGTACCGACGCGCGATATTTCTTGTATATAACATCAGGCAATCTCTAGATCTCCTTTAAATTCATGTGCAATTGCAAGGTGATGTTATGACATTGATACAAACAAACAAACAAACAAACAAACAAACAAACAAACAAACAAACAAACAAACAAACAAACAAACAAACAGACAGACAGACAGACAGACAGACAGACAGACAGACAGGCAGACAGACAAACAGACAGAGAGAAAGACAGACAGAAAGACAAAATAAATAAATAATAGCGGAGCTCCGCGCGGGCCGAAGGCCCGCGCAAGCGGAGCACCATAATTAAGAAAATATGGTAAACCATGGAGCTGAGTTTTCGTCGACAGACACAGGAAGCCCGCGCGACCGTAATACGTCCTTCCGTCCGGCGTCCGTGCCCATAAGTGCGAGGTCGCTGACCATTTTTAGTGGGCGCCAAAACTTTGACAAAATTTACTGATCTCCACACATCAAAATTCACAATCGATATTTTACAGTTTACTGACTGAAACTTTCTACAAATATATTTCTAAAATGGACAAAGAACAAAAAATAGTCAAGCTAAGCTGCCGGCTAAAAGAGTTTTGACTGAGTAAGAAAAACAAAGACGCGTACGCCGAATTTGCAAAAAGAAAAAGAACTACGATTCAACGAAGAAAAGCTTCAAAATATTTACACTGACAAGTCCCGTGCCGATGTTTTTAACTAGTCAAAATTGATGTGAAGTCCTGTAGAGCTGTTAAGATTTTCTTTGGTGCTTTTAAAAAAGCCATTCAAAGATGGAGAGATGGAGATTTTACAAGTTATAATTTGTGGAAGAGTTTATTTGGCGAGTTTGCAAGATGCTGGTAGACAAGGCTGTATTCTTCGGGTTCGTGGATTCTTCGTGGCGTTTTCCAATCATTACTCATCGACTAATCTACTCTTAGAAGTAAAATCGACGGCGACCAAAATTTCATAAAAAAACGTGCATTTGCGGCCATTATATTCAAAAGAGGTGAAAAGCAAAATGAACACGCGATCACGAAGATGACTTCACTCTGTTCATTCATCAATTTTTTACGGGCAATTCATAACACGGAGAGCTTTAGGATCAATGCAGATTTATCAACTATTCAAAACAAAAATTAACTTTTCATACACGATGTATAAAAGTAGAACTGCCAGTTCAGGAGTGGATGGAGATGCAAATTTAGCACAATGTGTGATCGAGCAACTCGAGCTAGCCATACTACGCCGGCCGTTCTGTTGAACTGTGTAAACTTTTTAGAGGCGGTGAAAATGTTTTTTTTTCACTTTTAAAATTCTGAAAACATGAACAAGCTTATTGTAATCAGATTGCCACTTTAAAAATTCTAAAAACCTGAACAAGCTTATTGTAAACAGAACTGAGGACAAAAAGTTCAGTGGAAAAGTGACAGTACAGGACAAGAAACGTGTCACCGGTATGTTTACATTTTTTGACGATCTTAAATGAATTAAATGAAAGCATTTTGCAATAATCATATTTACTAGTTTTTGTAAGATATTTATCCATCGTTATGTGTGTTTTTTTTTAATTTTGATTCTTGTTATCTTTGATTTGTTATTGAAAATAAAACGCTTGTATGAATTCGTGATTGTACTAGCTATTTTTTAGCGAGTTACGCAGTATTCACACTTGATAATTAAAAATTCACAACCGTTTTAGATAGCTAGATTACCAATAAGTAATTCATTACACATTTCACCAGAAAAGTGAAATTTTTGTTGATTGTTATAACATTTTTTTTCAAACGTGAAAGAGCGTAAAGCGAGAAGCGCGAGGGGATTTGTTTACAACTCAAAGAAGCCATGTTTGTGCTTTTCTAACTTCTCATTGGACAATCAATTTTAATTGACAAGTGCTATTTTTACCTTGCATAACAACATATTTTTCGCATTTTTGCGTATAATAAAATGTTGTCGCATGCATAAAGCTTTGTGTATTTCAATTGATTATATCATTATTTGATCATGAAAGGAAAATAACACAGCAAAAAAAAAAAAAAAAAAAAAACTGATCAAGAATTTGATAATTCGTAGTGAATGAACAAATGAAAGAATGAATGATCGAATGAATAATTCATTTCATTAAATCGGAGCTCCGCTATTAGGTTTACCTAATTTTTATTATTTAATATTTATATGGCGCGTTTTCCATGGAGCGATCTAGATGATCAAACGCGCCAAAAAAAATAATAATAAAAAAAAATAAACAAACAAACAAACAAACAAACGAACAGATGAACAAACAATCATACAAAGAAATCACAGTAAAGCTTAGTATTGAAACACAATCTAAAGCAGTCAGTGCTTTATTTTATATAAAAAAGGCAAGGTACACGTTTTCATATTCGGTTGTAAATAGTGCAAAGAAGTAAATAAAGCAATCACTTCAACACTGCATCTTCTGCGTGACTTAACACCATTAAACCCATGTGGTTGAGCAAGTCAGCAGGTCTTTGTCTTCAGACCATTTATTACCAAATGACGTAGGCGGCTGAGCATTTCAAAACAGGCGTAACTACAGCCAATGTTTTACATTCAAAGATACGTGTAAATATGCTGAAAAAAAACGACACGTGCTGCAGAGGTTTGATTGAATGTCATGACGTTTCCTGCAAAAATGGCATGTTCTGGAAGATCAATTTTGTTACAATGTCACGATGTTTGAATCTGAGAGTTTCAAAATAGGTGTACGCAAAAAATAAATAAATAAAAACTAAATGAGAGACAGAGATCGCGTTACTTTTAGGCCATACGTGAGGCTATGAGGATACATCCAAGAATCGAATGAAAATTGAATCGCAGTGCTTCCAAATAGACGCACGCAAAAATGCGCAGCAAAAATCACCTAAGTTAGAAGTACTGCGGTGATCAAATTAAAACGTTTTAGCAGATTTGAAGTTTGATGAATAAATGATTCTTGAATCTGATCGCTGCAAAATAGCAAAAGATATGACATAAAAATAACATTTTAAATAAAAAATGAAATTATCACAACACGTATGGGTAGTGGAAAAATATTGAGTGACAAACGAATTAGGGTATTGTAAAATAGGTCTACGTACATATACACCAATAGACCAGGCCAGTATGCAGGATTTTGATGAATGACTATTGAATTTGTGGTTACTAAATGCACGTACCTTAAGACATACGGGCGTAGCAACGATCATTAAAGTTTTGGTCAATAGGTGGAGCTATATTGTCTAGGTCAATTGAGTGATAACTAAGATAACGTGTTTTACTAGTACTATAGAAGTTTACGTTGAACACACTGAGGTAACATCTCAGTCGATGTGTTTCTATTAAATATATGCGCGGAGTAAGCACGAGCAATAAAATTGCAATGGGCTTCATGTATTGCTTTGTATGATTTTAGCCTGGAACATCTAATTGCAAAGATAATTATAAAGCAAATCTTTTTTTAGTATCAAGAACATTTGAACAGATGATTGATTTGAACCTAGAAGAATAATAGTCAATCTACATTCCAACAGATGATTGATTTGAACCTAGAAGAAGAATATTCAATCTACATTCCAACAGATGATTAATTTGAACCTAGAAGAATAATATTCAACCTGCATTGGCATTGAATATTTGAAAATGAGTATGTTTTGAACTTAAAAGTGAGCAGCCATACATTGACCTAATGTCCCCATTCCTCTGACCAATATTCCTAGCGTGTATCACATTAAATCATTACAATATCTTTTTATAGTTTTTAAATGCAGAGCTAATATAACTACTTATCAATAGCCATTTCTTCCCTTAAATATCTCCTTTAGTGTACAACTATAATGGCGTGATAGAGTACTTTGAGATTTCGTTAGCTAAGAATCAACTATCATACGTGGTGCTATGGGATTCGATGCAAGTATGAACGTAATAGCTGTTTTTTGTACAAAGATGCTGCTGTTTAACTAAATGGTTACAATTTTGAAAAACAGCCAAAGTTTATACAAGACTGACTGAACGATCAATTTGATGGCTGGATGAAGTCAAAAGATTCCATAGGAATGAGAAGGTCGACTTGCTTTAAAGAAGCACAAAGGCGACAACAGGACGCGTTATTTCCTAATTGTCTAAAATCTCTAAACATAGCCTTTAGCATCTATACTCTAAGTGCTAGTTATCAATAAGACTGGCAACGGTGCGTAGCGAGCACATTGACGTACGCACGCATGAATGAGAGCGTAGCTTCATCAACTCTAGCGGAACAGTGTTTTTCGACGAGACACGAACTGTGTGGGCTTAAAGGATGCGATATTGATAAGCAGAAAGTATATTTGTCCAAACGATTATTAACAGTTAATACTTCGAGCCAATATCTTTTATGTTGAACAACCAAAACAGTAATCTTTGACGAACGATTTGCGAAAGAAAGGGTTATAATCACCGCGCTGCACGACATCGATTTACTTTTAAAGCCAACGCCCCTGACATTTAAGAATGAATATAACCAACAACTCTGACAAAAAAAATAATTAGCTGTAGAATAGAAAGTTAAATAAGATATCAAAAATTTGGAGCAATTTCATGTAGGAATGTCCTGTTATTCATTCATGCGTATAACCGTGGCCCTTGTCGTCAAGAAGGATTGAAAGCCATCTATAAGCATGAAGTTCAATGGCACGCACATGCTATCAGCTTGGTCAGGTTGTCAACTTAGCCAAGATTGATAGGAACAGCATGTTCTTTGACATTGATCTCTTTCTCTTGATTCTTTTGCTTCTCTACACACTGACCTGTAGCAAAAAGGATATTAGTGATATATTTGTAATAAATAATAGTAGCACGATGTTTTGAGGTTTTTAAGTGGACTGAAGTGTTTATGGCATACCATAGCTTCCATAAGTGTTTGTAAGAATTACATTATGTTAGTTGTTCCTGCTGCTAATGTTATTCCGGGTTTAATTCCAGCACAATCCAATATGTACACTACTCCGCTGTTAGATAGTTGAAATACGTCGCTTTTAAGTGTACACTCACTAGTGGCTTTTAATGACAATTGCTCAAACAGACATTTTGCTGAAAACGGGTCATTACCATTATAATTGCCGTTTTTGTAATAGAGGATTGCAACTTCTCTTTTCATTACATTCCTTTTCTGTTTTTGTTTCTTTTCGTTTTAACTGTATCAAGCACAACTTTCCTTTTACTTTTTATTTCATTTTCATTCATTTTCTTTTTCTTTTCATTCATTTTTTTCCTTTCTAATTTTCAAGTCTTCTTTTCTCTTGAAATCGTTCAGATGTCATATATAACTGTATCGAATTATTTACAGTTACTATTAATACCACTAATATTAAATATAGTCCTACTCAATATCAATTACAAAAATAACAAAATTAATATATTATCAGTGTCTCTGTAAGATCTAATATCATTCATACTATGCTCATATATGCTAATATATGTAAGGGATCAACACATTCCATCAAACCATGGAGTTAATTGTTAATGAACACTCTGATATCATGAGAAGATCATTTTTGTTGATGCCAGTAGTGCTATGATCTAATGTTAATCTCAAATATAATTTCATTATCAATCCATTAACGATACATGATATTATTCATAGTTATTCTCGATTGATCATGCCTGAATAGCCTGGATCACTGTTGCATTCCATTAGTAGATGAAACGACTTAGCTGTTTCGTAAAAATGTTGGGATATTTTGGCTGTCTATTTAACCAATGATAACATTTGAGCATTGATTTATTGCCTAATTTTTGTACTTTTCATTAGTAACAAAGAATATGTTTAATCTGATGAATATTATTTTAGATAATTTTTAAGTGCGAATAATAATCAAAAGTTATTTGCACTGATGTAAATTCCAGTGTATCTTGTTGGATAAATTTACTGTTCATAGGTAATTCACATAATCCAAATTGAATTATTCTTCAATTAATGATATTTAAAAATCATGCATTCGATAACGAAATTTCTTGAAATAATTTATGCCAATACCATTGACGCAAAAAGCCAAACTTATTCATCCTAAGGCGCATTTTTTCTATGTGTAAAAATACGCCTGTGTTTTGTTGTGGCGAGCTCAGAAGCAGTGTGTTTTCGTATTGCATCAATGCGTTTACGTATCAGAGTCGCATTTAAATAAGCGTCATCATCATTTTATAGTCGCTAAGACTGTTATCGTCATCCCGATCAACGTGATTGTTGTGAGCATTATCGTGATCATCATCATCATCATCATTGTCGTCATCACCATTAATCGTCATCATCACATCAACAGCATTAGTATAGTCGTCCGCATTATCTTCGTCATGAATTATCAATGTCGCCATCACCACCATAATCATCATCGAAAACAACCAGAAATTTAAACGTTAATAAATGTGCTTTAATTTGGAGCTTGTCGTCATCACCACCATAATCATTCTCTAAAACAACCAGAAATTTAAACGTTAATAAACGTGCTTTAATTTGGAGCTTGCAACGATTAAAATTTGGGCCGTTTGGTGAGAGAACTCAACTGAGACCCTCCTTATTTGACGATGACAATAGTTTATTTAGTACCTTTTTTTAACTATTTACTGTTCAAAATTAAAATCTAAATGTACTTTGGTACAAGCTTTTTTTAAAATCATTTAACATAAGAATCAATTACATTATTTACATTCCTAATATGAAAACTCTCCTTAATTTATCTTTATGTAGTTTCCCTTTTTTGGTCGTTTAATACTCATTCAAATTCTTGCATGTACGCGAACGTATGTAACCGATAAGTAATGTCCTGTACGATGTTCAAATATCTGGCCATATCGATGACTATTAATTAACTAAACATTATACGCAGTGCATAACTTGTATCAGGTGAAATTCAGCAATTGGAACCAAAGTCACATACTCACAGTATAGAATATTGTGTATTGCGTTGTACAAAGGATGGAGTATATGCAAAATTGTTGTTCAGTCTAATATATAACGAGGATTATGTGGATATGCTGCAGTGAAAAGTGAATAGAGATCATTTAAATGGTGTATCGTATACACGGTCTATATAACGCGGAGTATTGCACGAGTAAGAAGACAATACAACAATTCAAAATATAGTATCAGTAATTGCAGGGTATATTACATGGCAACTAGTCCAATAACTATCACACTAATCACTTCGGTCAATATCGAAAGGAATTACTTACATCGCTGGATGTAATCTTCAAAGTGGGCTAATCGACCAATCACTGATGTGAGAACCTCCACTGGTGGGCCCTATATCACAGAAAACCATAAACATCATTTAAAACATACATCTACCAATATATATCAATATTTATTAAATTAACCATTAAACCAACAATTTTTTTGTACTTCATTTCTTTTGCGTCGTTTAACACGACTAATTTTACGGTATATATTCAACACTTCCTTAACTGTAAAAAAACATTGAATACATATTCCGTGAAGTAGGTAGACAACCGGCATGAATTCCTTTTCAAAGGTGTGGTTGAGTGAAAAGCGCCATTTTCGTCCGATATTTGTATCTTTCCAGCAGCAAACTATACGCAGAAAGTTTTAATGACAGTATCCATGTACAATGCAGTGTCTGAGTATTGAAGCCTCGCTAAAGACCTATACTATCTATTATGTACACTGTTTTATAGTCACTGTAAATTCATTCTAGGACCGGATATATTTCGCTCTTGTTTTGTGAAAATCTTATTGCATTCCTTCCCTTGGATTGTTTAATACCGTGTCACCATCGATTTTAAGTCCATTCGATTAGGTTTCCTTTCTTTATACACTAATATCCTCGTTACGTTATATTGGTGTCACGTTTAGTGAATCCCTTGATATCACTACCAACTATCACTTAATCCTATATACCACACCTTAGAGTCCCAGGCCTATATGAGAAAAGCCGCGCCAATGTGTCCCCATCAATAGCAATAGCATCCGATTCAACTCATTAGACTTCTAATTATTACAAATCGTTAAACAACAGAAATCTGATATACCGTGTTGAAAAGCTATATTTACACGTTCTTTAGATTGAGGAATTACAGAGGTGGCATTATTGATTTTAAAGGTCTATTTAGTAATATATATACAATATGATATACAATTCTAAAAATATGTAGGTAATTCATGGTAAACAGCCGTGTGTTGCTAGTCGGTTAATTCCTATCAGACCGTGTTGTTATACCAGCCTTAATAGCAAAAGCTTTGATTAAAAAAGACGTGAAAAGTGCGAGCCATTTCCATACTGTCCTTACCGGAAGAAATCGCTCACTCCAGGGAAAACAGAACAAACAACAAATACTTTCTTCCTGGATTCTACTCAATTTATTGAGTAGAAAAACTGATTGTAATAGACGTTTCGTTGCCATCCAGGCAACGTCAAAGCTACAAAGCTACTAGAATTTAACATTCTATTGTGGAAGGCAGCATATTTATTATTCACATAGAAGATAATTTTCAAGGATTAATAGGTTTTAAGAGCTAGCTCGTTACCAATAAAAATCACTTTTTAATAGAGTACTATTCAAGGTTATTTAGTGTTTCTACTAATCTACTAATTGATGAGACTCTCTCATATGCACTTATCGGCCCTCCCTTACTACCCCCTCCCCACTAAAATTACAATTTTACAACAAAGCATACCAAGAACATACGTATTTGCAAATACGCAATATATGAGCCAATTTTCTGTTTAATTTTATTGTCATGCTCGGATTTCTTCAATCTGACAGAGTCATTATTTATTCAGTTTTTTTGATTTGTCTATCGACTTTGCACTTTATAGGAACATAGGGACGAATCATTCTCTAGATCTTTTGAAGAAATTCGAAAGTTTATAGTGACAAATATATTAATAAAATAAAATAAATAAAAGAGGCCATAAGAAATTTCAGTATTGAAATTATGGCATTTAGAGGAATGAGCCATGTTTCTTTGATTTTTTTTATGATATGTATATTATACGATCTATCGTTCAACGCAAATGTTTACTTTTGGGAAATACACTGCCTCTGATGTTGTAATCCATCTCTCTTTTTACTTCCACTTTTGTATGTATTTATTTTAAGTTAGATTGATCTGTTGTGGGATCGTTGTACATCTGGTTTTCGCATTTGCTTTTGGGATTAAAAAATCAGTCACTCAAAAAATACCAATTTACTTTTCTTATTCTATTTATTTTTAGCATTGCCACAAATGATCAAAAACAGTCACTCAATAGACACATATTTTCTGTTTTTTTTTTATAGATATTTTATAATCAATCGGTTTCTTTTGCTAAAAGGTTACCTTTTCCAGCATTGTCATTGATAGATTAAAAAATCAGCCACTCAATGACTACATATTTTCCACCAGTTTATTTTTTATTTCTTATCGATTTTCTTTTCTGAAAGGGTATCGTTTTTAGCATCGCCATAAATGCACTAAAGCGACACGTGTCAACTTCTTCTCACCTACCCCTTGGTAATAATAATAAACTTTATTTGATGAAGGTGACCATTTTAGTCTCAGACTTATCTACCACTGGGCTACCAACAAACGAGGAATTGTTGATCTTTTCGTCCACAGTGGTTTAATAGGAGGGCGTTTTTTTGTACAGTACACTGAAAACACGTTTTTCAAGAGCCAAACCCAAACTCTATATAAATGGTGACCATGCGTATTGCCAAATTGATTTTGCAAACTACGGTACCTATTTAGTATGTATTTGAAGTAATATTCAGTATTCTAATAATTGATTATTTCTTTAAAACTTTTGCTCAGTAGATATATTCTTAGGATATATCTTAAGTACCCTATCTCGTATATTTTACAGAGTACCAGGTGTAACGCTAAACGCCTTGAACAAAAACATGTAATTATAGGTAGGATCAAATCACACAAGCTCTATATCCCAACCACGAAGTCTCGTATCATTAATCTCTTATATCAAGAGGATAACCACAGCGTGAAAGCTAACCAAATAAAGATTTTAAACCTGTGAAGCTATTGTTTGCACCTATTGAATGCTCTTTACACTTAATCAATAGCTAAACAATGAATTATCACTTAAGTCTATTTACTTAGCTTAGGGACCTGTGTAGTGTTCCGTGCTCTACCGTAAAGTACAAACTGATCATTTATTCTAGAAGAAATGAAATGAAATATTGAAACTGTTCTAGAAATAATGTCCTATTTATCTTTGCGTACGTTTGTGTGGATCAGTTGCATTTGTGAACTCTGATTTGCTGTATCCTTCTTCTTCCATGTGATAATTTATTCTGGAAGTATTGAAGTCTGCAAAGATTTGTTCTAGAATGTTAGATCTTCGTGTACTTCAGTTTATTTCCTTTTATGACATTTACTTCAACGTATCCCACCATGTGATCATTCATTCTAGATATCGCTGAAATCACTGTTTATAACGAATTGTTCTAGAATGATTCATCTGAATATGCACCTGTATGTATGCCCTTTTATAAACTATTGAAACTTACCACGAATCATTCTAGAATGCCTAATCTCGAAAGACTTCTGAGGCCGCTTGTACGAAGTATGTATTTCTTTAGAGTTTACCTGCTGGATAGGGATTTATCTGGTGGATATTCAAGTTTCGTACAACCGGTCCCTCTTTAGTTTCCTTTGACAAATTGTTATTATGCTTGCAATGCTACAAATGTGATTCATTTTGTCTCACATGGTGTAGTTAGACCATGTTGACAAGACGCCCCACTGGTTTCATTGTACAACTTTATAAGTGTTTTGTCAGAAAATTGTGCAGTGATATCAAGACCCCATCCTGAGATGCAGCCTAAATTTGTAACTTTTAGTCATTTGGCTATAGACTAATATTTTTACTAGAGTATGACTCCTGAGCGTGTTTATGTGTAACAGAACGCAGCCAAGCATCTCATGTAAATACACGGAACTATATACACTTAAAAATATACTTCAAATATCATCTTCTGCTACATTACCAATAAACCTGAATCTGCAGTCTTATATCTCTCACACACAGAGATTTTATTAAAGTCATAGGCCTTTTTGCTGATATTTTATGAAATATCGACGTCTTCTGTTGAGCCACTACAATACCAATAAATCTGCATGTGCAGTCTTATATTTCACATAAAGAGAGATTTTGTTAAATAAAATCATAGGGCTTGGTGATATTTTACTCTGGACTAAATTTTTGACTAATATAACAATCTGGGGGATATAAAACCAGTTATAGTGTGCTGTTCAAAACGTCGGGTTTACGAGTTGATAGGGACATAAGCAAAGAGATACATTCGTAATGAGTATACAAACGGTGCATGAATGGATTCGTTGGTTTGGAGCATCCTGCAGGTATGTCTAATAGATGCTAGCCTCAAGCTATTTTGCGTTCTTATACAACATTTCAACACAATGGCATCTACATCAGAATGGCTGTTTACGTCTGACAATATAGTTCAAATGACGCTTCATCTACTTGACGTTCAACACTCATGCGACAACTGATAGTTAGCGCTAGCAAAAGTTCGATGCTCTTTTTCCGTCTGAAGAGGGGGAACGCACTAAATACTAAATATCGACTCTTTCAAAAATACTCATCACATTGATAATTAACTTGACCACCAAACATTATTTCAATTGTAACAAAAAGTTCTCAGTTTTTTCTTCTCGGTGCATTGGTATACGCAATTCTAAAATTATTAACATTTAATAACATCTAATTAGTACTAAGTTTATTTCCTCAAAACATGCTTACTTTAGCACTCGAATGATACCGGTAGCTAAAATAGAAGGTTGCTGTTTCCAAAGTGAACACTATATATAAGTATATACGTAACGCATCCAAATGGATAAATAGTTTAGAAAAGCAATTACGAGTCTCTTGATCATTAACCCTGAACGACTTCAACCCCTTTCCTACCCCAAGACACGCAAGCCCTATGTACACAGCTACTGCGGGTATCATCTTAGCATATGACAAAAATCACTCGAAGCGAAAGTTTGATGTCGAAACTAAATCGCGTTATGGTTATGGAGTAAGCTATGGAACAATGGAGATTCGAAGGTGGTATATGGACAAATAAAGCAATTCATCCAAGTGTGAAACCTCACAACTAAACAACCTCGTGGCTTCGACTCATTGAGGTTTTGTTGATATTGAACAAGAGTGGCAGCAATTTTAAGCTATTATTATAATTAGAAGTTCGTACATTACACGCAATTCGCTCGAGTACAATTCGCTAGAAATAAGCAGAAAAATCTCCGCATTCTTTGCAAACAATGGAGCGTTTTTATCCACAATAACGCAAGAATAGTTCATTTATCTTTCACTCAGATCAATTTACAATTTTTTTGTACAACGAAAAATACCTTATAATGGGGGAAAGGAGTATGTCTTTTTGTACAAATTTTGTTCAACGTTATACCAATGCCCTGGAGGCATATACCAATCTCAAACACTTTGTTTAACTATATAATTCCAAGTTAATCAAACACTATTTTTTTGTAAAATTTGATCGAGGATTTTTAGGGGTCGAGTTTTCCAAGAGCGTAATTTGAAGTCATCAAAAAAGTGTTTTGTAAAAGAGAATTATTGATGAATGGCGTTTTTAAAGTGCAGTAACGCCCCCGATTCGAGTTTTTTTTTACTATCGATGTTGTTACAAGAGGCACATCAGCGTGCTAGCTTGTGATTCTGTTTAATTGACGATATCATTTCAATATCTCAATGTTCTTACTGTTTTAGACTTAATGCATTGTCATTAGGGCTACATTGAGCAAAGAAACAAAGGCAGCGACTCAGTAAGAACCGGAGAGGTTTTTTTACGAACTAGATGACAATGTCAACGCATGTGGACAAGTTCGTTTAATTACTGAAACATAGTGCTCTTTTCTCATGATCTTAATATACTTGCAATAAATGTGTTAAGCCCGCGAAAAGAAAAAAAATACTCATAAAGGTTAAGTGGAGGTAAATTTTTACTTGAAAATAAAAAAGGTAAAATTATGTTAAATGGACCTTGTGTGGTTGCAAACACACAGTGACCCTATTTCATGATTTCAAAACTGGCAAAAAACGTTTTTATTCTGTACAAAGATTGAATTAAAATAATTTTCACATCGTAAGGCCAAGTGGATATAAATTTTCACTTGAAAATAAAAGTGCTAAATTTATGTACTATTGACTTTGCTCGAACATATAGTTTTCTTTCATATGTTAACACGCAAGAAGAAAAATTAACATTCTCTATGGACTTTATAAGGTTTAAGTGGAGTGAAGTTTTATTAAAAACAGCGTCATTTTACCGTACGATTACTGAAGAGTTCCAAACACAGTGTTATTCCTACTTTAAAAAAATTAGACAAATTGTACAATGCTGCTTTACCAAAATTCAAGTTCTACTTCGAAAGGGTTAATAGTATTTCAATTTTCACTTGAAAACAAAACCGCGAAATTTACGTACATTTAAGTGTATGATTTCCAACACGGGAGGCTCGGCCATTTTTGTACTTGAATTTGAGTGCTAGGTGCTATTAAAAAAGGCTTTCTGTGAAGTTGACAAACTAGAGCAAACGGGACAAATGAGAGTTCATCGAGGTCATTAATCAATATAAAAGACACTACGGAAGAAAACTGATCAAGTCCGAGAGAGTTTTCCATTGTTTTCATCGTTATCGGAATACATGTAACTCACAACGACACAAAATCCCTTTTCGTCAAAAAATAACTCTTAGGAGCTTAGAAAATCTAACTGATAACTGAAGATAAGATCATCAGGTGCTGTTAGCCGGCCATACATAACAGCCAAATCAAGCTCCTTGAGCCCTCTCTTTTATTACCGTTTTTTGACAATGAAAAAAAATCTGCTGTTAAGACTTCAAATCCTCTCATTTTAGTCCGCAAATACAATTTATCTTCATCCTCCTTATTACTGCCCATTCTAGGCTTAAGAAAAGACTGAGAGAGACAATAGGCAGATTTCCGAGTTTTTCTAGTGAAAATAGTTAGTTTACTTGATTAATTTGAGAAACATCGTTATGAGATTTCAAACACTTGTGTCAAGAAAAAAATGAGCTGTCAAAATTGAAAGTTTTAGAGTATGCGCATCGAAACGGGTGATAACTTTTTTAGCGATGACAAATGGAGGGGTTTTGAGTCGCTTAATGTCTTCAACACAGAGATATAAAGACTACTCTTACTAATCAATCACACATGAATGGATGTCTTCAAACGATTGGACATTACTTTCATATTTCTTCCTTGTTGACGTTATTTACATTTTCAATTAAACATCTTTATAATAGCAACTATTAGTTCTAACTTTAAGATCTAAAGTAAACAAAATAACGTTCAAAATGTACATACAGATAATATATAAACTTTGGAAATGATACAAGTGCTTCGAGTGAAGCGGGATTTAAGATGCCTATTAACTCCTTTTTAACGAAATTTACACATCAAGCGTTTGTGTTCACCTCCCGCTAGGAAAATAACCTTCAATTTAAGAGCTTTAATAATTTTCTATAGAAGAGTTAGCTTGTAAAGTTTGAATAATGCTTTCAACTGTGAATGAAGTGATAAGAGTTTTTACGTTGTGTATAAAACACCCTTGGGGAAGCAATTAAATGTCGAAAACCAAATTTTATACTAAATCTTCGCCTGTGGCGAACAATATATCAGCAAAGTTGCTTTCTTTTGATTGAGTGAGCACAATCAATCGACAAAAATGTTACAATTATGGGTATAAGAAATTAAAGAAGAAAGCATCGAAGATTGGCTTTTCTTTAGAAGAAAGCACAATCAACCAGGAAAATAGCTATTTCATTTATACGAAATTGATACAAATTGATTGAAAAGTCCTTTGGTTTTGATTTTGATACCTACACCATAAAAACCGGCAAACCAATAAATGAATAACTCGATATTTGAGTTTTGTTTTATACACTTAAAATTACTTGACTTTTAAATATATTTTACATTAAATATATTCAATAAATTGATCGTTTCTATGTTAAGATTTCTTTTATGTTAATATGAGCACGATTGTGTAATTATACATTAAAAGTCTTTTAGAAATGTTCAAATGACTATATATATATATAAGCTATGTACCTGCTGAAATATAAGAACTTCTTATAAGGTATATATATATGGTTGAATCATACACCCCAAATGTTCATCTATATATATATCTGTTTATATAAGTTCGTCAAGATTATCCAATTCCAGCAATGGCTTTAATCTCTCGCATTATTCTGCCAATGGAGTTTTTGCCCATAGGAACTTTATTAAACCAAATGTCGCCTTTAGGTTTATGCTTGGGAGTCAGGTAGAACGATGAAATGCTTGGTGGTCTGTGTCGAAGATACACTTCGAAAGCGCGGACAGGATCACGTTCTCCTCCATCAGTAGCAACGACTCTAGCTTTACATCGTTTCTTGTTTCGTTGTGGGTCTTTTTCTTCGGGTCCGATGCGATGTCGCTTGTTGCCAGCTTTAACATGATCAATCACTATCTTACCATCGGCTGCTCGTGTTATTCTGAAATCATCGACGCTTAGATCATGGTGAGCCATCCTGCCGCGAATGCCGTGACATACTGTGTTGATCCACCATTGAAGGCGCAACAAAGGTCGTGGCGCGTGCACTCCAATAGCTCCTGTAGCCCACATTCTAGCGAGCTGTTCATCGGTTATACTCTCTACCACATTAGGGTGATTCCCTTTGCCTTTTCTCTTCAACTCGTTTCTCTTCGTTACAAGGCCGTAATTTACAACGTCAAACTCACGATCTGCTAAGTCAAAGTTTTCTACCGCTGGAGGGCATTTTCTCTCGAGAAAGTATCGACGAAGACCATTTCGGTACGTAGTCAATGTTACTGGCTCGTACTCGTTGCCTTCTTTGCCCGGTCTAGTATCTCGTATTTCAAGAAAAAAGTCTTTGAGCAATTCAACGGCTAATTGTTTTGTCAAAGCGTTCATATCTAGTGACTTTCCAGTTTTGTCTTTGTACCATTTTTTAAATCTCCGAACCGAAGTTTTAGTACCCTCTACTGTATTCTTGCATCGGTTGTTATCATCTACATCCTCTATTTCTTTAACATCGCCAGGTACTGAGCTTGAGTGTTTTTTAGCTTCTGCTCGATGCGTCACGAAGCCTGAGTAGCTCTTTGAGTCGTCTTTAGTGTAAGGGTGACTCTCACTTGAATAAGCAGGTTCAGTAGCCTCGAAAGCTGTGCTGATTCCATAAGATGTAGCGTAAGGATGCGGTGGGTATATATGCGCACTTTTAGCATTGCTTTGTTGATGATAATAGGTGTACATCGAAGCACCAGGATCAGTGGGATATGTAGTAGGTAGATTATGCGTACCGTGGTATAGACTTCTCATATGATCAAAGTTATTGGCCTGTTTCTGTGCTTGTAAGCCAGGGATGGTTGGTATTGTCGGATGAAGTCTTAGACCATCACCTTTGGCAGCACTATAGTCACCTATAGAACCGGTATAGTCTCGATATATACCATCAATGGTGTCTTGACTCATAGGATTACAGTGTGTTGGACCACTGTATGCCGTAGCATGTAAACCATTAGGGACTTGACAGCTATAGGACGATGAACTAGTATATACGCTTTCTGATGAAGGTAGGGGTAATTCATGGTGATCTTGGTCATGGATGTTGTCCGTTATGGCTTCCAAGCCATGACTAAAGTGACCACGAACATCTTCAGGACTTGTTTTCTTGGCTAAGTACTCGCTTGTAGCATTGAACATGTTTGAAATTGGCGGTCCAAATCTTGACGCAGCCTGCCTATATGGTTCACCTGGTCGAATATGAGGAGGTAAACCTAATTCTTGGCTTAGATTGGTAAATGGAAGGTCAAAACCCATAGGACCTTCCATTTTAACGATAGTTTGTGTGCCCGAGAGATGTTACTCCGTGCACGACAAGTTCACGACTGACTGATTCGAGTCTGTGCGAGTGGACTTATAAGACACTAAAACTCTTTTAGACTTCTATTGTTGTCCTTGAATTTATGTGTTTCCTGTGTTACGTGAACCGGGCCCTCAATTAATGGTTAATGACCGTCCTCCTGGGAGTAGAGCAGTTTTTAATCTGCAATTTGTCGAGCCCTTGACGACTGGTCTAATTATATGTAAGGCCCCAACGATCTGACTATAAATGGAATGGTATTATCTAGGAGTCAAATGGGGAGGGGAGGTTCTTTACACTGATGTTAATTATGCTCTTGAATGACTAACTTCTTCAGATGCCTGCCACATTCAATGACTACAGCACACCTGACATTGCCGATTGTTCTCAATTCATTTGAAACTGATTGACGTCTGTCAAACGTGACAACACAGGACACTTTCATTTTCACTCACGCTTACTTCAAAACACAAAAATATGCCATAAACTCTTCGATGATACTTGGAAAAATGACTTGTAAGCATTAAAAAGACAGTTATATCTCAATACGTTGAGAGAAACTAGCACGAAACTTGTTTATTTAACGTGAAACATGTTATTTCAGGTTTCGAATGTACAAGTGATTGTTTTTATAAATGATTTTGGGGCTGTTTTGAGTAATTTGTACTACAGAAGCTAAATTATAAGAATACCTAGGAATCAACTATTCAAATCAAATCAAAACCTTTATAGCAAATCTTTTCAATAAGTTTAACACCTTCATAACAAATCGTTGAAAGGCAACTAAAGCAGAGGTGACAAAACCCCGCCATTATCTTATTTCTCCATCACCGAATAGAACTAAACATGATTTATTGCATTGTCGTTGAATAGGTAAGGTGATGAAAATTGGCCCAAGTCATATCTCATAGGCGAGATTACCAGTAGAATAACAAAGAACTAGCTCTTACGTAGTGTGTTGCATTGAAAAATCAGGGTAATTTTCTACATTGTTTTATTTTTCTTAACGACTAACAGCTTTACAGGAAACATCGATTTCACCAAAAAGCTCTCAAAACTTTCACTTGGCTATTACTATAGCCATTTTTCATGCCACGATACGCACTCAAATCTGACGGATCACTTCAAATTTGATATACAATTTGCATTACACTAGAGTTCGAGCAATTTGCGAAGATGTTATTTTTTTTCTGACATCGGGTACCAGGATCGAGTTAGAACTATAGAAAACCAGCGGGGAAGAAAAACTGTTTGTTTTTAAGTACACAGGCGAGGTGTACAAATTGTATTAACAACAACAAAAAAACTATTGTGCGGTTCAAAGCCGAAGGCGGAGAAAAGGATTAGCGTTTCTACAAATATATTTCCTATTGCGAATTGGTGCGTTTTCTTCGAGTCGAAAGGCTGAGGGCCACTCAAATAAGATTTGTTGTAAGATAGGGGAACTTGCTAATCCATCGTTCATTTCATGTCTATTGTTTTCGATATGTTGACTGTCTTTCGTGTTTTATGTTTCATAGATTTTGGCATGACTAAGTGGATCGCAGGTGCAGAAATGTCTTCGAGAGACGCAAAACCCGGAGGGCTTGTCTGCTCATGAAGTAAATAACTGAACATCTAGGTAGCTGACTCTCGAAAAAAAGAACAAGTTAATCAATCGAATGAACAATCAGTCGAATTTTCGAATCGGTTGTGAATTTCACCGATCAACTGTTCTCGAGTCTTTCGAAAACAACAAACTCGGATGTAGTTAGTGAAAGTTAAAAATAACTGTTACATTATGAGTCTACGGTATTTGGCTATTAGCAGAGGAATAAGGTTTACTAGAGTATGACGAAATTTTGACCTTCGACATGGGAAAAACCGTTCTGTTTGTACACAATCACGCAAAAAAATCACGTTTGGTCGAAACGTTGCTTAGTTCTCATAATCTCTGGAAAACAATGCAACTTGAGGCTTAAGTTTAACCACAAAATTGTTGTCTTAAATTGATGGTTTTGAGTGGACTGTTTTATGGTCAGACGAAATAAAAAAAGAAAGCTGAAATTGACATAAATAATACCATCGAAATTGCTAATAAATTATAGCGTTGAAAGCACAGACTTGTAAAAATAGACACAGAAAAAAGTCCCATCTCCCACGTTTTCTAGAGTCCAACAGCGAAATATGTAACTTAGTAGAGAATAAAGTTGAAAATTGCCTCTGTAAAAGTACTCACTTTCTTGACTGCAATCTGAAAGTAACGCTTAAAAAGGCGTGAACTTTATCGATGAAAACGAATCAAAGCAAGTAACAAACACTAATGAATTCGTAAAATGAGCAATTTGAGCTAAACTGCATATCATAAAGGATTATAGTCAAAACTGACAAATCATCAAACGGGACTGTAATCAGGTTCAAGAGTAAAATATTGAAATCTAGGTAAAGAATATAGTAATATACGTTATGATATATGTTGGTTTAGTTATATAAGATCATATATGAGCTGCATATTAACATTGATCATTCGATGCTCAGTATAGCCAGTGTTTTAGTGTTTCTTTTCTCGCGAAAGTTAAACAGATTAATAGGTAAGCCAAAAAGATGGGATTTGTAACACAATGATTTTTGTGAAGACTGATTTATTTTTATTATTATTGTTATTATTTTATTTATTTAGTATGTTTTGCAGTTGTCATTTTTTAATGTGGTAGATTTTAGAAATATATGATGACACAGCACATGTAAAATTGTAAAGCAAGAACATAAATTGGTCATAAATGATTACTTTAATTAGAACCAAAATTTGGTGACACTTTTGGTAATCCGCATAAAAATTGCATTATGTAAATATTTTTTTTAATATCGTATAAAAATTCAGTAAATACTAACTGCAGCAAAAACAAAAAAAAAGATAACTTGAAATGGATTTAAAAAAAAAAACAGCAAAATAAACGATCGATAATGTTTGACAGTTGATCGGTTTTTTTTTACTAGAAATCTATTAATATTATTTCTTAGACGTTTGTCAGCAGAATGAAGATTTATTTTAACAAAAACATTACACCAATTTAACAAAATAAAGGCAGCAAATAAAACTTAAATGTCGAAATTGTCTACGCATAAAGGAAGACTTCATTTTCAGCAAGTGGCCAAATATTGCATCGACCGTCATTATCGGCTATATGGCCAATATACAGAGTTATTTAAGCAAGGGTAGGTTACAGGCAGGAACAAAGCAGTAAACTAATAAATAATATCAAGGTGAACTTTAACAAATGCACAGGACATTAACTCAGTTGAATATTGTCGTCTTTAATGGCTTGGCAATTTTTATTAGTTAGATTTTGGTACTTTTGGTCAAAGCCGCGAGCGCCAATGTGTGTTTGAGAATTTAAGATAAATAATGTTCAACATTTTGGTTTGGGTGTGTGAGATTTTTAACGCCATGTTAAAAGTTGATTGTATACAAATATAATATACAATAAAATGCTACCAAAAATGCAAGACCAAAGGTTTAGACACACTTGAACTTTGTGTTATTTTGTGAAACTTTTGAAAGAAAAAAAAATGAAATTCGTTGTAAACTCTTAACTAATCTAATGATCAACAAAAACAGCACATTTTAAGATATTTTCATTTTTTCATTTACATTTAGCCATTTTTTAATTTACAAGAAACTAACCAAAACTGAAATAACTGCTTGTATGTGCCAGTTATCGATGTTTTTAATCAAACTCTCAGACATGGTGCTTTGGAAAAATTGTACATATAGACAATGAAATGTAGCCAAAATCGTAGGAGATGTGCTAAGCATTTATCAGAATAGGCGTGAATGCACACGTTCAATGTGTGTTAATAGTTTGGCACTTCCATATATGTAATTTCCACGTACATTTTAATTCTTTCAAAAATATATTTTAGGAGAGCACTTTTTTTAAGACAAAACTAACAAGTAGATGAAACATCAGCACAAAATTTTAAATGTTGTCTTTACAAGATGTCGAATTAAATTCTAGATTGTATATTTTTTTCTGTGATATTTCAATAATGATATTATTTTTTTTCTCGAAAAAAAAATGTATGATGTATGCGATATAAATTTAGCAGCAAAATGTTGTTTGTTTTTATAATCACATTTTGCTATATTTTTTATCTAATATCTAATTTTATGTTGTTTTTTTACAATAGATTATCAGTTTTTATTGTTGAACTTTTACGGATTCACAGTTAATCGTTGAATCTCGAGTTTTGGGAGTGATTTTGATGGCTACATGAACTCGATAACGATAAACAGAGTACCCTGGGGCATCACTTTTGTCCCTCAAAATTTACTCTTACTAAAATGCTTCAGCTATGTTTATAAGAAAATGTTCGGTGTTATATTTTTGGATTCTTATTAGAAATAAGGATATATGCAATCATGCTCATTTTTAGGGCTAAATATAGTTCCACAAATAGTATTTTTTATAAGATGAATTCACTATTTACTTTGCTGTCATTTGAAAATCTAACGTTCAGATTATGTGAAAAAATCAATCAGAAAATAGCGTTAAAATAATACGCAAATGTAAAAAATAAAATGAAACACAAAAGAGGAAAACCGGAGACAAAATATATGCTTTCGTAACTGGAGAGATATATTAGTCAACATTAGAGTACCTTTCCTAACAAGCATAATCTCATTGAAATTTATTTAAAAAAAATGAACTCTTATTTCTAGGAAAAGCATAAATAAAATAAGTATAAGGTTATATTTCTAAAAACCCGACTATAATAAAATGAGAAAATGACTTTTATTCACCATACAAAGACTATGCACGAATACATAGTGTAATATCGATAAGTGCCAACCCTGCTGATTTCAACAATTTTAGCTAGAATTATGGCAGAATTTACTGTTATATATTTAATATTTTATGAGTTTACTTCAAGCAATACAACTTGGTGTTATTACATTTGTATTTTTACAGTTATAAAACGTTGGGGTACGCCCTAAATTAGTGCTGAGTTCTCAGAATATTTTGTTCCGATTTTTATTAGTAGTATAGTATTGAAGTGGTATCACTACCTTTCACATTTGCAGTAATTCAAAGATTTTAGAATTTTAGAACTCTGTATTATATAGTTCAGTATGTAATCTAATTTATACTGTTTTTCAATAGCAACATTTTATAGCGATATAATTGACAAAAAGCGCAAAGCTCAGCTTGAAGAATATTATACAATACATTCAACTTATATTTTATTAGTATGATTATATATACTTTAGTTTTGCAACGATACGCTTTGAACGTAGTAGTTTTCTTAAGATGAGCCGTTGCAATTAATTTCATAGTTTTAAAGACAAATAAACAAATACGCTCAAGATTAAAAACCTTGACAGCCTCGTACAACGTGTACAATGTATTTATTTATTTCATTGTAATGCGTCGTTGATATATATAATTGCCAAGAATCAACAGCCAAAGACGCTCGTTTTATGAATCAGTTCTTTGATGTCTCAAAACGTATAATAAATCCAGTGACAATTAAACGTAACTAAATATTAGAATTCATCACCTTAAATGGCTTAACACCTTGGAGAACGCTTGACCATTAATTTGTATTCAAGACAATTTATGATATTTGGGGTTTTATTTTGTTTGAGGTAGGACGCATGTTTGTTGCGACGACTCCAACAGATGATACAAAACTTAGCAGCACGTAGATAACTTTTCATTTTTAATCCACGTTCGTTATTGTGTAATTTATTATTATTGCTTTTTCATTATTTTATTTATTCGTATGCTTGTGATAGTCATTTCGTTCTTCACGACTCTCTTTCTTTCTCTTTCTTTACCTTTTAAAAATTATCAATCCCAAATAGCAGTTCTAAATAATTTCTCCAATTTCGAGATGGTTCAGTTCATATATGATAATCTATGATAGTTTTATAAGCATACATTTTTAGATGTTTTATCTTCTGGAAATTAAGTATGGTCAGCCATGTGAGAGATTTCATTAGAAAAGACCGATTTAATGAAACTTTGAAATAAGAAAGACACAAAGGAAGCTCCTTTTTACTGAATGAAATATTACGGTTCTTGAAGAAGTTAAATTGCATGGTGTCTCGGCTGTACAATGTAGACACAATTGTTGTCTCACAATAAATTTAGCTACGAATGTACAAATTAGAAGCCAGTTTTAAAATTTAAAATTTGTAAAAGTTTTAAAATTATAATATTATAAAAGTACACGTACATATTTGAATGTATGGAATGCGCAATGTTTAGCACTAAATGAAGTGAAAAACCTTTGGAACAAAAAAAAAATGTACCTACAACTGAGAAAAGCACAATTGCAGAACTTTAAAAAAACAATGCTATAAGCTTTAAGAATAGTAAAAATAGAGAACTACATATTATTTATAATAACAAATAATCATAGCAAAAAGTATAGCACTACAAAATTTCACAGTCAAAATTTTCAACACGAAACTGATAACGTCTTTAAAACGAGATAAGTAAATATCATATTAACTTTTCTGAAGCCGCTGTGTACACAATAACTCTGTTTATTCAAACAAAATTCCAGACGTTTTGAAATTTTAATTTTAACGTTTTAAACTATAAAACGCACTGAGCAACTTTTCGAAAAGTTGATAAAGATGAACATCGATTAGACTCTGGACTTAACAAATGTGTGGGTATTATTTTCACCCCTATTCAAATTATAATGAGAGAGATGATAAGATAACGGAGCTACATCAGAAAAGAAAAGGTCGTTTAAACTCGTTTTACAAATGTACTGTAGCTAGAAGCCGTTTACACAGCAAACTTTGGTAGTGTAGACCAGCCGTAGTTTACAGTACACATAAACCATGTACTATGTAGCACGAAAAAGCAAAAGACTAAAAAGTGCAAATTTTACGTTATTTAGAAATTATGAATTAGATATTTGTATGTATAAGTTTAGGAACCTTTTTATGATTTTATTACAAGAAAATCGGACTAAAATACAAATTCGGATTTTACTGCGCAAAGACATTTTTACATATTTTATGAACTAGGTCAAACCTCAACAACAGATTACGCCTCAGTATGTTTGGTAATAACTGAATTACTACAATAGCATCCATATAAACGCAGATACGGCCCTGCCAGGTTCAAAATAACCTTTATTCTTAAATAAAACAAAAGATTTCAAAGGTTTATCATAATCGATATCCATAGAAATATAACCAAGAAGAAAATTTACAATGTTACGTACAAAAACAGTGGATGCAAGAGAACAACCATAGTGGGTTTTAAACCTTAGTATTGAATTAGTTTATTTATCAGCAAGACAACTGGCACTGCAGAATATGAATGTACTGTGTAGTGTGTAAACTTAACAAAGGTAGATTTCTACCCATCTAATGGTTATTTTCATTAACACAAGATGGAAGAGGATAAGTAATAGGAAACTCCTCTCGTCCACTGAAAAGGTACAATATCAAACGCGAGTCACTTTTCACTACACGGCTTCCATCAGAATCCGGTTTCGAGATATAAACAAACTCTAAGCTCTATCTTAATCTACTGTTCAAGCAGCAAATATCACAATATCGGAATACAGTCTTGTCTCCTTATTGGCGAGCTGTGATATACGCATTAGACTCCTTTGGTCTGCATAGAGCACGTTTTTAATGGAGTTTGCCGATAGTACCAATATAAGATGAGTATATAGTAGTGAGAGCCGATAATCATAGCCACAAATTGTTCATTTGGCTGTAAATGAGAAGACTATTTACTTATTTTATTAACAAGGATGAGTTATAATGGGTTTCCGATGATAAGTAAACATTAAACAATTTTAGGTTTTCTCATGCAACTCTTACTAAAGGAAAATCAAAGAGGAACTGAAAAGAGCGAAAATGTGAATACTTTTGATTCACGAAAAAAACAAATGAATAAAATTATTCAATGAACAAATGTCTTGATCATCATTTATCAAACAAGTTTTGGAAACCAGGAAAAGTATTTTAAGTTATTTTAGATGTCATTCATTTTTAGGGAATGATAAAATTGGACACGATATCTCTTTCTGCATAACACTAACAAGTCAAGAATCACAAAAAATGAAACATAATGAAGTGATGAGCAAATTTTCTGAAAAGAAACTTTACTTTGTTGATCACACAATTCTGATTGTCATGATCATGCATTTATTGTCGAAATCCTTTCCATACACCATTGCATACTCTTGTTAATTTCTCGCAAAAAACATGAATTGAATGGAGATGTAGTTTATCAATAGAATGTTTTCTTATCTTCATATTCAATGATAAACTTTTGAAAAAGCGTAAAAAATCAAAATTGATCTATTTTTAGGGGCGTGCTAAGTATATACTATTTGTCTTTTATATTTACTCAACTCTATTGACGTTAGACAATAACCTTTGCCTAAGGCATTGAGATATATCCAAAAATTGACAAAAACCACAACTAAAATTCAGAACTATATCTTTACTTTTAGTTTTTAGCATTGTCTTTATTTGTTTATTTACTTTATTGTAACAATAACTTATAGATGTAGCCTGAACATATGAAAAAACGACAGAAAAACTATTCAACCAGTAAAATCAAAACTATCAATACGTTTCCGTACTAGTGTGTTTAGTTGAATTATTTGTCTACTTTGTTTACAGCAGTATGAGTTTGTATGACTGTGAGGTATGACTTTAAACTATTCGGCTAAATCAAGTCATATAGTCCATATACTTCGACCGACTGAAAACTGACAAAAATTATAGCTAAACTTCAACAAGATAACAAAAGAAAATGAAAAATAGTAAATGTTATAAAATTTATATCTTGGGATAGCACTTTTTCTTTAATTGCATGTTGCATTCAACTACCAAATTTCATCCATTTCCAATATTCTATATTTTTTTGGTAAAAAGCAGTACATGTAGCGCTTAGGGATAAACAAGTTGTTCGTTCTGTTAGTCAATTTTTTTTCAGTTTACAGTCCGCTATATAAAGAAAATCAGTCCTGAAATATATTGTGCGAGCTGGCATACCGAACGATATTCAATGAAATATTCTACGGTTTGTATTGCATACAAGAGTAAGAAAGAGTTTAGAGTATTATTGCTATATACATTGATCTATCTAATTAGATCATTCAAACTGCACGAGGAATATAGGCAAAGTACCTTCTTGTCTGGTCGTGTATATACGATCTTATCACTGCGCGGCAAATATTACAAGACCTCTTTCAAAAACGATGTTAGGATTTCCTAATAAAACACATGAGTATGTATAAAGATTTTGCTACATCACTGAAGGTTTTCATTAATGGTTCTAATCTTTTACTTTTCCTTTGGAATTTTTTCTCGTGTTTTTTTTTCTTTTCCTTTTTTCCTTCTCGTTGATAAGAAATAAAGAAACTGCTGTATATTATTGCTATATTGAGGTTTGTATTTTTATTTTTATTTTTTCAATCATGACATTACTTATAGTAGGAACACTTGTATTTATAAGTAAATGCTTTTAATGCGTTCTATATAGTACAGATCATTTTGATAATTCTATTGTACATTTTGGATGGAAGAATAAAAAAGAGTGAAAACCGACCATACTGAATTATTAGGCGTGGTTCATTGATATGGATGCATTCAATTTACTTTTCGTAAAATGAGGCATTCAAATAAACCAAAGAAATTTTTAAAGATACTTTATAGTAATTTTGACAGTCAATCCCTTCAACTCAACTGAACAAATGATTGGAGATCCAATGCATTGTGGAAAAATTAAAGTATATTCTTGCTATCGCGTTAATTTTTAAATGATTTTTGGTTATATACGCGAACATATAAGTATTCAATGAAGTTTGGAATGATACTTAATATACCATATACACATTGTGGTACGCTGTTGTTCTATGATCTCAAATCATTATTATTAATATATTATCAGAAACGATAGTGGCAATTTTAAAACGACAATAAAATCAATCCTCATTTATGACTTAAGAACTGTCACAAAATGACATGGGCATGCGTACTATTTATGTTAAGTGAAATGAAACTGAAAAGGCATCAACTCCATTATAGAAGAAATGCCACTGGAGTTGTGGAACTAAGGTTTTCATATAAAATTGCAGTTATATCAGCTACATCGATCACACAACGCAACTAGAGTTAATTTATAGGTCCAACTAACTTTTTACATTTATTTAATTTTCCTTTTTCTCGGTGCTTACATTCCCTTTCTATTCAAGAAACATCTTTAACCATATTAAACATTTCTTTTTTATATGCTGTTTGCTCTTTTTCCTTTCTATATGCTTTGCTTTCACAGCATTACATTATTCCTATGTTACACATTACTTACTTTCTTATTTTATCATTTTATGATTACAACGATTGACCGACTGACTGAATAATTGGATGAGTGAGAAATCGAATGAAGGGCAAATTAATAAACAAATGAATAAATGATACTGAAAGAATAAATGAATGTATAAACTAATGAATGAATCAATGAATGCATAAATGAATGAAAGAATTGATAAATGAATGTGAGAATAAATGAATGTAATAAACTATGTTCTGTTTTTCTCTTTTTTCAGATCAACTCAATTCATTTTGCGAATAACTTGGATATGTGCAAGACTATTGTGACGATAATCACGATAATCTATCATTAATTATTAATCTAAATTATTAATAATCTATCAAAACATTCAACTTGATTTTTAATTCGTAATGCTTAAGGACAACTTTCCGTAGCCAGTACGAAATAATAGATGTTGGCAGAAAATGAATATATATATTTTCTCACTGCGTTAAATCAAACTCACTTTTCATTAGACAAGATCTTGAAATGAACATTGGAGAAAATCAGGATGTAGTTTTTTTTTTATTAAAGCTAGTAACTCGTGACAAGAGTAGTGCCTCTTTAATGTTTCCCTTCAATTTATCTTTATTTCGCTAATAATGTTGATTGATGGTTGTAAAGATAAGACCATCTATCGATTTGACACTAATTTTTCATTTGTTGTTTAGATTTTATCAAATTTGCTGCTGACTTTAAGTTTTTATCTTGCTTGAACATAAAAGTACGGAAGTTCTGATTCTGTTCTTTTTTTTCAACTATACACGTGTGCTCTTGAACTATACAAACAATAAACTTTCCATCACTCATTCGATTTGTTCTTGAACTATTCATTCATTTGTTATTTTACCCATCCATTTATTGGATTTATTTAATTTACTTCTTTCCATTCAATTTCCATTTACTGTTGATTCCAATAGTCCAGTTTCGAATTCTCAATAGCGTGTAATATATTCTTTTGTTTAGTAGCGAGTCTGCATGAAGTATTGTTTCTTTCTCCTATGCCTAGGGAGTTTCTCTCAAGGCTCTCTTGTTTTCTTTTCTCGTCAAAGGTCAGCTGAATGAAGCGGTGTAGGTAGAGTATATCGAGTGTAGGGGCAGCGAGTGTGAGTGACTAGCACAAAATTAAAATAATTTTTTTTAAACAAATGCAACGAAACTGTACAGAATATTTGAAATAATAATTTGGATTCATTTAAAATTGTTCTAGCTTTAAACAACAATGTTTATGGATTTTAAATAGCATGAAAGAATAAGCATCAATTCAACCAAATAGATCATGTTTGCTACATAAAAACAACAGCGATGTTAGATGGCTATGGTTCGTAAATAACGAGCAGCAATCTACTTTTTATAAAGAGTTAAAAACGTTTTCCCACAATCCCTTTCAGTCATTTTATCGCTATTCGACAATCACCATCCTCCAATTTTTTCTCCAATTTTTTTACCTATTGAGCAAATAATATAGAATTACATTGAATGTCCAGCCCTACTGATCTGAAACAATGGAAAAATAGATCATTAAAAGATTCCCTAAGGTTTGTATTGTAAGAAAACTGTGTGAGACGTATCATTGATGTTTCCATAGTTCACGCAGAAAATGCCCTGGACTTATGTGTTCACCTTGCACGACGAAAGGTAGCCTGTGGGAAGGAGGAAGGGGGAAAGAGAGAGGAAAATGAATACCGTGTGCTAGACGAAAGATGTTATATAAAAAACGACTTAATTCTAAACATTTTTTAATCTTATCTATAGCCGGTATTATTACCAAATTCTAAATTGTCTTGTTTGATTTTTCTTGAAAAGCTAACAGTCCATTTCCATTCTCAGGACGACAACTGCATTTCGGAAAATAGATGTATCAATGGTATGCTACTTTGGTTCTTGATCTTTTTGTTATTCTTGTATTTTTTTACGTTTCCTTATACGCACCATTCGATAAAAAATATCTTTATCTATATCACGAGATTCACTGCAAAAATCCACACTATTTGAGAACAGATATAATCAAATGAAGATGTATAAGGATTAATTAATTCAATAAGTATAGCCAAGTCTTCGTTTCTCCTTCTTTCCAAATAAAAGGTAAATCATATATCAAGACAAATTAAAAAATAAAAAACAGTCACTAACTGTAGTGGTCCAATAAGCCAAGCTGTCTATACAATTTTTATCGTGTTGTAATAAAAGAAAAACGTTTCGATAAATATGTTCCATTTCTTTTTTTCCTTTCTTTTTTTCGAATAAAAGTACAAAAAAATATATAATATGAAAATCCAAGTAAAATAGTCACAAGCTGTAGTGGTCTAATAATCCAAACTGTTTATGCAGTTTTTCTCGTGTTGCATATAGGGAGTTATAAAAGAAAAACGTTTTGATAAGCATGTTTCTTTCATCTCTTTCATTTTTCTAAATAAATGTATAAAAACATGTAATGTCAAAATCTAAGTGTTGGAGTCAATAAATTGAATTGGTACAATAAGCCAACCTGTCTATACAATTTGTATCGTGTTGCATATAGGCAGTAATGAATAAAAACGTTTTCATAAACATTTGTTTCTTTTTTTTTTCATTTTTCCAAGTAAAAGTACAAAAACATATAATGTCAAAATCTAAGTGTTCGAGTCAACAAATTGAAGTGGACTAATAAGTCAAACTGTCTATACAGTTATTATCATATTAGAGTTACTTGAGATAATGTCATTCTAACAACCATCAATTTACAATTTGTCAGCAAACTCCAACCCACTTTAGCATTAGCAACAATTTGCTATCATAACTACAGTCATTAGCTCTTAAAATTTGACAGATCATCGGTTCACATCAAATTAATGCTCGAGAAGTTTCGTTTGGACAGTGATGGTGGGAAGTTGTGCACGATAGAAATGAAAAAGCGAAAGAAAGAAAAATCTCTTCATATTTTTTGTGCTCTGTTTGTTTGTTTGTTATTTGCTATAATTTCATTTTGTAGAGAGAAATACTGAAATACTAAATTTTCTTTGTTTCTGTTTTTTTTATATTTATCCATTTTTTATCATTTGATGGACAGAAGTATTTTACTTTTATCATTTATCTATTTATTATCGTTTAATGGACAGAAGTAAACGGCAAAGTTGCTTTCTGTCTTAGTTTTTTTTAATATATATGTTTACTCCTTTTTTTCTTTTTCTTTTTTTTGTGTGTAGATTTAGATTGTGTCTGAATTGGACTTGACAATATTGTAGAACTTTTTGTTTCATCAAAGATTCCTCATTGTGATTATAACAAGCTTTCGCGCTATGTGCGCAATTTCAGGCCAAAGAATTTCAACAATATGTAAATAGTTTATACTTAACAATACAGTCGTTTAAGCATTTATTGTTGCCAACTGGATTAGTTAGTTTTCCGTTATTTATATATGTGGAGTTTAATAATAAAGTTGGATAAAGTTTTGTCTGTTGTTTGGTTAGCCAATGTATCAGTTTGTCTAGAATCTATTTCATTGTTTATTTACATTAATATATAAACTTTGACATACTAAAATCTAGCAGAAAAATATGAATGTATATAATATAGCTCTTAGGCATGTCATACTAAACTACCTCGGAATAATAATGATGAAAAATCATCTCACTAAAATACTTAAATGTCGACGTTTATTTTTGTAAATTACGTCCTCATGAATCTTACTGTAATCATTCTTCTCAGTTTCAAGTGACTTCATTCAAATTTACTTTTTCTAAATAGAAGTTCTGTTTTTACATTAAACATATAAATATCGTTAAATGATTTTACAATAGCTGAAAAAGAACAAATTTTAATTACGTTTAAAACATTTTCTAAAATCTAACGCCCTTGACAACAGTGCTATATAAATCTATGAGCAAGACAACTGTTGCTCGATTTTTAAATTTTTATTCTAGTAGTTTTCTTTTATTCTAGCTGAAAAAAAGTAATCTGACATTTCTATAACCTAATATCCTGAACAACATTCTGAGGGCGTGGAGACCTTAGTTGACAAAAAATTTTCACATTTTCACATTTCTTTAAAATCCATATATTTTTAAAAACGTTTTAGTCATTGATGGATAACATTTATAATTCAGTGATAATTTTGATGACACAATCATTCTAATTTTGTTTTGCGAACTTCGTACAGTACACTAAAATACTTCTAAAACTGTTTATTAATCATCTAAACTTTTGTTCTAGATGCTAAAAATCTCTTTTTTTTACATACTGAAAATTAAACTTCTTTTATTAGAAAACGTTTTAGTATGTTTCCTTGTCAATCTATGAAAATATAACGTTTTTTAGCTTCCAGTATAATTAATCCATAAAAACTGATGAGCCGTTTTACTTCCGCATTCTCCACAAGATTCGAAACATTTATATTTCTCATTGTTTAAGAGGCGTTACCAGCCTTTAATCAAATGAGCGAAGTCTATTGAATATATAGTAGAATTATTTTTATAGCCCAGCCCTACTGATCTGAAACAATGGAAAAATAGATCATTAAAAGATTCCCTAAGGTTTGTATTGTAAGACAATCGTTTGCGGCGTGTCTTTGATTTTTCTGAAGTTCACACAAAAAGACGCATATGCATTGTTATTGTAGGGAGATAGTATTACGAAATGTGTGAAGTTCATATTTTAACTTTTGAAAGTAAGAAAACAAAACAAGAAAAACAAAATATCAAGAAGAAAAATTAAGAAGAAAGGGAAATTGAATTAAATAAAGAAAAAATCAAAAGATAAAATATTAAAGGAATAAAACAATGAATAAATAATAAATTGAATAACAAAAAATGCTGATTTAAACTGAATGATAAAAAAAATGATTTAAATATCTCTTTTACAAATGAAGACTCAAATTAAATAAACTAACTAATGAACTAATAAAACAATGAATAAATAATAAATTGAATAACAAAAAATGCTGATTTCAACTGAATAATAAAAAAATGATTTAAATATCTCTTGTACAACTGAAGACTCAAATTAAATAAACTAACTAACTAACTAATGAACTTGAAAGCAAAAATGCTTTGATTTCATCCTTCATACAGTTCGCTGATCCGTTTATCTTGTTTGATAAAAGACAATGAAACGGTACAACTTGAAAAGGAGCAAACTCTTTATTGTGTAGAAGACAGCCCCCAGGCAGTAAGGAAGTTAACAAATTTGATTATAAATAAGCAATTGTTTAAAAACCATACTGTGTCAAATATTGAACTGCCATTGCACGAAATATATACCTCAAGAAACGAATAGTAAAATAATCAATAAAGGAAAAAAGAAAAAAAGTAGAGAAAGAAAGGAGTCACGGATGCTAAAAAAGTAAGAAATAAAAAAAAGGAGAGAAAGAAATGACCATCGAAAAAAAGCAGAAAAATTAAAATAGAAGAAACTAAACGAAACGGAGGCAAAAAAAGGCAAAATAAAGGAAAGAAAATAAAAGAACGCGCGCAAGCTTAGGAGATTTTCTTAAACCACAACATGCACAGCACGAATAATAGCTACATAACTGTCCTTTTAGTAGTAAATTAAATAATTGACTTCTCATCTTCAAGGAGGTAATAAAAAGACAAGTTATAATTTGAACAATGATGTTCAAACACTCCCCCTCACATCGGGGGACACTTCAAACAAAATATTAATATCCACAAAGGGTCAATTCACAGTTTGGTTCTTCAAATAAACTTGGAAAACAAAGCATAATAGTTTGATAAAATTAAATATCATACAATTGGTGCGCTAGTGGAAATCGATGGAATACACGCAGGTTTAATTTAAACTATAAATTTATACGAGTAAAAATAAGAATATTAGGTTAAATTGTTCCAGAATTATATAATTGGACAACAAAAGAAAAAAAATTAATTTACTGTTCAAAAGTTAAGAGAGTATCCTAAATGTTACCTCAGTTGACATTGCAAGAACGTGCACACTACTTTATGCCCAAAGTTCTTTTCGGTCTCATATTTTTCTCAAAAAAACGTTTCTTAATTTAAAAAGAAATATCTAAGGAAGTTCTAAATAGTCGTAGAACATCTCTTGACTTTACAACTGAATAAAGTACAGCGATGTACATTTTTTATGATATATATAATATATAACTTATTGGTTTCAAAATTTGCGCATCATTTATTAGTATTCAATGTTTTGTAAAAGTGCTGGAAATATTTATCTCTATGAAAGGGAAGTTTAACAAGGTGCAACTGAATTAGCAAGAAATACCAAGGCAGACAAGAATCAAATCGATTTCATATTTACACATCGTTTGTGCGTAAGCAAGTTAGGTATAAATTTAATTACTATTGTATTACCACACAATAATGAGCCACAGGGGAGTTCAATCGACTTTTATTTTACAATGAAACTATAGTTATCACAATGCTAGGGGGCAGCAGTAATAAATCACTGTCCTTTTGTCACTTCTGGATTGTTTGCGCTTGTACAACGGTTTTGAACTTCCGTTGCGGCTTTTATTTAACAATAGCAGGTGTTTGGTGTTAGTCAGGTGAAGTGGAAGTTCGCTGGACTACTGTTGAGTTAACTTGACTGATTGTTAAACCATTTATTCAGGGATATGAATACTTGAGCGGAATCGTTAAGAATAGAAAAAAAATCATTCAGAAGAGCCTAACTAGCTTTACAGAATTGCTTAACCATTTATATTTAGCAATATAAACACATGGCGAGAAATCATCAAATATTAAATCAAAATAAATATAGAAATATTCACCAATAGAAGTAAATAAAAACCGTAAAAACTTAAGCTATTTTTCAGAAATCAACATGCGATTTCGTTTAATCTCGATACGTACAATCTTCTATTTTGCACGTTAAATATATTGACACCTGACATAAACAAGAAATAAAACAATCAATAAAGAAAGAAAGAGGAAATAAAGAACAAAAGAATAGAAAGACTTGTTCACGCCCAAAACGATAAAAATGTTCAAACTGAAGTATAGTTGCAGTGAATGTATCCACAAGACGGAAAAAATAAAAAAATACAAAATACAAACAAAAAAAAATAATAATAATAAATAAATAAATGCGGCCTTTGAAATATCACTTTTTACAAAAATGAAAAGTTTAACTTTATACGTCACGCAGAAGAAACGTTCTAAATGTTCGAAAATGTTTATTTTTAAACGAGGTAACGGTACGCTGTATTTTAGAATAGGAGGATTTATTTGTACCAACGATTCTAAAAAGGAAATTACTAAATCAACGTATCACGATCAAAAGATTCTAAGTTTTCATTAAACGTTCTATATCATTTGTGTTAAGCGTTCAAAAAAGTTTCTTTTACCAATTAGCAAAGGCGAGGAACGATTCGATTTTGACACTTTACCATGCCCCCCACAACGTACTCAGACCAAACGTGTGCCATTAATTGTGCAGAAAGTTTTTACCGTAGAGATGTACTCCTTAAACACACATCAATTGTCCAAATAGAAGTCGATTACATGTGTTCAATTTGAAGCTTTACCGAGTTACCAAATCAAATTTGACATCTAAAAAAAAGTTTATTGTGGAGGATTTCATTATTTGTACAGAGTAAACTTGCTGCAAAGATTTGTTGTTTCATTTGGTACGTTTCATATGGTAGAAATAACTTTTAACGATATTTTCGTAAGCAAATCAATGAAAAAAAAATTAAATACGTCAAATTTTCCTATGAAGGCTAAGTCTTTTTTTAAATGCAAAGTATCTTTTTTACATTGTGCATGCTCGCTCGCTCGCTAAGTATAGAACTGCTTTTATATAAGAAAAAAAAAACGTTAAAACTGTAAATTTATGATGTATATACTATCGTCTATACAGCTTCAAATGTTTTTCATTCGTGTATTTGTACAACATAATCCTTGTGTACCATAATGATAGCATCACTAAACAAACTGGGTTTATAGATGATACGATCAGTTGGTTTTATATCGACAGACGTAGTGTTATATATAATGTACTTTGTTATCTCTACAAGATGAATTTTACACGTCATGGTTCTATTCGGATCAGACTTCAAACTTTCGTTTGTGTTCAGAAATACATTAGTATTATTTAAATGCTGATTTCTTTAAGTATCCAATTACATTCTTTTTATTAAATATACTTCCATCTCAAGTCCCTTTTGTTCCTTTCACTATTCTTTTTCTTTCCTTTTTTTTAAATTTCGGTTTTCAGTTTCATCTTCCCTAAGGTTTTCAACTAGTCCTTTTATTTTCTCGCTTGTTTCTACATTTCTCTAGTCTTTCATTCATTTTCTATTTACTTTCTATTTTTCTCTATTTTCTTTCTTTCATTGTGTGCTTTAAACAAAGTTCTTTTGTCCACTATACACTCTTCATGATAAAATCAATGTTTTGAAAGCACTCTGTGAGGTAAAACGTCAAGCAATAAGTCTGAACTGGCTTCTACTTATATAACATGTGATGTGTTTAGTGATCATCGATTAACTAAGCTTCTATGGTGATAGAGATCGAGATAGCCAAAAGATTAGTGAGTTTACATTTTAATGGGGAACTTCAAAGAAACATTGATTTACAGGAAAGACCTTGGCAGAGTCACTGCGGTGATGGACGCCAGTTTTTTTTATCTCCTGAAAAATTGTACGTACAGTGCAATAACTATAGAATATAGAGTGAATTCCCATGAAAACGGAGATGGAACGCTTACGATACCACTACGATACGGCATATGTTAGAATCGTTATCCTATGAGATTATATCGTTTCGTAAATGTAATTTGTAAGAAAACATTCGTATCATCTGCCGTATCGTAACCGTTAAGTAACAAGACCGTTGCCCACTCCTGCGAAGAAAAATTTATGAACGTTTTATTACTATTACTGATTATGGTGAAGACATGATACAGTGCTCGCGTACTTGAATTAAAAAAGCGCAGTGGCCTCCCTCGCAGACGTGCAAGTTTCGTCACGCGTCACGAAATCTCTAAAAAGCGCCTCTGCGTTGCCGACGGTTATCTAAAGAGCTTCGGCGTTAATAATTTTTTAGAGCTTAAATCGTTCATTTGAGGACTGAATTGACTATAAATGCAGGTTAGCTTGTGATATTTTGACAACGCTATCTTTTGATAAGTAGAAATAACTAATCATTGCATACTTATTCATGTCCAATGAGGGAATTGATCCCCGAGGGGGGGGGGGGGGACTCCGAGGGTAAACCATTGGGGATGCTCGTCGGAATTTTTCAAAAATACCCCTAAAAGATACCTGAAGTTTTTTTCAAAAGGGCGTGGCTTCTTAAATTTTCATTAAGATACCATAATCAGAAGTTTCAGTGCTATTCAACCCCTAAAAGATACCAAAAAGTGAGAATTTGGCAAATTTCATATTTTAAACCTTAAAAGATACCAAATCGCTGATTTTTACCCCTAAAAGATACGACGAGCATCCCCGATCGTTTACCATGGGAGTCCCCCCCCCCCTGGGAATTATTCGACTGAAGCCGGTTCCGTAAAGCTGGATAAGGCTCTCCATCTGTGTAGAATTTGTAAAGGTGTTATCAGATGTAGTATTTTCACCGCACAACTATTATACAGCTATTCTTTTTACATAGTAAGTACTATGATCATTAGCGTATTTGTTTATTTACTCATAGATTTTTCATTAACTTGCATGCACTAATTGCACTATTGCGTTATGACGTCATCGTTTGTTTCGTGAGGGATAGAATTACCAAATCAAATTGGAAATTTTATTTATTTATTTATTTATTAGTTATTTATTTATTTATTTATTTATTTATTAACTTCCACCATTAACAAAAAGAAAAAAAGAAAACTATTTACAATGATAATAACGTACATGGTAGATATGAAAGTATGAGTGTTTGTTTGTGTTTATTTGTTTGTTTGTTTGTTTGTTTGATTTTTTTGCTTACTTTCTGTTCTTTTGTTATTCTTGTTGGCTTGTTTGTTTTGATTGTTTATTGATGTGCTTGTCAGTTATTTATTGGTTTGTTTTGCTTGTTTTGTTTATTATTTGATATTTGATATTTGATTGGTTTGTTTGCCTATCTGCTGCTTTTTTTTGTTTGTTTATGTGATTGCTGATTTGTTTGTTTTCAATTTCTGTCGAATAAATTAATTCTGTTGGAAAAATTACACGGGAAAGTTACAATAACAACATATATCGTACTTATTACTGTCAAGCCGAAAGCAGTGAGTGAATTATGAAGTTTTTTTTTTTCATAAAACGTAGGAAACAAACCAGTTCGTACATTATGCCATCAATTATAAATAAGACTTTAAAAAACTGCCCTAATCGCAAATGTCGCAGAAAACTTTCAGAAAGATCAACAAAGTGATTAAATGTGCATTAGTAATAGAGTTTAATAGCTTGGTCGGAAGATATGTCATCGATGTATTAATATTATTAATCAAGATTCTTTCAACTTGAGCACGAAAATGAAATGTAAACATTCCATCCAATTTTTCACATTCTCTAAATGTGATTTCTCTTCAAATGCCGCTGAAATGAAATTTTGAACTGATTGCTGTAGTAAAGATTATCATTTGTGATTAGTTTTCTATGAAGTATATTTAGCATTTTAGTTAGAGTTAGAGCAATTTGTTTGTATTTGATATGAATAAACGACCTCAAGTGAACGTCAAGTTCTTGTTAGGATGTAAATCATATAAATTAGCCTTAATAGAGTAATAAACTTCAAAAAATAATAATATTGTTGAGTTGCTGGATTCGTTCTTGCTGTTTTTTGTCTAGGTTTTATGTAGTAGTTTCAATTGTTTGTCTGTAGTTGATGCAAATAAACTATAATTCTAATATAAATGTTTTGTTATTGTGCTGTATATGTGCTTTAGAATTACAGCATACAGATAAAGCTCAAGATAAGATAAAAAGAAACACTTTTTTAATCAATGTGGGTGAGATTGTTTTTTTGGTTTTTGTTTTCTGGTAAATCTTTTCTAAGTTGTTTGTTCACTGAATTGGATGATTTACGCCCTCACCTGACACTGACGCTGCAGAGTGATGTCAGAATTTGGTAAGGGTGTAAATCATATAAATTAATTCTAATAGAGCAATCGTTTCGTCAAGACTTGAAGTTTTTTTTTACATAATTTTTATTCGACCATACTGAAGTAAGTGTGATGACACATTGGTGTCATAATTCAGATACTTGACCAAGATTTAAAGCGACTATCATGAACGGAGTTTATCTAATGGTGTCAGAAGGTGGGACTAAACTTTCCCACTTGAAATGAGATTTTGTATCCTCGGCACAGAGCACAGGTAGCCCACACAATATACACATGATATACAATATATAATAGTTGTGGTAAAAATCAGTTATATACCGTAAAAAAGGAGTGTACTTTACTCAGACGTAGGACTAACGTCTAACACGTCAGTAAGTACTCTCTTCTTTTTACGGTGTATAACTTATATTTTAACCACAACTGTTTCATTAGATAAACCGACGCAACTCAAACTAGTTTTATCGCTAGTTACCTATCATCATCTACAATATAAGTGTTGGAAGGTGGTAAGACGCAGAATGTATTAATGCCTCGATATGTTAAGATATTGGAAACTTTTCTTGCAGCAAAGAAGTCAATTTGTTTTCAAAAAAGCAGTGCGTCAGAAAAGGATCGTGCAGCCAGTATACAAACCAAAGCAAATAACAGTTAATATATACTCTGAAAATATCAGAGTGTGCATTAGTTCATTTAATTTTTCATAACAAACATATATTGCTCAAATAGAAAAGGTTTTTGAAGGTCTTATATCAAGATATGTTTATAAACTTGTTTGAAATGAGTAGTATGTATAAAACACGTTCACAGAAAAACAGAGAAGCTATAGAGGAGCAATAACGAAAAGTATACAGTAAATGAGTGAATAAAAGGGACTGTGCATGGAATAATTTGAAAAGTGTTCTAGGTGTTCACAATGATCATTCTTTTTGACACAGTTCTTAATTGTAGATTCACAGAAATTAAGGCTGAGAAAATTGTGTACAAAAAAATCTAAGAAATCTTAACACCCTCACCTAATTTTTCGTACCTAAATCATAATGCACATGCAGTAACCTTCTATAAATATGACTGTGCATGGAATAAGGAGCACTCTGGTCCTTAAAAAGCCTGTTAATAAAGCCGTTTTAATTGAGTAAGTTGCTTGTACGCTATAAACAAGTTCACAGGAAGGTGAAGAAGAGGATGCACTTGACTCAAGTACTCAGCTGCGTCCAACATCGATGCCTTTGAGTCGCTAACTGTCAAACGTTCCTATAAATTCATGATTTACTGACATCCCTTCAAGGAAGCCTGCTGTTAATGCACCCAGATATCTTAATAGCATCCTTAAAATACTTGGTCGAAGACCCAATGTCATATTTTGTGTTTGTCAATTATAATTAACTTATTATTAACTTAACTCGTCGAAGTCAGTAACTATAAGGGTATTCTATGAATATTCAAGCTTGTGCTTTGGAGAGTTACTGCATCTTTCTTTCATCTAGATAATAAGGACATCATAATAACAGCAAACGGCTCATACCTCCTAGAGTCACAGTCAATGAAAAATGTTTAGTAGTTTTTTGTAGTCAAATATTTTTTTTATTAATTTATCTTGCAACCATAAAGCTGAATTACATACTGATAATTCTACCGTTTCAATTCGAAACTTCAAGTTATGTCAATTATTCTAATTGTCACAAAATCCTTTGTCAAGTGTGAATCTTGGGATTATTACGAAAACTGAATAAAACGCCGCTACACTATAATGAGTAAAAAATGAACTAAAATCTCATACTTTCATAAAATGAATGATGTACAGTTGTTACAGCCGGCTTTAACATTCAATTTACTTTATGTAAATATTTACAGGAATTCAAAGAGATTGGACAAGCTTTTATATATTCTCAGACAGAACAAATTTGAGAAATCAATTGACTTTGCTTTTGCTTTTTTTAAAGCATACGAGTGCCCTGAGTGCCAGAGGTCCGTGATGGGCTGGAAATGAGTGAAAGAAGATTCTCCTATTTCTCTCGCTCCCAGCCCATAAAGGACCTTTGGTATACAGTGTAGCATTTGTAGGGATTTGAAGGATATAAATTGATGAAATGCATGGCCAAAAGCACCAGTTGGGAGCCAAAGAGTCCGATATACCTAATGCGATTAATGTAATCTAAGAAAACATTGAATCAGCTTTGCAAAATACTAGTATTTTTATCGTCGATAGTACACTTTCAAACATCTTTATGTTTAGCAATGTATATTATCTTTTCATTTTAAACAAGGTATATATATAACTACAGGCAGAAAATGACCATTTTGAAACGAATTAAAAAAGGAAACCAAGATGGTGTAATTTGGTTAACTATAATTCATTCATTCATTCATTCATTCACTCATTCAGTTATTCATTCGTACCTTCATTCTTTTATTCATCAAAAATCTACTCATTTACTAATACTCATTCTTCCGTTCATTCGCGTGTGTTTTGAGCTCATGATTTTAAAAACAGAAGCAGTGAATATTTTGATTACAGAATCATCAGTGTAATTTTGACGTAGACTGCCCAGAAAAATGTAATTTAAGTGTTTTTTTCCTAGTCGAATGTACTTGATAGACCATTTCAAGTGAATACTAACGGATAATTTTGTGTTTTTGAGCATAATTCTAGTATCCAATTAATCATTCATTCATTCATTCATTCATTCATTCATTCATTCATTCGTTTGTTCGTTCATGCATTCATTCATACGTCTCATTATCCATCCAGTCATGAAGTAACAAGTAAAAGTTAAACCAATGTGCTATATTGGGCATATCGGTAAACAAAAGAAAACAGTGAAGCATCACAGGAGCAAATATACTAATGTACATAGCAGTAAATTTTAATTTTTAAAATTCCAATATTAAACAGAAAAAAAGCTTTTCTGGTTTTTGGAGAAAGACACCTACGACACAGGCCATATCACAAAGCAAATCTAAAAGGAATTTTTTCGCAAACTATCAAATCGCGATCAAAAATCGTTTTATTAAAGTTGTACTCAAAACTTCATGAAAAGAATTTTGGAATAAAAAACCTTTAAAATGTAATCAAATTTGCACATATACAAATGAATGGGTGTGTGCGGACTTTGGTGGAAGCGGTCACATTGTAAACAATATTATCGTTTTGGAAGATTTTATGGAAGAAAAAACGTGATAAAGCTCGTAAGAAGATCGTAAAATGTAGTGGTTAAAACAAACATGAAACAAACAATATGTAAAAGGTAATAAAGATTTATAAATTACAAAATTTTCCAAACGTTCTGCATTTCATTTATTGAGCTTCACGACGCAAAAGTTCCTCACAGTAGGCAACGCCGCACCTCTTACGGCAGAAATTGTTTGTAAAAAACTAAAAAAAAAACATTACTTATTATCTATCCAACAATACCACAACAGCTAAATCAAATAGAAGCAACAAAACTATAATTATATAATGAACGTGTCTCTCTTGAAAAGTCTTGGTAAGAAAAGTCAACTAGTACATTGTACTATTGTTGCTTATTAGATTGAGTGTACGAGCCATGAAGGAGTTTAGTTGCTGAGAGATTTCTAAATCACCGGCATTATAGTGAACTCGAACAGCCGTAAGCTGGTTTTCAGACTGCTTCACAAGGAATATATCCTTAATAAGCAACACCCAGTAAAAGCGGAAAAGAATAATTTTACTAGGACGCATAAAGATGGTTTTTGTTATAGAAAAATATAATATTTTGACGCATGTTCAAAACACAAACTAATTTCTACGACCTGCACATCAAAATCACAAAAATGAGTCATTTTCTACCATTGCATGCATGTCCATCAAAATCATTCAAAATGCTTTGACCAAAATGTGTGTACATCTTCATATTTTTTCTTGTTCAACTATTCATTTGTTGTGTGATTTTTTTCAGAAAAAAATTAAATACACACAGCTTTGAAACATTATTATCATTTTTAGTATAAATTATGACCTACACATGTAAAAACAATTCAACTTAAGCACTTTTACACCCAGACAATGTGCGAACATTAACAGCCCATCTCACACCTCTTTTTTCTATCATAAATGAAGGTTAATCGATTTTATACACATACATTGTACAAACACAAAGACGCAGCCAGAGTAGGCGGAGAACATGGTGTTATACTCACACAAAACGTAGTAATTTACTCAGAATCGTTAACCATGGCCTTGAAAAGTCGTACATAACAATAAAGTGATAGTCAAAAACCAGTTTTTCTAAAACGTTTTGGAAAAATATAGGTCCAATAGTTAATATTACTATGGTCAGAGGTAACAAGCAATTTCGTAACTAAAATTCAAATAATTAACACAGAATCGTTAACCATGTATGTGAAAAAGTTCGGCAACCACTTACAACATAGCATTAAGAAAGTGATCGTCAAAAACTACATTTACTCTGATTTTGGTTCAATGTACTGAATGGTTACTTTCCTATCTTAGGAAAGCGGAGTTACTTAAAAGCTAAGTAAGCAACACATGGCTGTGAAAAACAATACATGAGAAATAACAATAAAAGTGTTCGTATCAATGTTGACTTTTACTCCAACATGTTTTGAAGAAACTATAGGTCAAATGTGGAAAAATAGATCGTAGATAATCGTCGACCTCGGAAATAAAGAGGAAACATCTAAAATGAGTCGTAAAATTAACCATATCAAAAACGATTGTACTCAAGCTTCTCAGACAAAAATGAGGAGAATTACGAGGATGACTCAACTTTTTGTCGGGAAATACTTATGTCCAGCGGTTTTTTATTGAATAACCGATTTAGAAGTCTCGTTGCTAAATGATAAAAAGAAAATAAATACGATCAACTAACATTTTCAGAAGATATCGAAACATCATAAATAAAAAAAAAAGAGAGCCGAATCGGCGAGCCAAACAAATGTGAGAATTATTGGGAAGACTCTTCTTTTTGTCTGGAAATATTATGTTCTTTGAAGAAATAATAAGCGTCTTGTGGCTAAATAATCAATATTAAATCTGTATCATAATGAACCTTAGTAATTTTCAATAGATATAGAAACATTAACAAGTCATAAAATACTCAGGGGGCAATCTGAAAGAATGAGAGGGGAGTTGCAACAAACCAGCCTTTTGTTTTGGCGTATTTTTTTATTGAAGAACCAATATAGGCGTCTATTCAGATAAAAATTGCATTTTGTTAATAAGCCTAAATCACCAATAGATATTGAAGCAGATTTTTTGGGGGCGCTTTTAAAACTTTTTTTTTATTGAATTAAATTGAATTGAATTTTGAACAGACTTACCATTGTCTAAAATAAAATCATTGTTTCCATCTTTGGGCGTTCAAACTATGCATTTAATTTCATTAGAGTCATTAGAATTAGTATTTTCGATTTTCCATATTTTAAGGACAGGTTTTAATTGTACAATTATTATAATGGTGAGATTTTAATTGTACAACTATGCTTTGTAAATATATTGATATGTTTTTTTTCATTAAATTGCGCACAATATTTCTAAGAATGGGTTAGCTAGACTAATAAATTCTTAATCAAGATTTCAAACTATATCGATTTTATAATGAAATGCATGTTCGACAACCATGAATAATAAAAAGTCTTTTATTGTCCAGGCGACAACAAACTTAATCATTTTAGAAATACAAACTACAAATAATGAAATAGTCAATATGAAGTACACAGGTTGGTCTCGATGTTATTGTCTTTGCAGGCTATTCTAGACTAAAAAGCAATGGAAAAATTGACGATAAATTTTTTCATTTTATATACATTTCGTTATAATAGTTTAAGCTTTTCAACAAATGTTTTATAACAGATTGTAAGGCACTACGAATTAGAATGAACAACAGCTTAAGAGATTGTACTTTATATGCAGACAGTGAAGCGTCGAAATCAGTACTTAATCAAAAAATCCCAAACCACTTAACAAAACTCGAGATCTATTGAGAGTGCTATACGATTGATATGATCTAATGTTGGATCTTTACACAACAGTTACGTCAATCATAGGTTGAACTTTCATAAATAAAGGTTGTCGTCTTATCTGCGGGTTTTGTAGGATGTCTGTTTATATAAGGTGAGCCAGCCTTGTTCAGCGGGCTGGTTTCTTTTGTTTATTACACTCTGAGAGCTTGAGCCCACTAAACCGGGCTGGCTAACCTTCCCTAATACAATATGGCCTATTTACATGACTCGGACTGGGTCACTGACCGACTAACTCATCGAATGACTCATTGAATGCCTGAACTATAAAACGGTCTTAAAACTGATCCCTGTATGACATTTGATGAAACACGTTTTGAAAGGCTAAATACTTGTGCTGCACTAGCTTAACAGGGGATTTATTGATAACAGTTAATCTAAGTGAAGGAAAACTTTGCTATAGAATATATTAGTTTATGATGCGATTCTTAGAAAATGCTTTGAAATTTCTATCAGATTACCGTAAGAGGTGATAAGAATATCTGGAGGCCGTGCAGTGTCGCCTCAAAATATCTGTTAAATGAAACCCCATAGACCTAATCCTCGTGATACAATTTTGTATAAAAGAGCAGATAGTGCCTAGAACAAACAAGGTTGCCTTACTTAACGAAAAAATGGAGGAAAATCGTTATGGGGAGACTCACTAAAAATCAAATAGTGGAACCCCGGTCTCTTTTCAAAATATATACTTTTAGTTTATCAAAAAGTAATCTCTTCTTGTATCGTGATTAAACCTTCCGTGATAAACAACTTTTGTCAGTCTAACAATATATTACGTTACTGAGAACGTTTGTGGTATCAAGTTAGTACCAGCATATGGCAATGTCCCATCCATATTGTCCTGGAAAAAGAAATAGCCCGTTATTTAGCAATGAATCCTCTTAGAGGGATATCTATGCGTCCTCTTGAAATCTCAAACCACAATGTATAATTGTACGACAATCGTTTTGCGCGTTCAAAAATGCAACCACAGAGAAAGAGCGCTATGTAAAATTTCATTCCGTTACATAAATACCGCTTTGTAACCTGAAAAACGGAAGGCAAAATGACTTGATGAAAACGTTATTAAAGCATACCGTATTTTAACCGTACGTTCTAAGCTCTATGCCGCATCGCAGCGTACCCCTTGAACTGTACCATGAAGTTTTATATACCGTAAAAATGAGCTAATAAATAACGCAGCGTCTTTAAAAATGTTTTACAATTTCAATTAAATATCAGTTGATTCACTGTTTAATTTGTTTACCATTTACACAATTGGACATATAGATCTTACTGATTGCAAAATCTTAGCAAAGGCTGTGGGTGTTGACAAAGAAAAATATCCTAAAAAGCGTCTGGAAGATTATTTATTATCAAAACTCTGAAAATAGTGTGATTGACAATTTGAGCCCTAAAATAAGAGCGTTCCGTATCAGGTGACCAAAATAGATATGTTGCCTGCCAACGGAGTGCACGATGCTACTATTTCTAGACTTCTAGATTTCTAGATCAGCTAAAAAGAGTCCTGTGTGGGCGTTAGCCGCGTTGAGCTGTCAAGGAAAGGGGATTGGGGAAGAGAGAGAGAGGAATAGGGTAGCGAACTACGCAGGTTACGATCTCATTGTCTGAATCATCTTAGCAAAGGTTGTAAGTGTAGTGTGTAGTGTAGTGTGTTTTTTTATGACAACACAACGCAAGCGAGATAAAAAAATTAAAATAATTATAACTAGATGATATTTGTAGCAATAAATATTAAATAATGTTGGACTCAATACGACTGATGAAATGCTATTTCAAAAGACATATGATTAATAGATTGTCATGGTTACAAAGCGTAACTATATTTTGCGTTGATGTAATAGCAACAATTTTTTTAAATACTTGATTGAGATATTCATATTTGTTTATAAAATTTACAACAAATTGAATACAGCAATATCGAGCACCATCAATATAAATTGACCGGGGGGATATTAAATTTCATATATTGGAGGGTGGTGATGCTCGTCGTACCTTTTCGGGGACAAAATCAAAGATCTGGTACCTCTAAGAATTAACACTTTTTAAGGTATTCGCGGATGTTCGAAAACAAGGACTCCATTTTACGACCATTACATCCAATTACTCGTTTTTCAGTTGGTAACTTTTAGGGGTAACAATCATGTATTGCCACGCCCTTCTGGATAAAACTTTGGTCGGGGTCATTTTCATAAGTTCCGAAAAGCATCCCCGTTCTCTTCCGATCGGAGTCCCCCGTCCCCCTCACCCCCCGGGATAAATTAATAATTGAATAAAGAGTCAGTGATATCTGGTCTCTAAGCATCAGTAACAAATCTATAAATATTCTATTGCATTGTAAGACTTTATGATATTGGGATATTTATTGCATACAAATAGCAACAAAAAAAAACATATACACATAAATATACTATGGCATTTAAACTATTTAAAACTAAGGCGGGGGTGCACTATATATATTAGCTGTTTTGCTTTATTTAGTCAGAGTTAAAATTGAAATGTAAGTTCTAATTAATTAGGGGGTACCATTGCAAACATACTTCACTGTGTCTAAATTCAAATAAAACCGTAGTTTATGCTAAGGGACGTCATCATGTTTTTTTGTATTCTTGGTGATACTATACCGTTACTGGCTTCATGGGATTCCTGTGGTACTCAGAACTACACAACACTTTATATGCTGCGATATTTTCAAGTCAGAAGCCCAAACAGTTAAGCTTTTGTTTTAATGCGAAATGAATTGAGAACAAAAATTAAGACATTCATTCGCCTTTTGAACAATATCACATTGTTCAGTTGACTGGGTTTTAGTTGAATTTGAGTCCATATTTTAAAACAAAATGTTGTAGCGAATCAGCGTTAACTATAGCCGAGTTTGTTTAAACAGACTAATGAAAAAACCGTTCACAAATATTATTGAATATTCGAAAAACATTCATAAAATGACAAAAACAAATATATTTTGTTAATCTTTGCGTATCCTTGGTATTGACATATTTCAATTGTAAATTACGACAATAAAAAAAACCCTAAAATTTTGCTAGACGTTCATGTTTTGAAGCTAAAATCACGCAAATGTCAATATGTATTATACGAATTACGAAAGTTATGGAAACACGACTTATTTGGATTATGTTGGTGTATCTCCATGGGAATTAGTGAGTAATCAAACAAAGTTGAAAAAGAAATGACAGCTATATACCTTTGCTATTTTTTAGTGTTATTTTCTAAACTAAAAAAACATTAAATGATGTCATTCTATAAATATAAATAAATTGTTGTAATTTAGTCAAAGTATTTGGTCGTTTTCGTTTCTTCTTTTTTTTTTTTTTTTTTTTCAAATTAGCACAGGAAACTAATTCTTAACCATTAACATAAACGATTTAGGGTTTTGGCCTTCAATTAAACAAAATGGTGAGCGGTCTTAAGTGGCAAGAGTGAATGACTACTTTGAATACATGTATAAGAGATGTGGATAAAATGATTTTCTTCGGGATGTTTGCACGAGTCCTGAATAAAGAGTTTATCCGCTGAATAAGGATTTGTCTGGTGGATAGCGCCATCCAGGCTTCATGCCTGGATGATTAGTCGTATCTATTTACGAAAGACTGTTTGTAGTCGTGTGGAAGACTGGTTTACCTTTGCCAACTAGTAAAAAAAAACAAATTTTAAAGGGTTACCTTTGCCAGATGTTGATGTTCTCGTCACGTAAAATCCCTTTGCATCCAAAATAGCAACAAAAAGCGTTTGCTTTGTACAACAAGAGTGTGCCAGTGAAGAAATGAAATGTATAAATTATCTTGCTGATACTATTTCATAGACCATTGCCTGTGGAATCATTTATCACCACCTTTCCTTGGTGTAAACATTTCGTTAGCCAGTAGTATTCAGACAAAAAAAAACATTCCCATCACCATCATCCTTTTGTGCTAAATTTGTACGGACAAAGGTACATAAGTTCAATACAGTACATTTGGTTGAGTGAATCGAAGTCGACGAGAAAAAAACTTATTGAAATTCTTCATGACCTTGTATCGAAAAGAAAAGAGCAATGGCAAGCTAGTTTAGTCAATGGAGGAGAAGGACTCCACTCACTGCTCATCAAGTACAGGCAGTGATTATGAAAACGAATGACTATCTCACTAATACTTTATTCACATTATTCCAAAGGCAATACACAGTCGAATAAGTATTCATATTTGAGGTATTCTCTCTTCATGTTAGAGCTACAATCTCACTAAAGTCGTTAACAATAACGGCTGTGGGAAGGTAGATATCAGTAATATACGATAGATACAGGAGCTAACGCTTCTTAAATACTCTCATTGAATGGAGATCACAAGCAATATCTGTACTATACCAGACTTTAAGTCCTAGTCTTTACTATATGCGAACGCTCATTACTAGCTTTGCGATATCTATATAAAGTAATGGCAGTCGAATACAGCATTTTGAGAATCTGTATTGTAAGCCCTTTTCTTAACAAATATACAATGCTCTCACTGGTTTCAAGGTAACGTCGGCTTTACATCAAAATTAAATGCAGCAATTCTGAAGAGTTGGTTGGAAGTTTTTGAGCTGTTTGGAAACGTTTATCGAAGTTAAGGGTAGAGTGCAAATATCATACCTGTGAAATAGTTAACTAACTTAAAAGTGAAGCACTAATTCAA